>JAMPIV010022763.1:0-241954 GCA_024509875.1 Oreohelix idahoensis | reverse complement strand
CACCACCCCGTGAGGGAGTCTAGAAAGGATGGGTCGGTGTAGAGCAGCGGAGGGGGGGAGGATGGGCACAGAAGCGAGGCAGGCGCCGCGGAGAGCAGGGCGGGCGTCTCCCCCTATATTCTGCTAACCCTCCCCGCTCACCCGATCCACCTGTTAGATCTCTCTCTTTGGCTATCCGCTTGAGACGTCTCACCGGTGCGCTTTCTGTCTACGTGTACCCTTTCTGTCCTCTTCTTCTTTCACTCCCCACAGAGCACCCGAGACGAAGGAGCTACGCCGCGAACGGAACGTGAGCCGCGCAGAAGCACCAGCCCCCCGCCGCCAAGACAGCCCAGCCGCCTCGGGGAGGACAGAGAGGGCCGCAAGTAGACCCCCGCCCCCCCGAGAGTGGCCCAGAAGAGAGAGGGCCCGCGAGCCGCCAGAGCCATACGAACAACACCGAGGAGCAGCAAAGCACAACCGACCAGCCTCACGAACAAGACCCCCCCCCCCCACCCAGACCACGAGGAAGAGCGAATGAGCACGAGCACCCCCAGCGAGACGCTAACACAAGACACCAACGCCCAAGCCCCCAGCTGCCAAGAGCACGAACAGAGATGAGCATCTCGTACCCGGACGACAGCTAGCAGACCAACGCTACCATCTCTGTACGCCAGGCTTTATGTCTGTTTCTTAGAGACACGCCTACGACGGAGTCCTTAAGTAGATATATAGCACCCGGCCGGAGACGGGTCAGTCCGGTACCCGAGGTGTCAGACCCCCACGCGAACGGCCCGCCCCCCGCTGGCGTCGTCACGCTCTTTCAGTGCACCCGCAGCGTCACGCCCTACCCAGTACCCCACCGACGCACCCGACCCACCTTCTGGCTCCACCCCCCCCCCCACCCCCCACCCCCCCCCCCACCCCCCCGCCTCCCCCCCCCCGCACACCAGCGAACCCGGTTCTCCCCCGGTAGTCGCCGGTATCGCCCCTCCCCACCCCCAAACCCCTCCACCCCCCACCCCACCACCCCACCCTACACCTCGCCCCACGTCCAGGCCCCCGATCGACACGCCCTCCACCCCCCCCCCCACCCCCCCGACACCTCCACCCTATATCCCTCACCCCCCCCCCCACCCCCCGCGGAGCCCCCCCCCGCCCCCGAGCCGCAGTGCCCGCCCCCCTCCCCCCCCCCCCCCCCCCACCCACCTCCCCCACCCACCCACCCATCCCCCCCCCCCCCCCACCCCGCCCCCCCCCCCCCCGAGCGTTGGAGGCGGTGGGGGTATGTGGGTGGTTAGTCGTTTGGGGTGTTAAGGTTTGGTATGTGTTGTAGTAGGTACGAGCTAAGAGGTAAGTATAGTAGCAGAGTAAGACGAGAGGAGACGGAGAGGTAGACGGCTAGTAGAGCCCACATCGAGTTTAAGCCCTTCTCCGAACCCCCCGACCCCCCCGGGTCCTCCCCCTAGAGGAGTAGAGTAGTTAGACAGGTCTGTAGCCCCACCCGACCCACACCACACGGACGCCAGCCATGCACCCGCCCCCCCCACGACAAGGAGACCGTAGGCCCCACCGCACCCCCCCCAACACGCCGCCGATCACCCACCCTGCCCAGAGCGCGCAGGGGAGGCCCTTAGGCAGAGCCCCACCGGCCTCCCCGCGACAGGAACCCGCCAGCCGCCACGTTGAGCGAGGACCACCCCGCACGAGAGACCCCCCCAGCCTCACCCCCCTCAGGCACCGAACCCCCCCCCCGCCCCCCCCGACCCCGCGGCGGCGGAGCGCGCCCTACCGCCCCGCCCCCCCCCCCCGCCAGCGTTCCCGCGCCCCCCGCCGAGAGAGCGAGTGGGAAGCCGGCCCGGACGCAAGTCCGGACCGAGCAAGACCCGCGTTGAGCTGAGCCGCCAGACAGTTCCCCCCCCCCCCCGACCCCCAGACCGGAGCAGGAGCCACCCCCGCCCAGCCCACCCCGACGACGAGAGCCGACCCCCGAGCCCCACCCCCTCCCACGCCCCCCCTGGCCCCCGCACCCCCGCCCGCGAGCCACGCCCCCACGCCCCCGCAGACCGCACCGCCCCAATGGCCCCCCCCACCAACGAACCCACCGCGGCTACGACCAGCAGCCGAGAAGCCCCCCGCGATGGCCCGCCGCCCTCAACGCCCCCGGACCTCGAGACAGTACTGGAGCAGGAACACACCCTTCCCTCGAGGGTTGGATGCTGCCGTACGACAGTGCGGTGTGTGACGAGTCCGGCAGTCTACCTGCCCGAGCCGAGCTCCCCCCACGCGCCCAGTGGTGGGACTCTTTCCGCGCGACGCTACCCCGGACAGCCGCGCCCCAGCTGCGCTGACCCTCGGGGCCCAGCCCCAGCCCCCTGGCCCACGCCCCCCCCCGTTGGAGCTAGACCGGCGTCCCAGTAGACCACCGGTCAGACCGGTCCCCCCCCCAAACGATTCCGACCCGCGCCCCGGTCCCCTGCAGTCACAGGGGCCGGTCAACAGTACGAGCGTACCGCAAACAGCCCCAGCCCTAGGCTAGTCGGGTCCTCGTACGAGGTCACAGAACGGTAGTACGAGCTAGGGCGACCGGCGCTCCCTGTCAGCAAGCCCACTCCCCTCAGACACCACGGTAGTGCAGGCTCCATCCAGCCTAAGGTAGTAATAGTGCTCACCCCCCTAGTCGCATCGAGGCGAGAGTCCCATGGAGAAGGCAAGGCAGTAGCTAGGCCTAGCAGGAAGCTAGCCTAACAAGGAGAGCTAGAGAGCGAAGCAGCAGAATGTAGAAGTGGTAGAGAGCTCCAGAACAACAGAAGGAGGCACCAGAGCACGCAGACAGCCCCCCACGCTACGTACCCCCCCATGTAGAAACAAGCTCAGCACCCTCAACCCACCTTAGCTGAACCCAGCACGCACCCACGCCTCACTCGACAAGCAACTGGCCGTCCCACAGACGGACTAGACAAGATCGAGCTACCGCGACTCTCTAGGCGCCCTGTTTCACGGGAGACGCCCGGAGGGCCCCCCCAGTCTCCCGCCCAGCAAGCAAGCACTCCCCCGCTGCCCCCAACCTCCCCGCCACCCGACACAGCGCGCCCTGCGCCATACTCCTTAACACCGCCGCCGCCCCAGACCCCTGGGAGCCCTACAGGGGAGAGAAGCCCAGCTCCTGAGGAGTAGAGGAGGAGCAAATGACAGGGGGAAGCATCAGAGGGAGACAATGGCCGAGCCCGAGGCCGGCGGGGGGCAGACGCCCAAAGCCTGAAGCCACCCCGCTAGCGCCGCCGAGGGGCGCAGGCCTCTGGGTAGAGCTAGCCCGGCCCTCGTTCTTGGCGCGCGGCACGGACGCTGCTGTCTCATCCCCGGCGACGCGCCCGCCGCGGGCGACCCGCTCGCACCGCCGCCCCCGGCAGGGCTTCAGCGCCTTCCGAAGCTGCCCACTGCACCCGAGGCCGCCCCGTCCAAGCGGACGCACTATGCACTGAGCGGACTCACCCGAGGTAACCAGAGGTTCCGCCTGCTGGTTGCCGCGGGATTCTAGTCCCGCTATCCAACCCCGTTGTCCCCAGTATCCCCCCCCCCTAGTGTAGAGATTACCCAGAACGGAGGATAAAGGGGGGGGGGAGGGCAGTAGAGCTACAGACGGGTCTAGAGATCCCCGGTGGTCCTTCGGTTAGACCGGTAGTAGAGGTCGGTGCTCCTCCCCCCCGCGCCCGAAGCAAGCACCGGGGGTCCTCCGCAGCCCCGCTACCCCGAGATATACCGCAGCGGTAATTTTAGCATGAGCCCTACGTTTAGTCCCTCGGCTAGGCGCCCCGCCGGGTCGCGTTGCGCTAAGAGATCCCACCACCACGCGCTAGACTTAGCCCTTGATACGCCCCTGTATTCTTCCATTCTCAGTATTCCTCTACCGCTAGGAGAGTCCCTCCTTCTACCCGCCCGCCCCCCCCCCCCGCATTAGGTAAGTAGCCTTAGGAGACGTAAGTTTTTAGTAGAATTACTTTAATTTCGGAGCCTAATCGTTACTTACCTTTTTTAGACCGTGTTATCTCATAGACCTGTATGAGTCTAGAGTCTTTCTCTTCAGTAGAGTAGAGGCCCCTTATTTAGAGCTTAGCTTTTATTTATTTAGCAGTAGTATCTTTAGATTTAGACGTTACGTCAAAGATTAGACGGTACTAGTTGTCTCCCTCTAGAGCCAGCCTATGTAAGACCCCGAGGGTCCTCTAGCCTAGTTGGGTTTTTGCTATTTCCCCTGTACAGGCTTTCACCTTAGTCGACCAGTAGTAGAGAGTTAGAGAGCGTCTTTGTTCAGCGCCCGAAGGCAGGTAGAGTAGTATTGTTCAGGGAGTTAGAGGTTTTTTAGGATCTCGAGTTTAGTGGCCCAAGCCCCCCCCCCTCACACCCACCCCCACACTATGTTTAGACGGACCAGGACCACCCTACCACCCGACCCCCGCCCCCCCCCCGCCCCCCGCTCCAGGGACCCCCGGGTGTGGAACGCGGGCCTTAGCAGCCCCAGACCGCCGGGGTCCGTTGCCCGCCGCGTCGGTCGTGTGGCAGGGGTGGGGTTTGCGCGTCGGGTTGGCGTGGGGTGGTTGGTGGGGGGGGACGTTGCAGCCAGAACGCTTCGCTACCCGGGCCGGGTGGGTGAGCTAGGTGTTGTTTTGGTTAGTTGCCGGGTGTTTCATTGAGGTTTAGACCCCGGTTTTAGGTAGGGGTCGAGGCCTGCGCCCGGGGTGAGCATTCACACACCGCCAGCCCCCAGTCCGCAAAACGCTACCCCCACCTGGAGGGGTGGTGGGTTGTAGTGTGTTTTAGCGTGTTGTGGCTGGGTGACGTGTAGCGAGAGCTAGGTGGTTGTTTTTTGGAGTAGCGTAGATTGAAGAAGCAGTATCAAGACTTTGTAGTGGAGGGTGGTAGAGGCAGCTCGCTTTTGCGTGAGAGTGTGTGCAGAGGCGGGGGGGATAGCGAGGTTCGGTAGAATAGAAGTTGTAGAGAGAGCGGCCGGGGCGAGGACGAGGAAGGCTTTTCACAGAGGCGAGACTCGAGACCGCTGCGTTTAGGGGGCCTCGTACTACCCCCCCAGTTCTCAGTAGCAGCGCCGTACGAGCCAGCTGGCCCCCCTCCAAGCCGTTTAAGCAGCAGACTACGCCGCGCCGACGGTAGCCACCCCTAGCCATGACTGCGGTTTCGCCCACGACCGCCAGCTAGACCCCCCGCCCCCCCCCCGCGCCCCCCCCGCCCCGGCCCCGCCCCCCCGCCCCCCACCCCCCCTCAGACCCTCACGTCCTATTAGTTTTCTCCGCACCTCGACCCGTAGGATACAGAGAGGGTAGACCCTCACCACCCACGACCGCCCCCGCCCCGCTTTGGTAGCAACCCCACCCCCGCACCCCTTCCACGGACCGAGCCTCCCACCGGTCGCACCGCACCCCTATGACACGGGTAGTGCCCAGTCCGACGGGCGTGGAGGCGCTCGCCCTGAGCAGCGACGGTCCGTCCCCCCCCCCCGCGGCTCGAGGCCCGGTGCTCCACGGTGAGTTTCGCCGTATGCTGATCGGTGCGTGAGCTCTTGCCCTGATAGCCACCAGGGCCCCCCGCTTTTCTGTGCGGGAGCCATGGGGTGCACCGCCATCCTGAGGACGCGGCCGACGGCGACGAGTGACCGTGGGTAGGTTTAGGTTTAGGTCTGGACCGCGCTGACCCCCCGTCGGTAGACCCAGAAGGACCCCGGCGCCGTCGCCCCCCCCTCCACGCCCCCTCCCCCACGCCCCAACGATATCCCCCTTCCTCCCGTGCCAATCCCCGGCCCCCCCTAGCATTTCTTTCCCCTCGTCGCCCCTCCGCCACGACGCGCTCTCTCGCCTGACTCCTCCTCCCCGTGCTCTTCACCATCCTGTTCCCCCGCAAGAGCACCTCTCTTAGCCACGCTGACCCCCCCGGCCGCCTCCCCACCCCCCCCCCCCCCCCAGTCCCGTCCCCCCCACTCCCCCCACCCTCCACACCCCCCCTCTCCCCCCCCCCCCACCCCACCACACACCCCCCCCCCCCCCCCCCCCCCCCCCCCCCCCCCCCCCCCCCCCGCCCCCCCACCCCCCCCCCCCCCCCCCGCCCCCCCCCCCCAGCCTCCACCCATCCGCCCCCCGGCCTACCGCTCGCCCCCCCGGTCCTCCCCCCCCCACCCCCCCCCACCTAGTAGTTAGCCTCTCCCCCTCTGAGTACCTGATCAGGTAGAAAGGTAGACCCGGGGTATCGTTCCCCGACCGCCTTTAGAATTTTGGTGGACTTGCGAGGTAGTTAAGAGGGTTAGGAAGTGGTAAGTTGAGGAGGGGGGAGGTCGATTTTGAGAGGTAGAGTTAGAAGTATTTTTTAGTGGAAAAGGGAGAAAACCGCCCAGTATGTACCCCCCCCCCCCCCCCCGTAATATGGTTGTCGGGGTTGGGGGGAAGTGGGAGTTTTATTGGGAATTGTTTGGGCGGGTAGATAAACACGGGAGACAGGAGCGTGAATATAAATGTTGACAAAGAGTTTGTGGTGATGGGGATTAAGAGTTTTAGGGGGAGAGTTTTGAGTATAGTGTAATATAGGGAGAGGTGGGGGGGTAGAAAGGTGGTTTATAAGTGGTGTTATGGTGGAGGTTAGAGGTTATGGACGGGGAATGAGGAGGATAGGTATGATAAGAGAGAGATTTTGAGGGTTTTGGTAGGATTGTTAAGGAGTAAGGGGGGGGGGGATGATGTTGATAAATGTGAAGTTAGTGATAGGGTAATAGGAAGTTGAGGGTGATGAATTATGATAAGTCGAGGAGATTGGATGATGTAGTACAGTGTAGGGTTGATTGGGTGGTTGTGAGGTTGATAGAGTAAGTGGGAAAACAGGAATTATTAGAGTAGTTGTTTAATGATGGATGGGGGTGTTGGGGTGTTGTGGTTGGGAGAATTTGTGGGTTGGTATGAATTAGTTGGGGGGTATTTGATGTGAGGTATGTGGGGGGGGGTAGTTTGGTTGGGGGTGATTTGAAGTGTTTGAGGTAGATTGGGTGGTGTGAGGGTTGGTATTATAGGGGGGGAAGTGTTGGAGGGGTTGGGGTTTATGGGGGGGGGGGTATGAAGGTTATTGGTAGGGTTTTTGGGATGGGGGGGGGGGGCTATTTAACTGGATGGGAGGATATGTTGGTTTTTGGGTTGAAGGTTTGGGGGGGTGGGGGTTATGGATGAAGTGTGGGGTATGGGTATAGGGGGGGGATGGAGGGGGGGGTGGGTTAGTGAGTGGGGATAGGGGGGAAATGGGGGGGGTACGGTTGGATTGGTAGTTTGTGGGGTAGGTGGTGGGTTGAAGTGGGATTGATTTTGGGTATGGATGGGGGGGGGATTAATTAGGGGGGGAGTTTGTTAGAGTGGTTGGAGTTTGGGGGAATGGGGGGGGATTTTGTGGTGGGGTGTTTTAGGGGGGGTTTGGGGGTTGGGGTTTGAGGGGGTAAATTTTTGGGTTTGTGGGAGGGGTTTGAGGGGGGTATGAGTGTGGGGATAGTAATTATGGATGTTTGTGGAAGGTTATTAGGGGAGGATTTTAGGTGTGTGGGTTGGGAATGTTGATTGGTTAATGGAGTATGTGGGGTTGGTTGATGTATGATTGGGGGAAACGGTGATGGGGTTTAGGTGAAGTGAGGGGGAATTTTTGGGAAGGATTTTAGGAGGTGAGGGTATTTTAATGGTTTTGGGAAGAGGGGTTGGTGATAGGGGGGTATATGGGGGATGAGGTAATGGATGGATTTAGGGTTTGGGGTTGTGAGTGGGATTTAGGGATATTGAGGGGATATGGTGAAGTGTTATAATTAGGGTAGATAGGGTTGTTGGGGAAGGATAGGTCTTGGATGTTATGGGTTATTATGGGTGATTGGATTGGTATATGGGGTTATAACTATTATGTGAAAGAATGAGTGGAATGGAGTTTATTGTGGTTTAGTGGGGTTTTTGGTGATATTTGTGAGGGAAATTGGAGTGTGAGGTGGGGGGTGGTTAGGGGGGGTGGAAGGATTGAGGGGGTGTGGTTTGGATAAGGGTTTTGGGGATAGGTAATGGGGTGAGTTGGAGTGGGAAAATTTTAGGGTGGGAGTAATTGGGGGGGATTGGGGATTATCATAGGGGTGGGTTGTTTCTTTGGGGGTGTTGTTGGGGTTTGGGTGGATTGGTTTGAATGGGAGTATTTTGGGTTTTATTGGTTATGTTTGGTGGGTTTTTGGTATGATAAGGTATTAAGATTGGGATGGGAGTTTGGATTTTAGGTGTGTTAGGGGGATTGGTGAGATGTAAGATTTGGAGGGGGATTATATGGTTAAGTGTAGGTGGAGTGGTTGGTATTAGGAGTTAGAATAGTGGGTGAGGGTGGTTTAGGATTGGTTAGTTGGTGTATTGTTAGGAAATAGGAGGTAGGAAATAATTATTGTAAGAATCGAGAATGGGGGGTTAGGTAATGGTTTACGTTCGGTATTATGTTTAGTGGGGTAAGAGTTTAGTGGTATGGGGGGTATGGTATTTATTGTGAGGTATGTGAGATGATTTGTTAAGTGATGGTTAAGGTGTTGGGTTTAGTGATTTTGGAACAGTTTTGGGGTTATAAGTATGGGGGGTAATTGGTTTGTGTTGGGTATGGTATGATATTTATGGGTGTTATTGGGAACTTTTAGGTTTGAATTAGGGAAGATAATGTATGGGGGGAGTAATTGAGTTTGTATGAAGACAGGGGTGGAGAAATTATGGTGGGTGATTTTTGGGGAGGTATTGATTATAATTAATTTTTTAGGATGGAGATGTTTGGGTTGGGTACAGTTACATAGGTTTTGGAAGGGTGGAAGTGTGTGGGGGGTTGTATGGGATTGGGGGGGACATAGGTTTTTTGGAATTAAATAATGGTTGGATATGTTTTGGATATTGATTGGTGATGGGAGTTAAATGTTTTTTATTAGGTATGAGATTATAGATGTTTTAAATGAAATGGGAGGTTGTAGGATTTGGGGTGATTTTTTAGTTGTGGTGGAGGGATTGTTTTGGTATTAAGAAATGTAGTTTGGGTTTATTATTATTTGGTGTTTTAATAGTTAATGTAGATAGAGTGGTTGGGGGGGTTTAATGAGAAGTGAATGTGTTGGATTGGAAGATGAGTTTTATTTTTGTATGGGGTTGATGGTATGATGTTAAGGAAGTAAGTTTAAGAATATTGTATTTAGGGGTTTTTGGAAGTTATTGAGTGGGTTATGGAATGGAGTTTAGGATTGGTTTTGGTAGGTATTAGGGGGGGGGATGGTGGAGGGGGGGTAGGGGTAAAGGATATTTAGTTTGTACAATTGGGAATGAAATTTTTGTAGTGGTGTAGAGGGAAATGTAGGTAGGAAGGTTGTGGGGTTTGGAGGTTTCCCAATAGGAACATTGGGGGTGAGATATGGATGGAAGGGGGTGTGGGGTAAGGGTTTGGGGGATTTTGGGGGTTAGGGTTTGTTGGATTGGGTTTTAGGGATTGTGGGGGTTTTGAGGATTAGGGTGTTTGTGGGTGAGGGGGGTTGGGTGGGGGGTGGGTTTTAAATGGAAGGATTTATGTTTTGTTGGGAAAGGGGGTATTGGGGTATAGTGGTAAAATTTATGTGGGGATTATGTATGTTTGTTTTGTATTGGGGGGAGTTTTGTTTGCAGTATTGGGTTGGGAATAGTTAGGTGGGGGTTATGAAGTTTTCTGATGGTTGGTATGTGGTGGGTAATTTGTTATTATTTGGTGTTGTTTTTGTGATATGTTTGAGATAAGAAATTAGGGGTGGAGTTTGGTGTGGTAAGGGTTGGGATTTATGGTGGGGGATATGAATAAGTTTTGCCGTATTTGTAACATTTAGGTATGGTAAGGGGACGGGAAGTATACATTAGATAGTGATTAAGGATTTATTGTAATGGATAGTGTGTTTTAATGGGGTGTTTAGGTGAAGTTATGTTGGGGGGGTTTTTAAGTATGTGTAAAGGTATGAGGTTGTTGAGGGAAGGGGTTGGGGGTAGTGGTAAGGGGTGGAAATAGTTAGAGTACAGTAGGTATGTATAGGGTGTGGAAGGTGGTTAGTCAAGATATTCAAGGGGGATGTGGTTAAGGTAGAATTAGGATATTTTGGGGGTTTTGTGGAATTTGAGGGGGGAAATTATAAATGATGGGTAGGTAATGTTTATGTGTGGATATTTAGATTTGTGGTTGGATTTTGGTGGAAATTAGGCCGTGGCAGATGATTTGTTAGGGTTATTGAAAATAGGTATGGAATTGTTTGTAATTATGGTGGGAGTTTTGTAAGTGAGTTGGAAGTAAAGGGGAGTTTGGGGGGTTGGATGATGTATGAAATATGCGATGGGGTACAAGGTAGTGGGAAAGTTGTTTGGTTTTGTTATAGATAAATAAGATTGCGTATTACTTGGGGAATTTTATTAGTTGGGTTGTTTTAGGTGGTGGGGGAATTATTGTGAAAGGTGATATTGTTAGATTTTGTTGGGAAAAAATAAATTTATTTTGGAGGAGGGTAATTTACGCCTTGTTAATAGTTTATGGAGTGTTTGTTGGGTTTGAGTGGGTTGTTTGGAATTATTATTAATATGGTGGTTGTATTAGTTAAATAACTTAAGGTTGGTGGTTGGGGAAAATTATTGATATATGTGGATGGGAAAAGTTAGAATTAGGGATGGTAGAGTAAAGTAATTATATTGGTTGTGTGTTGGTGAATTTAAATTAATATCAGGAATGTAGTTGTTAATTTAAGATATTTGAAGTATGTTTGGTTATATTATGGTAAAGGGTTGAATGAAGGTTGTGATGATATTTGATGGTGTTTCTAGGTTTGTGGATTTATGGATGGGACAAAATTGGATGGATTTTGGTTGGGTTTTTTGCAAATTGATAGTATAAAGGATTGTTTTATATTGGTTTGGTATTTGGAATGTGGGGGAATTTTGTGGGGAGGGATAGTTGAAATAAGTGTTGTATTGTTTGTTAAGATTTTATAGATTTTTTTGGGTTTGGTTATTGTATTGGGGTTTGGTGGGTTAGAAATAGTTGTTGAAGTTTGGTTATGAAAGATGGGTAGGTTTAGATGGTTAGTGTAAGGGGTGAAATTAAATGTTATGTTTATGTAGATGTATTTGATAATTTTTTGGGTTGGAGTTTGTGTGATTGGGTATTTATTAAGTTTGAATTTAAAGGTAAGTTTGGAGGTGATGGGTGGTTAGTAATATTGGGTAGTTTTTATGGATAGTGAATGGGATTATTTTGAATTATTGGTGGATAAGGTTTGGGTTGTTATGTTATGATATTTTTATTTTATTATTTATGTAAATTGTTTAGGGGATTTTGATTTTGGGAAGTGGTTAGTAGGGGTGTTTAGATTAATTGGGTAAGTAAGGAATGGTGAAAAGTTTAGGTGGAAATTTTGGATTTTGGAGTGGATGAGAGGGGGGGGTTATATGTATGGAGGGGACCGTATTATAAGGTTGGTAGGTTAGGTTAATGTAACAGTGTTTTGATTTAGATGTTGGGAGGTTATGGTTTTTAGTATGAGGATTTGGTAATTATTTAGAGGGTTTGGAATGGGATTGTTGTAAATTAGGGTTTTGGAGGGGGTTAGTTGGTTTTTGGTAGGGGGTGATTTGGGGTAGGGTAGGTTAATAGGGTTGGAAAGGGAGTGATTTAGTTGGTGGATAAAAGTTGGGGGGGTTTTAATTAAGGTGGCGGGGGTGGTTATGGATTTTGGTATATTTGTATGTGTTATTAATGTTTATTGGGAAATAGTTATGGGGGGGTGTAGGTGAGTAGGGATTGTTAATATTTTTTTTTGGTTATGTAATTGGTGGGTTGGAAGGGTTTGGGATAATTTGGGGAGAGTTAAAGGTTTTGGTAGGTTGTTAATGATTTAAATGGTAGGGGGTTTATGTTTGTTGGGGATAGTTAGGTTTTTGTTATGGATGTGGGGGTAAGTGGAGTAGGGGAAGGGAAAGTGTGGTTTGTTAATGGTGATTTGTGGTGGGGGTTGTGAATATTTAGATTTATTTGGTATTTGGGTATTGATTTTTTTGGGGTGGGTGTTATGGATTGTGAGGGTGATGGGGTTTTGTGTGTGGGGGATTGGGTGTTATTGTGTTTAATTGGGGAGTGTAGGTGAGGAGGGTGTGGTTAGATTTGTTAAGTGATTTTTGTTTATGTGGAGGGGGGTAGGTTATTTGGGAGGGTTTTAGGTTGTGTGTAGGATGTATGTGGGTATTGGGGTGGAATATTTGTGGTGGTTGGGATGGTTGGATTATTGGGAGTATGGGGATGTTTTAAAGTGTTTTTGGGTGGGGTGGGCATGTGGAGTATGTGGTTTGGAAAGGGTTATTTGGGATTGGTTTGATTGGAGGTATGTGTGTTTTAATAAGGCTGTAGTAGGTTTGGAGTATGACTTTAATTGAGGTTGTAATGGAGTTTGTGGGTTGGTGTTTAGTGGGGGTAAATGTAGGTTATGGAGTTGGGATGGGGGTTTTAAAATAAGATGTGGTAGGTTAATGATAAATGGTTATTAAGTATTATGAGTTTGTGAGGTTTTAAATATGGGTTATTTGTTAGGTTGGAGGTGGGTTAGGATTTTTTAAGATAGATTTGTTATGTGAAGGTTTATTGGGGATGGTATTAGGGAGTTATTTGTTAGTTTTTTGTTTGTTATTTGAAAGTTGTGTTTTGAGGTGATAGGGGTTGGAGGGATTTAATAAATAGGGTATGTATTTGGGCTAGGTAGGGGGTGTATTTAATGGTGATTAATGTTTGGTTAAGTGGTATTAGTGTAGGGATGTGGGAATGTTAGTTTGTGGGTAGGGGGTAATATTGGGTGAAATGTTAGGAAGTATTTTATGTGAGGTTTAATGGATGTGGTTGGTGGTTTAAGGGAAGGATGGGATTGAAAGTTGGGAGTTGGGGGGGTTGATTAGGTTGTGGGTATGGTTTTGGGTATATGTTTTATACTATAATGGGGTTAGGTATTTGAGGGTGTATTGGGATGGGGTGAAAATTTAATGGAATGATTTTTAGTTTTGTGAATGGGGGGATGGTGGGTTTAGATTTTTGTGGGTAGGGTTTTGAGTTATTAATTTTGGGTGGTGTAGAAGATGATGTTAGTGGGTGGGGTTTAGGTTTGGGTTTTGGGATGGGGTTATGGGGTGTTAAGTTTATTATATGGGGTATTTTTTTTATGGGTTATTTGGGGGAATAAGGGGTGTTATTGTTATTGTTGGGGTTTAAATGGAGTTTATTTGGGGGTGGAGTTCGGTTTAGGGGGTAGGGGGATTGTTATAGGGGTGGGGGACAGGAATAAGGAGGTAGGTATTTGGTTGACCTAGGTTGCATTGGGGGGGTAGATTTGTTTGTGTGATATAGGGTAAAGTGATGGGTGGATTATAGGTTTGGCCCTAGTTTAATTGGGGTTGTTATTGAAGGTATTTAGTAATTAGGTTTTATACGGGGTAAGGGGGGTTAAGGCTGTTGAATTCAATTGGGTTGTTTGGTTAGTTGTGTTGGGGAGGGGTGTGGATTATTAGGGGGGTGATTATTAAGTTGCTTTATTTTTTTTGGTTGTACAACTGGTGGGGGTGATGTTTTTAGGTTGTAAGTTGGGTGTTTATGGTGGGATTTAGGGTAGTTGCAAATGATTTTTGTTATTTTTGTTGGATTTATATTGGGCCACGGTGTTTAGGGATAACCACCATAATCAAAATTGTTAGCGAGGTGAGAAGATGGGTTGTCTGGGGGGGATTTTTATGGGTTTTTGTTATTTTGGGTTAAATAGTTTTTTTGAGTTTTTTGGGGTTTCTTTGTGTTTTGACGTCGGTTTGGTATGGGTTTGTGGGTTTGGTGGGGTTGTTGGGGTTACGAGGTTTTGGGTTGTTGGGTTTTTTTGGAGGTATATATGGTGGGGGGTTATGGGGTTTTGTTTGGGTTGTTTTGTTGTGAGGGTTGGGTTTTGGGTTGTTTTTCTGGGGTTTGGGAGTTTTTGTTTTTTTTTGTTTTTGTAGGGGTGGTTTTTTTTTTGTTTTTTTTTTTTTTTTTTTGTTTTTTTTTTTTTTGTTGCGACGGTGTTATGGGTTTTGTGGGTGTGTTGTTTTGGGTGGTGGGTTGTGTTTAGGTTAGCGGATCTTTTTTGGTGACGCTTAAAGAGATGTGTTGTTAGTTTTTGATTTTTTTGGTTGAAGATATGGGACGGATTATGTGCGGGTTTTTATAGTTTTTTATGGATGTGAGGCGGAGTTTGGATGCACTTTATTTTCGTGGGACACGGAAGTCTTTGAGGGGTGGGTTGATTTTTTTGTGGGTTTGTTGTTTAGAGCTGGGTGGGGGGTATGTAGGTTTTTTTTGGTTTTTTTGACAAGTGGGGGCATTGTTTTTTTGGGGATTTTTATGGCAGTTGGTGACATGGGATTTGTTTTTTTATGGGATGATTTGGGATTGGCCATTAGATTAATGTTAGTGGTGTTGGCACTTGCGGTGTGGATGTTTTAGTGGGGTGGGGACCGGGAGGGGGGGGATTTGTGGGCGGGGGGGGTATGGTTTGGGGGGTTTTTTTCCGGCGGGAGCGAGTTTGTTATAGAGGATTGGGTGTTCTATGTTAATACTTTTGGTTGTGGTTGTTTTTTTTTTGTTTTTTATTTGGTTCACGTTGAGGGGCGAGGGCGTTGTTTGTTGCATTTTTTTTTTTTGAAGGGGATTTGAATTTGAGAATTATGAGTGCTGTCCTTATTTGTAATTATAGCGAGATGTGTTTTTTTTTTTTCGGGGTGCGATGTACACTGTGACTGATGTGTTTTTTTTTTAGTAAGGGGGAAGGTTTTTTTTTCGAGCAGGGGGTGGGTGTGGGTGTGTAGGAGGGTTGGAGTGCGGGGGTTTTGTTTTTTTTTTTTTTTTTTTTTTTTTTGGAACGGAGGGGGTTGGTGGGTGGCAGTGGAGGAGAAAGTAAGTGAGGAGGGTACAGTTTAGGTTGGTGAAGGGGTGGGGAGGGGGGCGGGTTTTTTTTTTTTGAGTTTGTGTTGTTTTTTTGGTGGAGGGATGTGGGGTTGTTTAAAGTTTTTTTGTGAAAGGTTAGGGTTTTTTTGGGTCCGGGGGGTTTTTTTTGGGGAAAGGAAGGAAAGGTTGGTTTGGGGTGTTGGGGGGGGGTGGGAGCAAAGGGGGAACGGAGATCCGGAAAAAGTTTGCCGGAAAAGAGAGGCCCCCGAAAAAAAAGGTTTAGGTAAGGGACCGTATTTTTTCCTCAGGTTGGGTTGGTGGTCGGAGTTAACGTATTTGAGTCGGGGGAAGAGCACAGTTGGTTTATGAGCACAGGATCACCTGCGCACATTAAAAGGAAAGGGAATAGGAGGGAGATGATTGATTTAAGAATAAAGGAAAAAAAGAATATAGTTATAGAGAAGTAAATTGAGGTAGGGGGGGTAAAAAAGTCAGGGGGGGGGGGGGTTGAAAAAAGAAAGATAAATTGAAAGATTAGAATAGTAAAGCAGAAAAAGAGGGGAAGATAAAAGGATATTATAGGGATTTAGATAAAAAAAGAATGGGAAATGGTAGGAGGATTGTTGGAGGCGTAAAAAGATGTACGGGGTAAATAGAAGAACGGAGTAGAAGGGGGTTGCGGTTTTTTTGTTGCAGGACATAGCGAGTAAAAAAAAAGGGTTAGAACCAGCTTAAAGAAGGGAGGGGGGAAGTTATTTATAGAATAGATAGGTTATTAAAAGATAGAAGGAAGTTTTGGGCGGGAGGGGGAAGATAAGAGAGTTTGAGGAAATAAATGGGATAGTTAAAGCTTGGGGGGTAATAAGAAGAGGGAAAATTGGGGCGTAGTATAAAGGTTATAGTTTAAAGATGTAGAGAAAGAGAAGATATTAAGAAGAGATAAAAAGTTGTTGGCGGGGTGGTGGGGAAAAGAAAAGAAAAATTGGGGGGAAGGGGTGATAATAAAAGTAATAGGGCACGGGAAAGTAATTAAAAAAAAAAAGCGGTTTGGGTAGAATAAGATAGAGAGTAGAAAGATAATATAATCGAGATTAGGGAGTTCAGGTGAGAGAGGAGGGGGGGGAGAATTAGTAATAAACGAAAGAAAAGCGGAAATAATAAAAAAAGAAATTATGAAAAAAAAGAAAGAAAGAGTAAGTGTAGCAATTAGGAGATTTAAAAAAGAAAGTAAAAGAAGGTTAGGGGTTTAATATTGGGTGCGGGAGATAGGGTAAAATCAGAAATAAAGTTTAAGATTAGAAGAAGATAAGGGTTAAAGAAAAAAAAGAAAAAGGGTAGGGAAGGAGGTAAAGGGGGAGGGAGGTTCGAGTTTTTAGGTTTGCGAGGGGGAGTTGGTTGTGGGGTTTTTTGAGTGGGGGGGGGAACGAGGGGGGGAGTTGAGGTTACGGGTTGGGATAGCGAGGTAAGGAATAGCCGCAAGCGTTAGACGAGTTTAGAGCGGGCGCGTTTTCATTTAGGACCTTAGAGGTAGAGGTAGTAGAGCTTAGGAGGTTAGAGATAGAGGTAGTTAGAGCTACCTGAGGTAGTAGGAGGCTGGAGGTAGAAGGTAGAGGTAGTAGAGTTTTAGAGCTTTGATTGTAAGTAGCTAGATTTGGTAGTAGACGGTTGAGGTTAAAAGAGCTCCGCAGGTTTCCAGCGTGTTTTGTAGGTCATAGAGTAGAGGTAGTAGAGCTATGAGGGTTCAGTAAAGCTTTCGTTAGAATCGCAGCTAGAGTAGTAGAGGTAGAGGTAATAGAGCTAGTGGTAAGTAGTTGCTACTTTTAATTAGAGCTTAGGTAGTTTAGAGGTAGTGAGCTTATTAGTAAGCTAGAGGTAGAGTGTGTAGTAGAGCTAGAGTTTGTAAAGCTAGGTTAGTAGATTTAGCACGTAGAGGTTGGTAGACGGGGGAGGTTGCACCAGGTAATGGTAGAGTTAGTTGAGCTAGCTAAAGACTTGTAGAGGTGAGGTAGTAGAATAGAGGTTAGAGCTAGAGGTTAAGAGGTAAGGTAGAAGCTAACGTAGTAAAGTTTAGAGGTAGTTTTTAGAGGAGTGCTCTATCTAGATTAGAGTAGAGGTAGTAGTAGCTATCAGCGTCGCTCTAGAGGTCAGCGTCAGAGCTAGAGCGTGTCGTCGCGGTCGAGGGTAGTTGAGCTAGAACGAGCGGTAGCGTACGACGCTGTAGAGTACGTAATTCGCTAGAACTTCGTAAGGTTTCAGAGCGTAGCGAGAGTATTTACGAGGTAGATCTAGAGGTAGTGCGAGCTAGAAATAGTAAGGTTAAGTAGAGCTTGGTAGTAATCTTTCGGAAGCTAGAGGTTTAACCATTAGAGGTAGTGAGTTAGAGCGTAGTAGCATGCTAGAGGTAGTCGAGCTAGGAGTTAGAGGTAGTCAATAGAGGTAGTTAGAGGTAGATCGTAGCGGGCATGTATTGGAATATAGCGGGGGTTGCGTAAGAGGTTTAGCGGGTTTAGGGGGTGAGTGGGGGGGAGCCCGGGAACTGTTATGGTTTTTATAACGTGGGCAGCGAGTGGCGGCGGCAGGGTAGGGGGGTGGAAGGGGGGGAGCAAGCGGGTTTGAGAGCAGGCAGGGTGGGGGAAGGGAGGGAGAAGGGAGTTAGGGGGGGAGGCGGGGTTGGGGGGGGGGGGGAGGGAAGGGAAGGAGGGTCGGGGGGAGTTAGGGAGTTGGGGGTTAGGGGTTTGGTAGAGAAGTCCAGTAGAAGAAAGTAAAAGTTTATTAGTAGAAGCTAGAGGTAGTAGAGAAAGGAGGTAGACGGTAGTGAAGCTAGAGGTTAGTGAGAGGTAGAGGTGAAGGTAGTACGGGACTACGATTTTTTAAGATTCCGTTTAGTAGTAGGTGATTTAGAGTAGAGAAGTTAGCCTTTTTTATTATATTATATGTTATTTTATATTTTTAATAAGGTAGTAGGGCCTAGAGGGTAGAAGTAGGGACCATAGATGTAGTAGAAGCTAGAGGTAGAGAGCTAGAGGTAGTAGAAGGTTAGAGGAAGTAAAGCTTGAAAAAGTAGGATGGTAGTTGAAAGAGGTAGTCAGAGGTAGAGCCTAGTAACCCGTAGAGTGTAGTAAAGCTAAAGGTAGTAGAAGTAGGCTCGAGGTAGTATAAGAGGCTGTAGAGTAGTGGTAGATAGTAGAGTTATAGGTAGTAGATGTATCCATAGAGGTGTGCTTTGAGAGGTAGTATGAGTTAGAATGTAGTTAGAGCTATAGGTAGCTAGAGCTAGAGGTATAAGTATAGAGCTAGCAGGTTGTAGATTTTCAGGTAGAGTTTAGCAGATGCTAGTAGTCTTAGAGCTATGAGGTAATAGAGTTCAGTAGTAGTTGTTTTTCAGAGTAGAGGGTAGCTAGAGCTTTAGTGAGATAAGGTTAATTGCTTTTGTAGCGCTAGAGGTAGTAGAGCTTGAAGTACCCCGACGGAGAAAAAAAGTAGGTGGGGGTCAGGGGTGGCGAGTAGGGGGAGTTTTTAGTGTTTTTCGGGGGGGTGTGGTTAATGTTTTTTTTAATTATTATATTTCATTTTTTTATTTAATGAATAAAATTTATATTAATTTATTTTGTATTTATATTTTGTTTTTTTTTGGTTGATAAAAGTAGATTTATATTTTTGAGATTTTGTAATTAGAATATTTTTTTTAAAATTTTTTTTTAGGTTTTAAATAAGATGGCATCCTCCGCACCATGAGGGGTGGTGGGTGGTTTGTGGGCGGTTAGTCCTGGGTAGGTTTAGAAGTAATGAATTAGTAGAGCTTCAGTTTGCAGAGTAGGCGTCTCGGTCGTATGCCCTTAGTTGTTGAAGTTGTGGAGTGCGAGACTGTGTTAGTTGTTAGATTATATGGGTTTGTTTTTAGCGATTCTCTTAGAAGTTCTAACTCCGGGGATTGAGTGGATGTAAGCAGAATCTGATCCAAAGTTAGATAATGGTCATGTATAGACAACTTTAAACAAAGGGTAGATGAAGCAGCTGCCATTGCAAGATGAGCAGCAGCGAAGACTGTATTAAAGACTTGCCGATATTTGATGAGATGGCCCAGCAAAAGTGTCCCCCCTGCACATCAAGTCCATATCCGAACTTACATTCTCATGAAGACCACCCCCCCCCTTAAAACACTTAGTCACACCCCCCCATAGACCCCTCCCCCAAACCACACCCAACAATGACACCCCCCCCTCCAGTACCAAATGACCAGAGTCATAGCAGAAAGCACGCGCTGTACGGGGGCAGGGATTGTAGATCATCGAGCGTGAACGTTGGTGAGGTACTTTGGGGCCCTGATGAAGAGAGACAGTAGAGGCTAGTAGCATGTGCTGATATGGCCTCGATGAACACAGCTTTGAAGTTTGACGTTATGTAGAGAGATATTTGTTGAGTAAAGCAAGTTTACTGTAGTGAGAGATTAAGGCAGATTTTTAGTATGAGGTTGAGTAGTAAGTTAGTGTTTTTATGTTCAGAGTCCTTGTGTGAGTATAGAGTTTATAGTGCAATCGAGCCGCAAAGCAGGGGTCCATTCCTGGGGACTAGCTAGTTGATTTATGATGGGTGTCTAGTAAGTGGTAGGGAAAGTCATTAAATGTTCTTGGTGTATGAGAGCCTGGGGGATTTTGTGTTTTGTTTGAATTTAGCATGTTAGTTTTTGTGCCTTGGCTGAAGTGGATGATTAGCTTTATAATAGTATGAATTTGGATAATGTAAGCTCAGGTTGGATTACGGTACTTAAGGAGAGTGTGTTGGGTTTCGAGGCTGTGATAGAGATAAGGTAAGTGACTGTAGATTAATTTGTGAAGTTTAAATAAATTGGGGGAATGTATGGACAGAGGATGAGAGGTTGTTACCAAAGAATAGAAATGGCTGTTCTATTGATGCCATAGCTCCACTGCATCCAAGTATTAGAATTGTAGCTGAGAAAAGGAGTGCACTCAGGCCCTTAGAGTCTGTGGACAGCGACTAGTTTGGTAATAGTAGGTGTTGAAGCCAAGACGGTCATGTAGAGCCATCCTGTATTGTATTAATTGTCTAACCATCTGTTCCACAGGAATATCTACCCAGTAGATTAGTACAGTCATCTCAATTGCAGTAATTATTATGAGTCTAGACTTCAAGTTTTGCTGTGGGTATCTCTAAGCCAAAAATGGTAAGCAGTGTGCAGTCTTAGAGTAAAATATGTCAGGTATATGAATATTACACTGATCGGGAAAAAACTGCTGACAATCATGGGAATTAGCGAAAATATCGTCAGGGATTATAATGTTCAGTAAAGGGATAAGAAGTCGAAATAAGGTCTAGTAGCATAAAAAGAGATAAAAAAAAAAAGGCAAAAGAAAGTTCTAAGTCCTAGAATAACTGATGTTTAAAAATATAGCAGTCAGGAAATTAGGGAATGAATTAAAAAAATAAATTAGAAAGGCAGAGAAACAGAGAAAGAACGAAATAACAGAGGAAAGAATAAAGAAAAAAGGCAGACGTATGTATGTGATGTCCTCATAGAATGAGGTCTGGGCAAACTATGTAGTAACTATTGCAGTTTAGCCAAAGTCTATGCATGCAGTAAGCACTTAGGAGAATAAATCAGAAAGGCCAGTTCAGGAAAGTCAAAGAGTCTATACGTCCATGGCAGAGGAGTGTTAGGAGCCCTGCGCTAATAGAAGAGGAGCAAATAGTGCTAAACGCTTTTATTTTACAGGGGGAAAAAGAAGAAATAAGTATTAATTGCAGCTCCAGTGCAGCATAAGTTTGGATCATGGGAAAAAGGATATCGGAAAAAGAAAATAATAAGTGGGATTAAAATAGTGTGAAAAAAGGAAATAAAGTTTGCATGTGATATAGATAGAACTAGGGCCTAAGAAGCTAAAGGAAAAAAAAAATTTAAAAAGTTGTTAAATTGTTTAGCTTCAGAAAAAAAAATAAAAAATAGATAATTTTTTTAAATAATAAGGCAAAATATATGAGCAGTACAACAAGCATGAAGAGTAAAGCAGGGAGCCAGGAGCTAGATGTAGGTAACAAGTTAAGTAGGAGAAAAGTAGGATTTGAGGTAGTCGTTATAAATAAAGGTTTACAGAAAAGCAAAGTAGGAATGAAGTAGAAAATAATTGTGTAAAAGAATTAGGAAGGAGCACATAACGGAAGGAAAGTTAGAAGACAGCGAAATTAATTATATACAAATGAAAGTTATAAAATAAAATCGCAGACGTTAGAAGGAGTAAAAGAGAAGAATGTTGGAAGTGTTAGCATGTCTTTCAATGATAAAAATAGTAAGTGTCATAGTGAAGCAGAAAAAGCTGCAGTAAAATATGTAAAGTAGAGAATAGGTAGAGTAAATGAAGCAGTGTAAGGATTGTTAGTAAAACTGGCTAAAAATGTAGGAGCTTAGCGGGAAGTAAAGAACGTAAGCATAATAAATGTGGTAGAAGTATAAGAAAAGAGTAACGTAGTAAGAGTAGTAAGTGAGCTAAGTAGAGCTAGTAAAAGAGTATGCAAGAGCAAGAAGAATAAAGAGAGTATTAGGAAAAATAGAGTAAGAGATAAGAAAAGAGGAAAGAGTAGTAAGTTCGATAGAGTAGTAAGTAACAAAAGTAGCTAGATTTTAGAATTAGTATTTAGTCACAGTAGTAATCAGACTGTACACCACGTTTAATGCAGTTAGGCTTAAATAGTTAGTAAGTATAGCAGTAGTAGATATCTAAAGTTAGAGTGACTCCTGATGCAGTTAAGAAGCAGTGGAAGAAGTAGGTAAGAGAGACAGAGTAAAAAAGTTACGAGAGAGATAGAAAAAGATAGTGCCTAAAAAAGTCTAAATTGCAGTAGTAAGGGGAAGAGGGAGCCAAGTAGGGTTGCAGACAAGTAAGTATAGCGGAGCAAAGGGGACGGTCGGGAAGAAGTAGAGAGGGAAGAGCGAGGAGAGTTAGTCAGAAATAAGCAGGTAAACGGTAGTCTTTCTTAGAGGCTGAGTAGAGAAAAGGGCAGTGAGAAGTAAAAAAATTCAGAGTAAAGAGCTAAAGTCAGTTTGTAGAGAGTAAAGAGTAAGTAAGGAAGCAGGATAAGCAGTAGTTGTGATGTGAGGTAAACGTATTGTTAGCCAGTGATGAGCATTAGGTAAAGTTGTTCCAATGAGTTACAGGCAGTATAGTTAAGAAGTAGAATATGAGGTTAAGATAGTAGACTAGTAAAGCAGTAAGAGTATGCCTAAGCATAGAAGGTAGTAAAGTACGAGAGTAGGAAAGGGGCCAAGATAGAGGTAGTAGCAGCAGAAGTACAGGTAGAGAGTGAGCGGGGTAGTAATTTGCAGGACCTAGGGATGAAACTATAGTAAGGTAAGGACAAGAGGCAGGTAAGAGCGCTTGATTAGTAAAGTATGACTTGAGCCATACAAGGAAAAAGGTTTATACAGCGTAGTTCTGGGGCAAGTAGAGCGTTAGAGTTAAAGAGAGTAGAGTAGAGAGTAGGGGTAGAGCTGAGGGTGGTCTGCCTGTGGGTTCGAGGTAGAGGTAGGTAAGAGCTTTAGGAGATAAGGTAAGCAAATGGTAGTAGAGGCTAGTTGGAGAGGCTAGAGGTATAGAGGTAGTACAGTAGGGGGCGGAAGCGGGATAGAAGTGTAGTAGAGGTAGTAGAAAAGGCTAGAGGTTTAGTAGACTAGAGGTAGAGTAGAGGGGTAGATGTAGTAGAGGTAGTTAGAGGTAGAGTAGTAGTAGAAGGTAGAGTAGTTTTGGACTAGAGGTAGCGTGTAGCGCTAGAGGGTAGTAGGAGCTAGAGGTAGTAGAGCTAGAGGTCTACTTTGAGGTAGAGGTAGTAGAGCGGCTCGAGGTAGTAGAGGTAGAGGTTGTAGAGCTAGAGCTAGTAAGCTAGGGTAGAGAGGTTCTAGGTATAGCGGTAGAGGTAGAAGCTAGAGGTAGGAGCTAGAGGTAAACTAGAGGTAGAGGTAGTAGAGCTAGGGTAGTAGGGTAGTGGTAGAGAGTAAGAGTAGTATAGAGGAGGGTTAGTAGAGAGGCAGAGGGAGTAGAACTAGAGGTAGAAGAGGTAGAGGTAGTAGAGCCAGAGGTGAGGTACTAGTAGTAAGGTAGATAGAGCAAGAGGTAGAGTAGAGTAGAGGTTAGAGGTAGTCAAGGTCTAGAGGTAGAGGTAGGTAGAGCTAGAGGTAGTAGAGTAGAAGATTAGGGACGTAAGGTAGCTAGGCTAGAGGTAGTACAGAGTAGAGTTAGAGGTAGTGGTAGACGTAGGTCTAAGAAGTAGAGTGAGTTAGAGCTAGAGGTAGTAGAGGTAGAGGTAGAAGAGGTAGAGGTAGAGGTAGTAGGTAGTGTAGAGGTAGAGTAGAGGTAGAGGTAGTTAGAAGGTAGAGTAGAGGTAGTAGAGCTAGAGGTAGTAGAGCTAGAGGTAGTAGTAGAGGTAGAGGTAGTAGAGTTAGAGGTAGTAGGTAGTAGAGTCTAGCGTAGTGAGGGTAGAGGGGTAAGAGAAGTAGAGTTTTGGTGTAGGTAGAGGTAGAGTAGAGGTAGTAGAGGTAGAGGGTTAGAGGTAGAGGTAGAGGTAGTAGAGGGAGTAGAGGTAGAGGTAGAGAGTAGGCAGAGCTAGAGGTAGTAGTAGAGGTTTGTGAGAGGTAGTAACCTCTGAGTGTTAGGTAGTAGTGTAGAGTAGATAGAAGAGCTAGAGGTAAGCGTAGAGACTAATTAGAGGTAGTACTAATGGGTAGATCTGGTAGCTTAGAGCCTAGAGGTAATGTAGGTAGGCGTAGTAGAGGTAGAGGTAGTAGGTAGAGGTAGTTCTAGATGTAGTAGGTAGTAGAGAAAGAGGTAGTTAGAGCTAGAGGTAGTAGAGCTAGAGTAGAGCCAGTAAGTAGAGGTATTTAGGTAGATAGAGCCTCTAGAATGGTAGACTTAGTAGACGTAGGTAGAGTAGTAAGAGGGAGAAAGATATGTAGTACCTAGAGGTAGTAGAGTAGAGGTAGTGAGCTAGAGGTAGATGAGAGGTAGTAGAGCTAGAGGTAGTAGAGCTAGAGGTAGTAGAGCTAGAGGTAGTAGAGCTAGAGGTAGTAGAGCTAAAGGTAGAGGTAGTAGAGCTAGAGGTAGTAGAGCTAGAGGTAGTAGAGCTAGAGGTAGTAGAGCTAGAGGTAGTAGAGCTAGAGGTAGTAGAGCTAGAGGTAGTAGAGGTAGTAGTGGTAGTAGAGCTAGAGGTAGTAGAGCTAGAGGTAGTAGAGCTAGAGGTAGTAGAGCTAGAGGTAGTAGAGCTAGAGGTAGTAGAGCTAGAGGTAGTAGAGCTAGAGCTAGAGGAGGTAGAGGTAGAGGTAGTAGAGCTAGAGGTAGTAGAGGTAGAGGTAGTAGAGCTAGAGGTAGTAGAGCTAGAGGTAGTAGAGCTAGAGGTAGTAGAGGTAGAGCTAGAGGTAGTAGAGCTAGAGGTAGTAGAGCTAGAGGTAGTAGAGCTAGAGGTAGTAGAGCTAGAGGTAGTAGTAGAGGTAGTAGAGGTAGAGGTAGTAGAGGTAGAGGTAGTAGAGGTAGAGGTAGTAGAGGTAGAGGTAGTAGAGGTAGAGGTGTTAGAGGTAGAGGGGTAGAGGTAGTAGAGGTAGAGGTAATAGAGGTAGAGGTAGAAGAGATAGAGGTAGTAGAGAGAGAGGTAGTAGAGGTAGAGGTAGTAGAGGTAGAGGTAGTAGGTAGTAGAGGTAGAGGTAGTAGAGCTATAGGTAGTAGAGCTAGAGGTAGTAGAGCTAGAGGTAGTAGAGCTAGAGGTAGTAGAGGTAGAGCTAGAGGTAGAGTAGAGGTAGAGTAGAGGTAGAGGTAGTAGCTAGAGGTAGTAGAGCTAGAGGTAGTAGAGCTAGAGGTAGAGGTAGTAGAGGTAGTGGTAGTAGGAGAAGAAGTAGTAGGGGTAGTAGTAGTAGAGCTAGAAGTAGTAGAGGTAGAAGTGATAGAGGTAGTAGAGCTAGAGGTAGTAGAGCTAGAGGTAGTAGAGCTAGAGGTAGTAGAGCTAGAGGTAGAGAGAGTAGGTAGAGGTAGTAGAGGTAGAGGGAGGAGAGGTAGAGGGAGTAGAGCTAGAGGTAGTAGAGCTAGAGGTAGTAGAGCTAGAGGTAGTAGAGCTAGAGGTAGTAGAGCTAGAGGTAGTAGAGCTAGAGGTAGTAGAGGTAGAGGTAGTAGAGCTAGAGGTAGTAGTAGTAGGAGTAGAAGTAGAGGTAGTAGAGGTAGAGGTAGTAGAGCTAGAGGTAGAGGTAGTAGAGCTAGAGGTAGTAGAGCTAGAGGTAGTAGAGCTAGAGGTAGAGGTAGTAGAGCTAGAGGTAGAGGTAGTAGAGCTAGAGGTAGTAGAGCTAGAGGTAGAGGTAGTAGAGCTAGAGGTAGTAGAGCTAGAGGTAGTAGAGCTAGAGGTAGTAGAGCTAGAGGTAGTAGAGCTAGAGGTAGTAGAGCTAGAGGTAGTAGAGCTAGAGGTAGAGCTAGAGGTAGTAGAGCTAGAGGTAGTAGAGGTAGAGCTAGAGGTAGTAGAGGTAGAGGTAGTAGTAGAGGTAGAGGTAGAGGTAGAGGTAGTAGAGGTAGAGGTAGTAGAGGTAGAGGTAGAGGTAGTAGAGGTAGAGGTAGTAGAGCTAGAGGTAGTAGAGCTAGAGGTAGTAGAGCTAGAGGTAGTAGAGCTAGAGGTAGTAGAGCTAGAGGTAGTAGAGCTAGAGGTAGTAGAGGTAGTAGAGCTAGAGGTAGTAGAGCTAGAGGTAGTAGAGCTAGAGGTAGTAGAGGTAGAGGTAGTAGAGCTAGAGGTAGAGGTAGTAGAGGTAGAGGTAGTAGAGCTAGAGGTAGTAGAGCTAGAGGTAGTAGAGGTAGAGGTAGTAGAGCTAGAGGTAGAGGTAGTAGAGGTAGAGGTAGTAGAGCTAGAGGTAGTAGAGGTAGAGGTAGTAGAGCTAGAGGTAGTAGAGCTAGAGGTAGTAGAGCTAGAGGTAGTAGAGCTAGAGGTAGTAGAGCTAGAGGTAGTAGAGCTAGAGGTAGAGGTAGTAGAGCTAGAGGTAGTAGAGCTAGAGGTAGTAGAGCTAGAGGTAGTAGAGCTAGAGGTAGTAGAGCTAGAGGTAGTAGAGATAGAGGTAGTAGAGCTAGAGGTAGTAGAGCTAGAGGTAGTAGAGCTAGAGGTAGTAGAGCTAGAGGTAGTAGAGCTAGAGGTAGTAGAGCTAGAGGTAGTAGAGCTAGAGGTAGTAGAGCTAGAGGTAGTAGAGCTAGAGGTAGTAGAGCTAGAGGTAGTAGAGCTAGAGGTAGTAGAGCTAGAGGTAGTAGAGGTAGAGGTAGTAGAGCTAGAGGTAGTAGAGGTAGAGGTAGTAGAGCTAGAGGTAGTAGAGCTAGAGGTAGTAGAGCTAGAGGTAGTAGAGCTAGAGGTAGTAGAGGTAGAGGTAGTAGAGCTAGAGGTAGTAGAGCTAGAGGTAGTAGAGCTAGAGGTAGTAGAGTTAGAGGTAGTAGAGCTAGAGGTAGTAGAGCTAGAGGTAGTAGAGCTAGAGGTAGTAGAGCTAGAGGTAGTAGAGCTAGAGGTAGAGGAGGTAGAGGTAGAGGTAGTAGAGCTAGAGGTAGTAGAGCTAGAGGTAGTAGAGCTAGAGGTAGTAGAGGTAGAGGTAGTAGAGCTAGAGGTAGTAGAGCTAGAGGTAGTAGAGCTAGAGGTAGTAGAGCTAGAGGTAGTAGAGCTAGAGGTAGTAGAGCTAGGGGTAGTAGAGGTAGAGGTAGTAGTAGAGGTAGAGGGGTAGAGGTAGTAGAGGTAGAGGTAATAGAGGTAGAGGTAGAAGAGATAGAGGTAGTAGAGAGAGAGGTAGTAGAGGTAGAGGTGTTAGAGGTAGAGGGGTAGAGGTAGTAGTAGAGGTAGTAGAGCTAGAGGTAGTAGAGCTAGAGGTAGTAGAGCTAGAGGTAGTAGAGCTAGAGGTAGTAGAGCTAGAGGTAGTAGAGCTAGAGGTAGTAGAGCTAGAGGTAGTAGAGCTAGAGGTAGTAGAGCTAGAGGTAGTAGAGCTAGAGGTAGTAGAGCTAGAGGTAGTAGAGCTAGAGGTAGTAGAGGTAGAGCTAGAGGTAGTAGAGCTAGAGGTAGTAGAGCTAGAGGTAGTAGAGCTAGAGGTAGTAGAGCTAGAGGTAGTAGAGCTAGAGGTAGTAGAGCTAGAGGTAGAGGTAGTAGAGCTAGAGGTAGTAGAGGTAGTAGAGCTAGAGGTAGTAGAGCTAGAGGTAGAGGTAGTAGAGCTAGAGGTAGTAGAGCTAGAGGTAGTAGAGGTAGAGGTAGAGGTAGTAGAGCTAGAGGTAGTAGAGCTAGAGGTAGTAGAGGTAGAGGTAGTAGAGCTAGAGGTAGTAGAGCTAGAGGTAGTAGAGGTAGAGCTAGAGGTAGTAGAGCTAGAGGTAGTAGAGGTAGAGCTAGAGGTAGTAGAGCTAGAGGTAGTAGAGCTAGAGGTAGAGGTAGAGGTAGTAGAGGTAGAGGTAGTAGAGGTAGAGGTAGTAGAGGTAGAGGTAGAGGTAGTAGAGGTAGAGGTAGTAGAGGTAGAGCTAGAGGTAGTAGAGCTAGAGGTAGTAGAGCTAGAGGTAGTAGAGGTAGAGGTAGTAGAGCTAGAGGTAGTAGAGCTAGAGGTAGTAGAGCTAGAGGTAGAGGTAGAGGTAGAGGTAGTAGAGGTAGAGGTAGTAGAGGTAGAGGTAGAGGTAGTAGAGCTAGAGGTAGAGGTAGTAGAGGTAGAGGTAGTAGAGGTAGAGGTAGTAGAGCTAGAGGTAGTAGAGCTAGAGGTAGAGGTAGAGGTAGTAGAGCTAGAGGTAGTAGAGCTAGAGGTAGTAGAGGTAGAGGTAGTAGAGGTAGAGGTAGTAGAGGTAGAGGTAGAGGTAGTAGAGCTAGAGGTAGTAGAGCTAGAGGTAGTAGAGCTAGAGGTAGTAGAGGTAGAGGTAGTAGAGCTAGAGGTAGTAGAGGTAGAGGTAGTAGAGGTAGAGCTAGAGGTAGTAGAGCTAGAGGTAGTAGAGGTAGAGGTAGAGGTAGTAGAAGTAGAGGTAGAGGTAGTAGAGCTAGAGGTAGTAGAGCTAGAGGTAGTAGAGCTAGAGGTAGTAGAGCTAGAGGTAGTAGAGCTAGAGGTAGTAGAGGTAGAGGTAGTAGAGCTAGAGGTAGTAGAGCTAGAGGTAGAGGTAGTAGAGCTAGAGGTAGTAGAGGTAGAGGTAGTAGAGGTAGAGGTAGTAGAGCTAGAGGTAGTAGAGGTAGTAGAGCTAGAGGTAGTAGAGGTAGAGGTAGTAGAGGTAGAGGTAGTAGAGCTAGAGGTAGTAGAGCTAGAGGTAGTAGAGGTAGAGGTAGTAGAGCTAGAGGTAGTAGAGGTAGTAGAGGTAGAGGTAGTAGAGCTAGAGGTAGTAGAGGTAGAGGTAGTAGAGGTAGAGGTAGTAGAGCTAGAGGTAGTAGAGCTAGAGGTAGTAGAGCTAGAGGTAGTAGAGCTAGAGGTAGAGCTAGAGGTAGAGGTAGTAGAGGTAGAGGTAGTAGAGCTAGAGGTAGTAGAGCTAGAGGTAGTAGAGGTAGAGGTAGTAGAGCTAGAGGTAGTAGAGGTAGAGGTAGTAGAGCTAGAGGTAGTAGAGCTAGAGGTAGTAGAGCTAGAGGTAGTAGAGCTAGAGGTAGAGCTAGAGGTAGTAGAGGTAGAGGTAGTAGAGGTAGAGGTAGTAGAGGTAGAGGTAGTAGAGCTAGAGGTAGTAGAGCTAGAGGTAGTAGAGGTAGAGGTAGAGGTAGTAGAGCTAGAGGTAGTAGAGGTAGAGGTAGTAGAGGTAGAGGTAGTAGAGCTAGAGGTAGTAGAGCTAGAGGTAGTAGAGCTAGAGGTAGTAGAGGTAGAGGTAGTAGAGCTAGAGGTAGTAGAGGTAGAGGTAGTAGAGCTAGAGGTAGTAGAGGTAGTAGAGCTAGAGGTAGTAGAGGTAGTAGAGGTAGAGGTAGTAGTAGAGTAAGTAGAGTAGAGGTAGTAGAGCTAGAGGTAGTAGAGGTAGAGGTAGTAAGAGCTTGAGGTAAGGAGGAGTAGTAGAGAGTAGAGAGGTAGTAGAGCTAGAGGTAGTAGAGGTAGTGGTAGAGGTAGAGGTAGTAGAGGTAGAGGTAGTAGAGGTAGAGGTAGTAGAGCTAGAGGTAGTAGAGCTAGAGGTAGTAGAGCTAGAGGTAGTAGAGGTAGAGGTAGAGGTAGTAGAGCTAGAGGTAGTAGAGCTAGAGGTAGTAGAGCTAGAGGTAGTAGAGCTAGAGGTAGTAGAGCTAGAGGTAGTAGAGCTAGAGGTAGTAGAGCTAGAGGTAGAGGTAGTAGAGCTAGAGGTAGTAGAGCTAGAGGTAGTAGAGCTAGAGGTAGTAGAGCTAGAGGTAGTAGAGGAAGAGGTAGTAGAGCTAGAGGTAGTAGAGCTAGAGGTAGTAGAGCTAGAGGTAGTAGAGCTAGAGGTAGTAGAGCTAGAGGTAGTAGAGCTAGAGGTAGTAGAGCTAGAGGTAGTAGAGCTAGAGGTAGAGGTAGAGGTAGTAGAGGTAGAGGTAGTAGAGCTAGAGGTAGTAGAGCTAGAGGTAGTAGAGGTAGAGGTAGTAGAGCTAGAGGTAGTAGAGCTAGAGGTAGTAGAGGTAGAGGTAGAGGTAGTAGAGCTAGAGGTAGTAGAGCTAGAGGTAGTAGAGCTAGAGGTAGTAGAGCTAGAGGTAGTAGAGCTAGAGGTAGTAGAGCTAGAGGTAGTAGAGCTAGAGGTAGTAGAGGTAGTAGAGCTAGAGGTAGTAGAGCTAGAGGTAGTAGAGCTAGAGGTAGAAGAGCTAGAGGTAGTAGAGCTAGAGGTAGTAGAGCTAGAGGTAGTAGAGCTAGAGGTAGTAGAGCTAGAGGTAGTAGAGGTAGAGGTAGTAGAGCTAGAGGTAGTAGAGGTAGAGGTAGTAGAGGTAGAGCTAGAGGTAGTAGAGCTAGAGGTAGTAGAGCTAGAGGTAGTAGAGCTAGAGGTAGTAGAGCTAGAGGTAGAGGTAGTAGAGGTAGAGCTAGAGGTAATAGAGCTAGAGGTAGTAGAGCTAGAGGTAGTAGAGCTAGAGGTAGTAGAGCTAGAGGTAGTAGAGGGTTATTTTTAAGAGGTAGGTAGAGGTAAGGTAGTAGGTAGAATAGAGTAGAGAGTAGAGGTAGTAGAGGCTAGAGTAGTAGAGAGAGTAGTAGCTTAGAGTAGAGCTAGAGGTAGTAGAGGTAGAGGTAGTAGAGCTAGAGGTAGTAGAGGTAGAGGTAGTAGAGCTAGAGGTAGTAGAGCTAGAGGTAGTAGAGCTAGAGGTAGTAGAGCTAGAGGTAGTTGAGCTAGAGGTAGTAGAGCTAGAGGTAGTAGAGCTAGAGGTAGTAGAGCTAGAGGTAGTAGAGCTAGAGGTAGTAGAGCTAGAGGTAGTAGAGCTAAAGGTAGAGGTAGTAGAGCTAGAGGTAGTAGAGCTAGAGGTAGTAGAGCTAGAGGTAGTAGAGGTAGAGGGAGTAGAGCTAGAGGTAGTAGAGGTAGAGGTAGTAGAGCTAGAGGTAGTAGAGCTAGAGGTAGTAGAGCTAGAGGTAGTAGAGCTAGAGGTAGTAGAGCTAGAGGTAGTAGAGCTAGAGGTAGTAGAGCTAGAGGTAGTAGAGCTAGAGGTAGTAGAGCTAGAGGTAGTAGGGGTAGAGGTAGTAGAGCTAGAGGTAGTAGAGCTAGAGGTAGTAGAGCTAGAGGTAGTAGAGCTAGAGTAAATTAGAGGTAGAGAGTAGAGGTAGTAGAGCTAGAGGTAGTAGAGGTAGGTAGTAGAGGTAGAGGTAGTAGAGCTAGAGGTAGTAGAGCTAGAGGTAGTAGAGCTAGAGGTAGTAGAGCTAGAGGTAGTAGAGCTAGAGGTAGTAGAAGTAGAGGTAGTAATAGAGGTAGTAGAGGAGTAGTTAGGTAGTAGGTAGAGGTAGAGGTAGTAGAGGTAGAGGTAGTAGAGCTAGAGGTAGTAGAGCTAGAGGTAGTAGAGGTAGAGGTAGTAGAGCTAGAGGTAGTAGAGCTAGAGGTAGTAGAGCTAGAGGTAGTAGAGCTAGAGGTAGAGGTAGTAGAGCTAGAGGTAGTAGAGGTAGAGGTAGAGGTAGTAGAGCTAGAGGTAGTAGAGGTAGTAGAGCTAGAGGTAGTAGAGCTAGAGGTAGTAGAGCTAGAGGTAGTAGAGCTAGAGGTAGTAGAGCTAGAGGTAGTAGAGCTAGAGGTAGTAGAGCTAGAGGTAGTAGAGGTAGAGGTAGTAGAGCTAGAGGTAGTAGAGCTAGAGGTAGTAGAGGTAGAGGTAGTAGAGCTAGAGGTAGTAGAGCTAGAGGTAGTAGAGGTAGAGGTAGTAGAGCTAGAGGTAGTAGAGCTAGAGGTAGAGGTAGTAGAGGTAGAGGTAGTAGAGCTAGAGGTAGTAGAGCTAGAGGTAGAGGTAGAGCTAGAGGTAGTAGAGCTAGAGGTAGTAGAGCTAGAGGTAGTAGAGCTAGAGGTAGTAGAGCTAGAGGTAGAAGAGCTAGAGGTAGTAGAGCTAGAGGTAGTAGAGCTAGAGGTAGTAGAGCTAGAGGTAGTAGAGCTAGAGGTAGTAGAGCTAGAGGTAGTAGAGCTAGAGGTAGTAGAGCTAGAGGTAGTAGAGCTAGAGGTAGTAGAGCTAGAGGTAGTAGAGCTAGAGGTAGAGGTAGTAGAGCTAGAGGTAGTAGAGCTAGAGGTAGTAGAGGTAGAGGTAGTAGAGCTAGAGGTAGTAGAGGTAGAGGTAGTAGAGGTAGAGGTAGTAGAGGTAGAGGTAGTAGAGCTAGAGGTAGAGGTAGTAGAGCTAGAGGTAGTAGAGCTAGAGGTAGTAGAGCTAGAGGTAGTAGAGGTAGAGGTAGTAGAGGTAGAGGTAGTAGAGCTAGAGGTAGAGGTAGAGGTAGTAGAGCTAGAGGTAGTAGAGGTAGAGCTAGAGGTAGTAGAGCTAGAGGTAGTAGAGCTAGAGGTAGTAGAGCTAGAGGTAGTAGAGCTAGAGGTAGAGGTAGTAGAGCTAGAGGTAGTAGAGGTAGAGGTAGTAGAGCTAGAGGTAGTAGAGGTAGTAGAGCTAGAGGTAGTAGAGGTAGTAGAGCTAGAGGTAGTAGAGCTAGAGGTAGTAGAGCTAGAGGTAGTAGAGCTAGAGGTAGTAGAGCTAGAGGTAGTAGAGGTAGAGGTAGTAGAGCTAGAGGTAGTAGAGCTAGAGGTAGTAGAGCTAGAGGTAGTAGAGGTAGAGGTAGTAGAGCTAGAGGTAGTAGAGCTAGAGGTAGTAGAGCTAGAGGTAGTAGAGCTAGAGGTAGTAGAGCTAGAGGTAGTAGAGCTAGAGGTAGAGGGTAGTAGAGCTAGAGGTAGTAGAGCTAGAGGTAGTAGAGCTAGAGGTAGTAGAGCTAGAGGTAGTAGAGCTAGAGGTAGTAGAGCTAGAGGTAGTAGAGCTAGAGGTAGTAGAGCTAGAGGTAGAGGTAGTAGAGCTAGAGGTAGTAGAGGTAGAGGTAGTAGAGCTAGAGGTAGTAGAGCTAGAGGTAGTAGAGCTAGAGGTAGTAGAGCTAGAGGTAGTAGAGGTAGAGGTAGTAGAGGTAGTAGAGCTAGAGGTAGTAGAGCTAGAGGTAGTAGAGCTAGAGGTAGTAGAGCTAGAGGTAGAGGTAGTAGAGCTAGAGGTAGTAGAGGTAGAGGTAGTAGAGCTAGAGGTAGTAGAGCTAGAGGTAGTAGAGCTAGAGGTAGTAGAGGTAGTAGAGCTAGAGGTAGTAGAGGTAGAGGTAGTAGAGCTAGAGGTAGAGGTAGAGGTAGTAGAGCTAGAGGTAGTAGAGGTAGAGGTAGTAGAGCTAGAGGTAGTAGAGCTAGAGGTAGTAGAGCTAGAGGTAGTAGAGCTAGAGGTAGTAGAGGTAGAGGTAGTAGAGCTAGAGGTAGTAGAGGTAGAGGTAGTAGAGCTAGAGGTAGTAGAGCTAGAGGTAGTAGAGGTAGAGGTAGTAGAGGTAGAGGTAGTAGAGGTAGAGGTAGTAGAGGTAGAGGTAGTAGAGGTAGAGGTAGTAGAGGTAGAGGTAGAGGTAGAGGTAGTAGAGGTAGAGGTAGAGGTAGTAGAGCTAGAGGTAGAGGTAGTAGAGCTAGAGGTAGTAGAGCTAGAGGTAGTAGAGCTAGAGGTAGTAGAGGTAGAGGTAGTAGAGCTAGAGGTAGTAGAGCTAGAGGTAGTAGAGCTAGAGGTAGTAGAGCTAGAGGTAGTAGAGGTAGAGCTAGAGGTAGTAGAGCTAGAGGTAGTAGAGGTAGTAGAGGTAGAGGTAGTAGAGCTAGAGGTAGTAGAGGTAGAGCTAGAGGTAGTAGAGGTAGAGGTAGTAGAGGTAGAGGTAGTAGAGCTAGAGGTAGTAGAGGTAGAGGTAGTAGAGCTAGAGGTAGTAGAGGTAGAGGTAGTAGAGGTAGAGGTAGTAGAGCTAGAGGTAGTAGAGCTAGAGGTAGTAGAGGTAGAGGTAGTAGAGCTAGAGGTAGTAGAGGTAGAGGTAGAGGTAGTAGAGGTAGAGGTAGTAGAGGTAGAGGTAGTAGAGGTAGAGGTAGTAGAGGTAGAGGTAGTAGAGGTAGAGCTAGAGGTAGTAGAGCTAGAGGTAGAGGTAGTAGAGCTAGAGGTAGTAGAGGTAGAGGTAGTAGAGGTAGAGGTAGTAGAGGTAGAGGTAGTAGAGGTAGAGCTAGAGGTAGTAGAGCTAGAGGTAGTAGAGGTAGAGGTAGTAGAGGTAGAGGTAGTAGAGGTAGAGGTAGTAGAGGTAGAGGTAGTAGAGCTAGAGGTAGTAGAGCTAGAGGTAGTAGAGCTAGAGGTAGTAGAGGTAGAGCTAGAGGTAGTAGAGGTAGAGGTAGTAGAGCTAGAGGTAGTAGAGCTAGAGGTAGTAGAGGTAGAGCTAGAGGTAGTAGAGCTAGAGCTAGAGGTAGTAGAGGTAGAGGTAGTAGAGGTAGAGGTAGAGGTAGTAGAGCTAGAGGTAGAGGTAGTAGAGGTAGAGCTAGAGGTAGTAGAGCTAGAGGTAGTAGAGCTAGAGGTAGTAGAGCTAGAGGTAGTAGAGGTAGAGGTATCTTTCGTCAGCGACGATGACCACCTATAATAATTGTATTAGCCCTTCAGTCACACTGACTGATGGGTAACTTGACCACTTAAGTGGTATCTTTCGTCAGTGAATGTCCACCTTAGAGGTATCGTTCTCAGTGAAAGGTACACCTAGAGTATCATTTCGTCAGTGAATCTGTCTGACTTAAGAGGTTTCTTTTTTCAGCGAAATGTTTACTTAGAGGTATTTTTCGTCGGTGAATGGTTCTCCTAGGAGGTGTCTTTCGTCATTGAAATGTCGTTAGAGGTATCTTTCGTCAGTGTAATGTCCTCGCCTGATGTATTTCTTTCGTCAGTGATTGTCCGCCTAGATGTAACTTTCGTCTGTAAATGTCCACTTAGCAGGTATCTTTCGTCAAGTGAATATCCTACTTAAGAGGTATTTTTCTCTCATTCAATGTCTAGGTAAAGCTATGTGTGATCTCATTGAATGACCGAAACGTAATTGAGTGTCTACCTTGAGATATGTATTTTTTAATGTTCCTTAATGTGATTACATCTAGTGAATGTCCAGTTATGATGTATATTTCTCTTAGTAAAAATGTCCAGCTTAGAGGTATTTTTCGCAATTGAAAGTCTAACTTGAGTTTTTTATGTTTGTTTGCCCAGTGTAATTTATACATACCTCGTTGGACATTTTAATGGGCAAAACATAGTATATTTTCCCCAGTGTACAGGGTCGGAGTGGCTAAGATGGTATGGCGTCCGCCTCGAATTCTAGAGATACCGGGTTCAATTCCCAGTAGAGGGAATATAATTTATGGAAACACTTTTTTCAGAACCTAGTGTGGTCTTAATTCATGTCATACACCCTCCCAGGTCTCATGGGTAGTGTAGATGGGATGCCTAGCCTTCTCGGGTAAGGGCGAAAAAATAGGAGGGTCTTGTGTTCAAGCAGCGCACGTTAAAAGTCACACGGATTTGAAATCGTAAAGAGTAGGCCATAGGCCGCTGCCCTGGCAAAATTTAAAAATTAGAAAGCTACCCACAAATATATTTTTAGAATGTGTGATTCCTATATAAGACACATTGGGATTCTCGCTGGTGCTACGGAGTTCGTGCACTGTGCTGAGATCCTTCTTGTGTTTATCTACGAGGGAGAAGATCAGAAGCACCGATGGAGTTGTCCTGTGTGCAATGAAAGATAGTCTTTTCAATCCCAGTGTACGCCCGACGTTAGGAGTTTGTGTTCTCAGTCCGTACATTCTCATGTCCTTGGTGTTGTCTGTATACTCTGTGAAGTCGTGACTGATATTCTAACCAGCCGTCATTTTTTATACTCTCCGTATTATATTATAATATTAATATCCATTTTTTGTCATCCACTATTAGAGACCAGCTATTTACATTTTTCTTCTCGTTTAACTGTAATATAATAAAGTCATTACATTTATGTGGACACATTATAATATATTAGTGTTTACTTATGTTACATGTCATAGCCAATATATAAAACAACTAATGGCCACAAACACTGTCTCAATGTCAATAGGAGCTTCATAGCTTGATGAATCGCTTTCACCCAAGCATGCATATGGACTTTGGCCTCACAATAAGTCTAAAGAAAACAAATGTGCTGAGATCTCAGAATGTGGATGTTGCAGCCAGTTTTATCTCTAAACAATAACTATGAATTTGCAGTGGTGCACCACGTCACGTACTGGAGTCTACCATCAACGACAAACTCTCTCTGGGCACATAAAATTGACAGCCGCAATTGGCAAAGCTGCAGCTACCTTTGCCCGCCTCACAACGCGTTTGGGGAAAACTCCAAACTCACAACAAATGACCAAAGCTGCTGTACATAACGCCTGCGTCACCACCAGCACACTTCTGTGTGGTAGCGAGATATGGGCAAAACATATGGCTAAGCAAGGAACAGATGGCTCAAACACGTCGATCCATTACTGTATCTTCGCCACATCCTCGGTATTTTTGTGGGAAAGACAAAGTTACAAATTGAGTCGAAGTGTTGTCACGTACTAGCCTTCAAAGCATGTATACACTGCTTAGACAGAGCGCTGGGATCTGTACACGGACTTGGCCATGTCCCGCCGCATGGAAGATGTCGCATCCCGAAAGGATATCTTCTACGGACAACTGGTAGATGGCAAAAAAGAACAGCTGAGATTCAAAGATGTGTGCAAGAGATGAGATAATGGATGTAGAGGCACTGGGTATAAATCCCAGCAACCTTTGAGGATGAAGCTGCTGATAGCACCAAGTGGCGAATGCTGTCTACAGCTGGTCACCTCAGATTAGCCGAAAAAGAAGCTATCAAAACAAGCAGAAGAGAGGAGACACATGTCTAAACGGAACCCAAGAAACAAGCAGCTGAGAGCTGTCCCACTTAGAGGGGCGCATTCACCCATAGTCAGTTATGCCTGAAGTGGCTATTATGATTATAAATGACCACATACTATTTTTAAAATCACTTTTATTTAATTCGATATGAGAGCGGTGTTTAGATGTTTTCAAATCTTTCATCCCGTTGGTTTTCTAAGTGTCAGATGAACTAGGAGCTGAGATTTTGCACACATGCCCCATCTAAAACAAAAAAATAATAACCGTGGTATGTTTAATTACCATCAAAAAACTTGAAGACAACAATAGTGAACCTGTCCCTGGCCATGCATTCAAAAAAATATTGTGGAACCTACGAAGGGAGCTTGGTGAGTGGGGTGATTCTCTTATTCCAAGTCAATGTCACAAACAGAGTGTGATAATTTTACAGAGAAATGTACGAGATTACAGCAGGAGGCTGAAGCTAAGAATTTGCAAATGGAGGCTGAAGCTAAAAAGTTGCCAAATGGAAGCTGAGGAGAGGAAGTTGCAAGCAGAAAGGGATCCATCAATTGAAAATGAGGAGAACTGGAAACTTCCAAGAATTGCTAGGGTAATGGATAGTAGTCAACATCTCACTCAGAGAGTAGCTCCAGCCAGAGCACTCTCAAAAGGAGCCATGCATTTTCATTTACATCCATTTGTGGAAAATGAAAAATGGAATTGAAGATTATTCTAGATACGTATGAGAGATTGGCTACCACTTATGTTGGCCTAGGAAAAGAAATGTGGGACTTTAAAAGTTGTCGCAAGGATGATTGAGGAGGAGTGGCTTACATGTTTACATGAAACTTCCCAAAGAAGATCAAAAATAATTATGAAGCCTTAAAGCAAGCATTGGTGGTTTAGGTATGAACAAAACGCAGATTCTTATAGAAGGAGATTGAGAACTGCAAAGCTGACCAGTCAGGAGAAAAACATACCAACAGTTTTTTCATGCAAGGTTGGAGAGTTACCTACTGAAGTGGGTGTCCAATTAGGAAACTTTAATCAGGACTTTGAAGGAATACATGGAGATGATATTAATAGCGCAATAATTCCTAAAGTTCATGACTCCTGAAACAAGGACATTACCTAATTGTGCATAATGAGAGAAAGGCTAGAGGAAATTAATCATTATGCTGAAAAAGTCATATAGATGGCTCACCCTTTGACTCAGAAAAACTAAGGAAGAACCCAAGGTGAAGGTTTCAAGACCACCACAAAACCAGAATAGGGTTGATTAGTAAGAACCAACAAACACAAATACTCAAACCAAAATTTGACAGGGCATAAATTTGACAGGAACCCTCAATTAACAGGATAAAAATCCCATAACAAACAGGGTGAGGAAAGTAACCTTGTAATGGCACTAAGATTATGTGCTTATATGATACTGGATTGGACTTCGACCGGTCGTGACTTCTAACCCTGGTACATCCGGATCAATATACCATAGAAACAGTGGAGATACAAGGCCAGCAACCAAGGAGATAGCCTCAACCATGACACATTCCCATAGCTAAGGATCAATGTTAGGAACTTTCGCTATTCGTAGAAGGAGTGATTTACGCGCAGCTAGTGATTGATGAACCCTATCTACCTTCTGAAATGTCGGGTGCACTGATATGTATTTTTGGGAGATCCCAAAAAAATGTCGTCAATGGGCAGCTGTACAGAGGAACCAGGTCACTATATAGGGAAAGAGGAGGACCGCACTAAATAAATACTATCCAGAGGAGATGAAAAAAGGCTTAAGCTGAAGATAGCACATTAAAGCCTTTCTTTTGGCAAACTGCCCAATAAGCTCCATAACCCGAAACAAAAGGCGAGTTTACATGAAGAACGCGATGACCTGCTCTACAGGAAAGCTGGAAACGGACCGAATTTTTCCATGGACAGCTGGTAGTTACCCATCTTCAATATAGGGACAAGGTTATGGAGTTAGGACATGCCCTACCATTTAGTGGGACACATGGTATTTCAGTGCCACTGGACAAACGGATTAGCATGTCATATTTTCTGGCCAGGAAATACTGAAGATATTAATAAGATATTTTGTAAAATCATGTTCCAATAATGTCAAAGTGTAGCCCCAAAGCACTGGACTGCACCTACAACTCTTGGAGAAATGCTCATATCATGGGTGACTCCATTCGAAAGAGTTGCTGTGGATATTGTTTGGACCTTATCACTAGGTACCAAGAGAGGAGAAACAGTTACGTTCTAACTCTGGTGGGACACATGTTCTATGTGGGGAGAGGCTGTAGCCATTTTCCTCGGTAGATTCAAATATAATGTGGCAAGAGGCAACTTCTTCCGATAAATTCACCTAGGTTAGGTTTTCCCCCCCCACATTATCTTGACTGATTAATGGTTCTCCTGTTTCAAGGGGAAAAACTAATGAGGAAGTATTCAGGATCGTTCAAGCCAGTCATTATCACATTGTAGCCCATTTCACGCACTGAGAAACCTGATACTTGGGGTCTACTTATCCGTTCAACCGGGATGGCTCCGGCAACGTTGTTATTTGGCCGGCCCATCAATGGTCCATTGGAAGCCTTATTGAGGACATGGACAGATGAGAAACCAGAAGAGACGGTAACCTCATCATATCAGTATGTTAACGAGTTGACGTCACGTCTGAAAACTGGCTGGAAATTAGCAAACGAGAATCTTCGTAAAGCCAGAAGGAAACATACTGCATATTACAACAAGAAGGCGAAGGATAGAGAACAAGCTGTTGGGGAGAAGGTGCTTCTTCTGTTACCCAGCAGTAACAATAAGCTACAAATAGGATGGCAGGGCCCATATACTTTTTCTAGAGAAGTTGTTTAGAACCAGCTGCAAGATAGACAAAAAGGGGAAGGAAAAAGTCTATCATATAAATTTACTCAAGAAGTATTCTGATAGCACTGCTTTAGAAGGTGCCCATTTGATGACCCTGGCAATTGCTACTGAGATGAAAAATGAACCTTCCACCTCATTTGAGTATCCTTTAAGACCCTGTGAAACACATGAGCAGGTAAAAGTCAGTAGTCACCTGACGAAAGGACAGAGGGATATGATTCAAAAAGTTCTGGAAAACCATGCAGACGTGCTAACGGACAAACTGGGGCGCACAAATTTAATGGAATATGATATGAAATTACTAGACGCAACACCGATCTGCATGAGAACTTATCCTATTCCATTCGCCAAAGAACGAGCTTCGAAAGGAGAAATCGATTACCTGCTGAAAGAAAATATCATTTCTCATTCGGAATCACCTTACAGCGCCAGTGTTGTTTTGCTGAGGAAACCCTCTGGTGAACATAGACTCTGCATTGATTATAGGAAATTGAATGCAGTGACAGTCTCAAGTGGATCCTTTGCCTGACACGAATCAACTGTTTGCTAGGTTGAACAAGGCAAAATATTTCTCTAAAGTGGATCTGAGTAAGGGATATTACCAGATTACTGCCAAACCAGAAATCATACCATTACTGGCCTTTAGTACCTCGGAGGGGCATTACCAGTTTAACATGTTGCATTTCGGTTTAAAAAAACGCTCCAAGTGTTTGTTCTCGCATGATGAGGAAGTTACTGGACCCCTTACAATACCCAGCTATCAATAGCTTCATGAATGATATCCTTATTGCAACAGAAACATTCGAGGAACACCTATAATCTTTAGAAATGTTGCTGGATAGGCTCAGAGAGGCAAATTTGACCGCTCGCTCTACTAAATGTTATATTGGTTGCCAGGAATTGGAATTCTTGGGACACACAGAATGTCAGGGTAACATGATCCCTGAACCTAAGAATTTAGAAAAATTGCAGAGAGCATCAAGACCACAAACAAAGAAGGATGTGAGATCTTTTGTTTCGCTATGCGGCTTCTATCAGAAGTACATACAAGATTTCAACAGTATGTGTGCTTCTCTGACAGGTCTAACGAAAAAAGGAAAACCAGACAAAGTTGAATGTACAGCGGAATGTGAGAAGGCATATTCAGGTTTGAAGCAAAAGCTCGCAAGTAGGCCTATACTGAGACTTCCAGGTCTTAGTCAAGAATTTGAGGTTAGGACTGATGCTAGCAACATCGGGATAGGGGCTGCATTATTGCAAAGATCACAAGCACAGCCAAAAATGTGACCGCTTGGCCTTTCACGCTAGCTTTGTCCCTCCTACTTTAACGCTAAGCGTTTATATGTGCTAGAAGATGATACATGTAAGAATGACAGACCTTAAATGCAACTAAGACGTTTTTACACAACACGCACCATTCATTCGAAGTTCAGTTGCCGTTACTGCTCTGACAGGGTAAACGTAGGTCACTCCCAGATAGTTTGTGTGATCTGGTTTTTTTTAATCCTATTGTTAAGTTGGAAAAGATCACACATGTGAAAATAAAGTTTAAATAAACAGAATGTCGTGTGTGCAAAAAGGTCCTAAAAGCTGAGGAGAGGAGTGCAAATGTTAATTATTGTGTCGTGTGAAAAAAAGGACGGGTCGTGTGAAAAAAGGGGCGGAAAAAAAGAAAATAGTATAAAAATAGAAGAGTTGTGGGCGATAGGTAGCGATTTCAGGATTTATGATTCCAAGGATACCATGATTTTAGACTAGAGGATTTTTACTGATAGCGTTAGGAGAACTTCGTCTTTGAGGATACCAAGACAAGTTTTTGAGTAAACAAATCAGTAAATTATTTCTTGTGGATATACATATATTATTCTATCTGGATGTACCTATATTATTCAGTTGGATTATAGATTGTTCATTTTGGATAAACAACCATCATTTTGTGAAATTTACAGTGTTTGTTTAATGACATCAATAAACTCTAATATATAATTTTCTACATTTGCTGTTTGTGGAGATTTACAGTAATTTCTTTTGGATATACGTTGTTGTGCTGAAACTGTTTTGCTTATCACCAAACGCAAAGTGAAGAACATTCCTGGGTTGAAATAAATTAAACAAAAGGTCAAGTATCACCATCTCTGGCGGAAGGCCAGTTATCACTTGAACCACCACAACATATAAAGGATTAACTCTGACTACATAAAATCAATATAACTACTAGTGCCGTATAACCATACACGGCCACAAAAAGAATTGCACCCAGTTGCTTATGCCAGTCGCAAATTGAATAAGGCGGAGAGAAAATTATTTCAACTGTTGAAAGAGAATGTTTGGCGTTGGTCTAGGCCATAAATAAATTCCAGATATTTCTTTATGGTAGACATTTTCGTGGTCCAGTGCGATCACCAGTAACTTGTTTTTCTCGCGCAAACCCGCCACGGGAAACGCACACAAATGTTAAGGTGGTCTCTTTTAATCCAGCCTTATGAATTTGTCATTGAATACATCGCTGGATCTCAGAATGTGGGGGCAGAGTTCTTGAGTAGGCACCAATCTGAGTGCACCCAGGAGAGAAAGAGGGAACAATAGATTTCCTATATGTGGATGTTTGTCTCGTCAGTGACTCAGATTTTGAAGCTCGAACAGACAGTTTCACGCTTTAAAAATTGGGGGGCTATCTGTAATGAAGTCTAATTAATATCTCGGCATCATTCAAAAATTATTACCGTACAAACCCCATGGATGTAACTGACCAATGAAAAGCCAGCTTCGTATAAATAGTGTCGGAGATCGCTTGACATGGAAGAAACAAAAAAGAACAGATGTTAAGGATATTTCGGAAGGCAGTGTGTGCAACTAATCATTTAATACCGAAATAAAGAAGGACCCAATTCGATAATAGGGATCATTAGCTTTAGGCAGATAGCAATAGATTCACTGGATGTGTTGTAGAGCCGAAGTTATTATGAATAGAAGACAGTGGAACATGAACCATGTTGTGTTTTTCCTGTTTCGGCTGCACCAGTGAATAGTCGGATAAAAATATAGGTTAAAATGGATAACCACAGTGATAGAGCTCATTCATATGAGTAATATAAGCTACGATGGAGGAAATCAGTGCAGAAATAAGGATTCGAGAATTATTTTGGATTTACTATCTTAGCACATCTTGCCTTGCCTACACGATTTTTGGATGCGTGCAAACGTACCTTGGTCTAGGTTGTCACACTCATACATCCGCAAGGCCATTATAAAAGGGGAGAGAACGTATGATACAGACACACTCGCCACCTATTTTAAACTACAGACACAGAGCACAAGCAATTATATCAACTCCGTTGCCATCTGCAGAAGTGTGAGCAGACTGTGTAACCATTAAAAGCCTGTCTGTGATTGAGGGTAAGCAGGATGTTAATTATATATAATAATATATATATATTATATATATAATATATATATATTATATATATATTTTCTTCTTCTTCTTTGATCCTTAGCCGCCGACCGTCAAAGCAGTCAGTGGCCATCACGCCTAGTGGCGTCTTGTAGGGCAACAACAAATTGATTCCACTTTGCTCGGTCGGCGGCCATCCTTCGTACAGTGCCCCAACTGTGGTTCATTCTTTGCATCTCAGCTTCCACAGTTCTCCGCCAAGTTGTTTTTGGTCGGCCTCTCTTTCGCTTTCCCTCGGGGGTCCATAGCATAGCTGTTCTTGTGATGGTATCAGGGTCCCTTCTGAGGACATTGCCAACCCAACTCCAGCGTCTGCCAGCTATGATGGTGTTCATGTCCTCCGGGTTACTCCGAATAAGTAGTTCTTGGTTATATATATATATATATATATATATATTGTATTCAATTGAATTTTATTTGAAAAAATTAACAAAGAACAAAGAAGAAAAAGATCTTGTACATAAATAAAATTCTAAATTGTACCAACAGTCTTTATTGAATTATTTAAGTTTGGTTCATAATTCTTGTCGGTTAGTTAATTACCTCTAGCAGAGTGTCAGTGTCTAAGATTAGTCTGGAGAGGGGCACCATAGGCACCTAAGATAGCACATTACCATCTCATATAGGAACCTATACAACTTGATTATACCTTTGATGTCCATACACCATTACTCTTTTCAGAGATTGGGGTATTTCTTGTAAGACCAGTCTTTTATCTGGCACTATCCTGGTATCATCTGATACATCTATTCGTCCCAGGATATTATCACCATTATTATATCTTTACTCTCGCTACAGTGACGTTGTAAAACAAAATTGTGAACAAGATCACATAACTTTTATATTTTCTCGTACATTTTAAAATAAAAAAGTGTATAGCGTAAAATGTGTTTTTTTCATGTACTTATTAAAGTTTACACAGCCAAAATTAGGGAGTGGCTGAATTTCCTTGAAAGAGATTAAAGGAACAATAGTCGGATCTGAGGATTTCATTAATAATTCAGTTGATGACAAAGACAACATTGATTTGGATATATGTAATATGAGTGGTTGTCGTAATACATTTTGCAATGTGGTCACGATTTTATGAACCAATGAGGGACACGGATTTGATGAAGAATTTATGGACCAATAAGAGACGCAGCATTGATGACGATTTTATGGACCAATGAGAGACAAGACATTTGATAACGTATTTAGAAATCATTGGGAAACACGGTATTTGATGATGAATTTAAGGACAAATGAGTGGAACGGATTTGATGAAGAATTTATGGACCCACGAGAGATGGCACTTGAGGACGAATTTATGGACCAATAAGAGACAGCGCATTTGATGACGTATTTAAGGACCAATGAGAGACAGCGCCGTTGATGACGAATTTAAGGACCAAAAAGTTTGGTAACGAATTGAAAAAAAAAAACCCAATAAGAGACATGGTATTTGATGACAAATTATGGACCAGTTTAGAGACACGACCTTTGATGACAAATTTATGGACCAATTAGAGACATTACCTTTGATGACGAATATATAGGATTAATGAGAAACGCAGCATTTGATGACGAATTTAAAGTACGAACGAGAAACGCGACATTTGAAAAAGAACGTCTAGACAAAGTGGTCAGAACAGGTCGATCGCGGTCTACTGGTAGTTACATGGGAGGATTTGGTGTATCTTTAAGTGACGGACGGAGAAAAAATTACTTGTAAGCTGTGAATTTTTTTGGAGTAGCCCTCTTCACTTGACACTTAAAAGTGCGATGTTTCCAGGATGAAAGGTATGTTTTCCGCATTCTCATGGAAAACCCAATAGCTAGGTTACTAAAACTAAATTCATTTGTGAACTGCAAGAGATAGAAAAGCGACCTATCCTTTAAGTGAGGTTAGCTTTTGGTAAAATATCTTTGTTTTCGATTTTTCTACTGTTTTATAGATGGAAATTAAGGAGATTTTCGGCGGAGAATAAATAAAAATGTTACATATATGCTGTAATGGTAAAGGTAGGCCCATAGCAGATAATGTCGTAGGGAAGTGAAGTGTTAGAGACTTCAATACTAGGTCCCAGCATCGAGAGGTAGGGGGTTACCAACTCCCTTCCTCTCTGCCTTTTCCTTCCCTAACTGAAAGTCAGATACCCGTTTATAGCTTGGTAGGCTGGAGCGTGTCGGTTACAGTGATTCTAAACCCGGCACCTATGCCGTGAGAGACCACCACTCTAAACACTCTGCCAATCGGACGCTCATTACGCTGTACTTATTCCAAATATTTTGAAGCCTTGAAATAAATAGGATTTTTTGTCTATGCAGATCTTTAGTGAGCTTAGTGTTTGTAAACTAGATTCTCACAGCTCCTGTGTTGTCTACCGCTGTCATAGATAAAAAAAATGATGTTGAAAATTACATGGGCTGGTGAAAGAAGCGACTCCCCATCATGAGTTCATGGACCAATGAGAGACACGACTTTTGTGACGAGTTCAGCAACCAGTTGTTGTCGATTAACTAGGGTTGCTGAGCTTCTCGCTTTTTAGCAGCCAATACCAAGTTGAAGACTCCTTGGTATTATATACACTGTAGATCTAACCTTTTCCTGTGGCTTTTCTGCCATTCCGAAACGTGCTTAGTTGAAGTCATGAGCTCCAGTTTCTTCAGCTTGGCCTGCATTTAAAGGATTGTCACATCTGGTTCTAACCTAGGAGTAATAAGCGCGTGGCATACGGTGCATTCCCCGCCATCCAAGGGGGCTCTTTAACTATGCAGAGATAAAATACTGTGCTCTGGTTATGGGCTCTCCCAAGGAATTGTTAGGTCCTGCACATAGCCACTTTTCAGTCCCCCTGCCTATCACTGGGTCCATAGTGAGATCCTCTTACATGCAGTCAACCAAGTTAAAGCCAAAGAATCACGTTTGGGGCTGAAGTGACGGAGAAGCTTAGTGTGCAATGCTGGGTTCTCAACAAGTTTCACCACACGGATAATTCCTGGAAGTGTGTGGATGATTTCAAGAGTCAATGAGGTTATAATTAGCCTCACAGACAGAAGTTCATTTCCACAAGCATATTGAAGCATTAAAGATGACACCAGATATGCCTCCGTGCATTGCAGCAACCCGTAAGAAACTTTGCTTTTTATTGCATTAGGATTTAGTAATGGCAATGTTGTCTGTTGTAAGACGATAAATATTTCCTACATTCTACTATATTTAAAAGACATGATATGAAATATCATTATGTGCGTGACATAATAACAGTACAAAAACTAGAAAAACATAATAAACAAATTTACATATTTGCTAATGTTAGCCTATAACACAATCCATTTGTTAACTTTCATCTCCTAAGACCACTACAAACCAGGTCACTATTAATATAAGCCACATGACGATCGACGGCCAGTGAGACGAAGATCCAGAGTTGAAATCCGAAAATGCCTCCCCCAGCCTGGGGCACGTCAGAGCTGCGGAGAAGGAATTGGAAAAAACAAAAAGTTATATATAGTTAACTTTTAGAATAAGGAATTGTATTGATGGATTGGATAAAATAAAATCTATATCTGTTACTCCCCTCAAAGCTCAAAGAGCATACGTGGTAATCACGGCTGCTTAGATGAAAAGTCTTTGCTAAAGCACTTTATGAAACTCCTGCGGTGATAGGTTTTCTGTGAAAATATCATACCTTCCTTATCATAACCCAGTGCCGTGGCAGACGTGAATTCTTGACACTGGATCAAAAGTAGTCCATCCTAGTTCCCAGGGTTGTCTCAGGAGACAACGAAAGAACAGGACTACTATCCTACAGGCATGTCGTAAGAGGCGATTAATACGAGGTTGTGCGTGGGGTTGTTAACTACATAAAAAGAAATTGCAATAGAAACCACAGGGAAGAGCTTATGCATGCTTTAGTGCAGACTTCCTGCATGAGGACAGATGCAGGTGGTGGTTTCATGCTCCATTAGGAACAAACGACGAGATTATAATGATAAAGGACATTATTCCTATATTCATATATATAAAATCCCAGCTTTTCTGTCAGTGCGTACCGCTAGAGGGGTGCAACTGTGGTTGAGAGTTAGACATTAATTGTATTGTTTCCCTTATACGAGGGGCGTTCAGAAAGTAATGCACCACATCGTTTTTTCTCAGGAGCTGTTTATTCAAAAAGCATGAAATTTATACACAATATACATGGATATGTCATGTAAACATCGGTATTATTCAACATAATCCCCATCAACTTGTACGACTTTATGCCAGCGCGAAACAAGTGCATGTATTCCTAGCCCGTACCAGATTTTTGTCTTGATCATGTAGCCATTTCTTCGCTGCATGAATCACTCCTTCATCATCTTCAAACCTTGTCCCACGGAGTGCATCTTTAAGTGGACCAAATAGATGAAAATCAGAGGGTGCCAAATCGGGACTATAGGGTGGATGGGGTAGTACAGTCCAACCCAATTTGGTGATTGCTTCCCGTGTTGCCAGACTTGTGTGAGGGCGCGCATTGTCGTGAAGGAGAAGCAGGTCTGCTGGATTCTTGTGCGGCCGAACTCTGCGAAAACGTTGATTGAGTTTTTTCAATGTCTTAATGTAAGCTTGCGAATTGATGGTCTCTCCTCTTGGCATAACGTCCACAAGAATCAAACCTTCAATGTCCCAAAAGACAGTGATCATGACCTTTCCAGCTGAAGGAATTGTCTTGAAATTCTTTCTTCTTGGTGATTGCGGATGATGCCACTCCATTGACTGTCTTTTTGTCTCAGGTTCAAAATGATGTGCCCAGGTTTCGTCACCTGTAACGATCTTAGCCAAAATGTTCTCTCCATCAGCATTGAAACGCTCCAACAATTCAGAAGAAATTGCTTTCCTTTGCAATCGGTGGTCATTTGTGAGACTTCGAGGAACCCATCTTGCGCAGACCTTAGAAAATCCGAGAGTTTTTATAACTGCATTTGCACTACCAATGCTGACTGACAGCTGTAAGGCCAATTGTTGAGTAGTGATTCGCCTATCAGTAAGAATAATGCCCTCAGCGCATTTCAATATTTCTGCGTTGGTGGCTGTGGCAGGAAGTCCACAGCGCGGCCGATCAAGCAGCTCCGTATCTCCACTTCCTGATTCTTTGATTCTCTGAACCCAGTGACTGACTATACTCCTGTCGACTGCAAAACTTCCATACACATCACATAGACGCTTGTGAATATTCACAACAGTCTCCTTCTCTGCAACGAGAAATTCTATCACAATTCGCTGTTTATAACGCAAGTTGCTAACACGCTCCATTTCAACGGTTTAGGGCAGCCGTATTATTTGGCCGGTTGCGGTGCAATTTGGTGCACACAATTGGCACATGCGATATTTGAAGTGTGCAACATTTCATGTTTCTATCTTCATTATTAGCTGAGAAAAACGATGTGGTGCATTACTTTCTGAACGCCCCTCGTATGTATTCTCTCGAAAATAGTAACACTCGACAAAGAAGAATGCGCAAATGACGGTGTGCACAAAAATATATTTATAGAATGTGTGATCCCGTATATACACATTGGGATCCTCGTTGCTGCTACGTAGTTCGTGTACTGTGGTGATGCACAGTGGGTTTTAAAAATACTTTTGAATAAGTAAATTTGCCGTTAGGTATTGGGGCTTTTGAATTTAATTCCCGTCTTATGACGGGCTTTTACACTAGTACGTACATATTAGTCATGACCCGGTTGTTAGGACATAATCAAAAAATAATAAATGCATATGGAGAATAAAGGCGACAGTGAAGATGTGTTTCATGAGACATGGGAATCAAATAATCAGTATAACCAAACATACAATTGGCTGGAACCCACAGGAGAGAGAAGGATGTGGTAGGCAGAAATATCCTGGAGAAAACATATGAGCTTTATTAGTCTCCGCTCATCTACAATGTTTGCAGTGAGTCTACCCCATTCAAAGTAACTGTAGGTTATAATTAGAGTAGGGTGCTAGATAAGGTGTCAAAATTAAAACAATTCAAATCCTGTATATCAGCGGTCTGGATTCCAGACACTTGGATTTAGCAGCATCTGGCGTGTGACCAGTTTGTGGCATTTTGTGACGATTCTCAACCCTTGAGCCAATCCTCAAGCCCCGCACGAACTTTGCAATGCTGACAGTTTCTCCACCTTCTGGCTCTCCTTCTTTTTGTGTTTGTTCTTATTTGTATTCATCCTGTTCTGTATGTTATTTCTTTTTTTTTTTTTTTCTTTTTTTTGGTTAAGCAGCACTCTTTATGGAGAATTGTTGCGTGATAAATTCTCGCAACATCGTTTTGTTTCAATGTCTGTTTTATAACGCAAGGGCAACAACTGCTTGGAATTTATAGTCACTTTTCTCGGTAAGCATTTGTCTTCTCGCGTTGGTATCGAATGCAGTTAAGTTTGAGCTGTGGTCATTTTTGCGCTGGACTGCGCATGACTTGTCTTGTTGTTTGGTCGATCGGTTTCCGCCCACGACTAGTGGAGTGAGCGATTTGGAATGGCGAAAGAGATGCCTCGTTGAAGAGGGGATCTCCGCTATTTTTTTGTTCTGTCAGGGATGTGTAGTCCTCTTAATGGATATTTCGTTTATTCGAGATAATACCTCTAGTGTTTTCCCACATGTCGGGAGGCGTGATATTTCTGTGTATTTCATGAAAGCAAGGTAAATTGACTTTTTTCATTGACTCTATCGATTTTGGGTCGTGAGCGATTTCGATTCATAGCCTGTCTCCGAAAGTCGTCGCCACGAGATGTTTTTTTCCCAGCTCACATGTCGCTGCATTGTACTGCATCGGTTGATGCATGTACCAAGGACCATTACTTGCTACTTTGTTAAATGAATTAGGTTTGGAAAACCTTTATTATCTAGAGGATATTTTTGTGGACATTATTTATACTTCGGCAGACGTGTCTGTCTTGCTGAAGTCAAACTAAGGAGAGTGAACTGATCTCATACATCTGGTTATCTCCTGGCTGTTATAGAAAAGGATGGAGTTTTTCACCTGACTACATTTACAGCACTTTGAAATATAACATGCATCTGACTCATCATTGTAATGCTGTCTACCGTCTATTGCTGTATTGAATGTTGCTGTGATAATGACTGTTTGATGTGCCTACACATTTGCGTAACCATTTTGTCACTGTGGCGTCCACAATAAATAATGAAGAAAAACGTCAACGGCTGTTTCAAGAATCATTGACTTTATACGTCGTGAGTTTACTGACGTCCTATGTGGATTGCCCTGTTATTTTTGTATGAACATTGTTTTGACTGAACACATCTGCACACTACACAAAACCAGACATGCGGATACCATCCATCATCATATGGCATCACGCATCATTTGGTGGCCATAAGCTGGTTTGATTCTGGTACTAGCAAACACGGGGTCCCTTACCCACTTCATTTTCAACAAGAATTCATCAGCATCCTTCAAGAAATTAACATTCTTCAATACAGTCAACATCTTCAAAATTTTCAAAGTACTCGGCGTTGCCCGGTAAAAGTCAAAATTTCAATTTTTTGACGGAAACAAGAATTTGACAGTACCCGGCGTTGTTACATGTTGCCGGATAACTCGGACTGCTGTTATCTTTTACGCAAGTCAAGCAAGTTGCTGCTGTCAAGGTTCCAGTGCTGTCGTTTTTGTGAAGGTCAAGTGCCGGTTGAAACGGGTTGTTTTCTGAAGAAGGCCAAGTACCGATTTCCATCAACTTACTTTTGGATTAGAAGGTCAAGTGCCGAAACAACTCAACACACAGTATTTCAGAAGCTTTTGTACCATCGTGTTAGCAGTGGAAGCAGTTCAGATGTGCCATCATCGTTGGAGCTTCGCTCTTTAGGACGTTGATTGACATCCGTTTTTCTGCTGTTCGACGATTGGAAGCCTATAAGTTAAGTGGCCTGTTTGTATGTAAACTGTGCCCTTATACTTCTGCTGAGTCTTCTGTGTATCATCTCATTCTATATGTTATATGTCTATATGTTATTTGTATATTTATATGTTTATATTTCAGCGGGTTCTCGGTTGGGTGGTGTCTCCGTTAGATTATGCCACGTCATAGAGGTCGTCTATTGTGAGCGTTTTCTGTAGGGTTTGCAAATTTCCGATACTGGAATTTGCTAAGCGACTTCTGTTGCTATTTATGTTAGCTGTGATGACATGTTTTAATATTGTTTTCGTTATTATTTCGCATTCTTTAGTTTTGTTTTGATTTGTTTGTATTTGTTAGCCTACTCTTGTCTATAATTTAGTTTCATACAACATTTTTGTTTATACACTGTGGTGTCATGTATTTTGTTTAATTCTATCGCAGATATCGTCACATTTTTTGTGATATTTCATTAATTTCTGCTTTATTTTTAGTTGATTTCTGCGAAAGTTTTTGTATTGTTGCTGATCTTTGTTATTGTTTACATTGTTATTGTTTACATTGTTTGTATTGTTTACATTTTCAATGTTTACATTCTGCATGTGTTTACATAGTCATTGTTTACAGTTATAGTAATTAGTTAATGGGCTATGCTAATGCACTGTTACTACTACACTGATGATAAATGAATGATGAATAGTGTCGTGCACTATTGAATGAGAAGTGCACTTATGATCAAGAATTGAGTGCTGATATTTCATATACAAGTTCTTTGATTGGAGACTTGTTTCCCACAGAGACTGGGATAATATAAGGTGATGTGAATATACAAGTGTTTAATTAAGACTTGTTACACTTAGGTTTGAAATAAATTAGTTAATTATTTCAGGTTTTGGACTCATATGTTAGACAACATGTCTACATTTGAGCACTTTATTGAGCAGGGTAAATTGCTTGGCAAGACTGGTGATAAGTTAGAAGAATTTGCAACTGCTCGATATGATAAAGCAATGGAAGCTGAACAAAAGAAACTGCATATGGAAGCTGAACAAAAGAAACTGCAGATGCAGGTGGATGAAAAAAGATTCCAAATGGAAATGGAAAAACAAAAAAGGGAATCAGAAGCTGAGGAAAGAAAACTCCAGCTACAGCTAGAAGCTGAGAATGAAAGACTTCAAAAAGAGGCTCAGGCTGAGGAAAGAAGATTACAGAGAGAGTCTGATGAGAGGAAAGAGAAAGCAAAAATGGAACATGAAGAAAAGGTCTTAGCTTTAGAGTTGGAAAAATTGAAATTGACGAGCATGAGTAATGGTAATGATTCAAACAAGGGTTCATCTTCTGGTAAGGCTAATAATGATACTTTTAAGATTAAGTTACCCACATTTAGTCCTTCCAGTGATGACATAATGTTCTATCTGGACAGATTTGAACAAGCATGTACAGCTCATAACATAGACAAAGCAAAATATGTTTATCAGTTATCAGGGATACTGACAGGTAAAGCTCTAAGTATATTAAATATGGTGGATGAACCTGCCAAGAACAATTATGAGGTTGTCAGGGCCGCTTTGTTAAAGAAATATCAGCTTAACGAAGACGGCTATCGTCTACAATTTAAAAACATGTTACCTGAAAATGGAGTTGAATTCTCCGAGTTTATTGCAAGAATACGCATTACTTTCTCACGATGGGTTGAACTATCTAAGACGGAAAAAAACTTATGAAGGACTTATGGACTTAATACTTAGAGACAAAGTCATGTCGTCTGTCAATGAGTCTTTCCTTGCTTTCCTTCATGAACGTAAACCTAAAACAATAAAAGAAATGGAAGATTTCTGTTGCCAATACGTAACTGCGCACCCACACATAACCATGGGTAACTCTAAGGTGAAAGAAGGTTTACCAGTTGCTTCGGCAGCTCCGTATGGTCAAAACTTTGCTCGTAGATCCCAACAAAATTTTGATAGAAAGGGCAGCGGTAATTTCTGTCAAAATCATGGAAACCAATTTCATGGTGATTCTTCTTCGAAGAATTGGAGACAACTGATAGTACTCGTTACTATCACCCTAATAATTATAAGCATTTCAAAAGAGGATATGGTAATAGAGGTTATTCCTGCCGAAGACCTCAAAACCAAACAAATAGATGTTCGCATCAATGTGAACATGATAGTAATCGTGGAAACTGGTATTCGAACCAGGATAACAATTACAATAGAGACAATAATAACTGCAGAGATAATAATAACTCTGATAACTTCAGAGGTAATAATAGTCGGGGTAGATCTCAACACAAAAAAAAGAGATATCAGCAGGCTAATGCTGTACAACAGGAAACTGAGGGAGCCTGTAATCATGTTGTTGATAGTAAAAACTTTGACGCTGTCACTAGTTCTGCTTTTGACTTTGAGAGAGCAAACAAATGCCCCCAATGCAGTACTTTATTCGAACCGGGTACCATAACTACTTTGAGTTGTGGTCACCCACTTCCCGCTCTTCCTGCTGCTGTTGCGCATGACGGGAGGGGTTCTTTACTCCTACATAAGGGTCTTGTTAATGATACTCCGGTCTCACTACTTTTCGATTCCGGATGCACCACTATTGGTGTTAGACAATCGCTTGTAGCTACATCTTGTGCTACAGGAAGGGTTATTAAATGTGTCACATTTGGCGGCACTCTAGAAAAATATCCTACTGCTGTAATTCGCATTGCCACTCCTTTCTTTACTGGAGACGTGCATGCTTGCTTCTTACCTAATCCTATTGCGGACCTTATTATTGGTCGTATTCACGGAGTTAGGGTGAGTGTACCCCACAGCAGATTGCTGCTTGGGAAGATAATAACATGCAAGCTACAAATGCAGTAGTTACAAGAGCACAAGCTCTACAAACACCCGAAACTTCACTGAATAGTGATAATGAAGTTGATAGCCAAGATAGTCACTTAGTAATCACTCGTGACTCTTTCATAAAATTGCAAGAAGAAGATCCTTCTTTAAAAAAATTCTTCGTTCTTGCGAAGAAAGGTGATCCGAATCAGGATACAAATAGAAAATCTTGGATTGCAATGAGAACGGCGTACTTGTACGTATGGTACAAGATTCGACTACGTCGGCACATTCGCAAATTCTTGTTCCCAAGAGCATGAGAGTCCAAATATTGCAACATGCTCATGACTCGCAATGTGCTGGACATATGGGTTTTGCCCGTACGAAATCGAGAGTCCTTGCGGCTTTCTTTTGGCCTTTTGTCAATAAGGACATTCGTATTTACTGCCGATCATGCAAGGTATGTCAGGAGGTCAAATCTAGAGGACCACGACATGCTGCGCCTATCCAGGCTGCTGACATTCCTATTCGGCCGTTTCAGAAAATGGCCATAGATATTATTGGCCCATTTAAGGTCAGGTCGGCCAGAGGACATCAGTTTATCCTTACATGTGTCGATATGTGCACACGTTGGCCAGAGGCTATTCCTCTTAAGAGCATATCTACTACAGATATCGCAGATGCTCTTTGGTTGATATTTTCTCGCTTGGGGTTCCCCAGAGAAATATTGTCAGACCATGGCACTCAACTCATATCTGACACTATGTCACAGGTAATGTCTACCTTACATATTGAACGATCTCTCAGTAGTATCTACCATCCTATGTCTAATGGGTTAGTTGAGCGTCTGAATTGAACGCTCAAGACTTTGCTTGGTAAGATAACTGAAGATCATCCTCAAGATTGGGACAGGGTTTTACCCGCGGCTCTCTTTGCCTATAGAGAAGTCCCTAATGAACACACAGGATTTTCTCCCTTCGAACTTGTCTTGGGCGCGCGTCCACGCGGCCCTATGTCTTTATTACACGATCTCATCACTGCCGATGATATTAGCGATGAAACTCAATCCTTATATGAGTATGTCATTGCTCTTAGACAAAAGATCATTGAGGCATGTAAGCTAGCAACTGCTTCATCAGAAATTGCTAAAGAGAAGGCAAGACAGTTTGCTAACAAGAATAGATGTCTACGACAACTTTGTCCAGGTGACAAAGCATTCGTCCTACTCCCCAGTAGGGAAAATAGACTTCTTATTGCATGGAAAGGTCCGTATGCAATAGTCTCTCTCGGATTTCCGATGTTGACTATGTGGTCGATATTGATGGAAAGCATAAAACTTTCCACATAAACATGCTTTCGGAATTTCACGAACGTCCGGACTATTTGCTGCCTATTTTCCAGGCAACGGATGATGCTCCTGCACCTCACGGTCATTATTCATCCCTGTCTGTCATTCAGGATGAGGAAGCTACCTTCTCTGATGTCAACCTTCCCCTTCCAGTGGTTCCATTACATTCCACGGAATCTTGGAAAAACGTTTCTGTTTCTCCTAATCTTTCTGGTGACGAACATCGACAAGTCTTGTCGATGTTACAAACATTTCAGGATGTTCTCACTGACATTCCTGGACACACAGATGTCATAGAACATGACATAATTCTTACCGACAATAATCCAATTAGGGTTAGGCCGTATCCTATTCCTATACACTTTCAGTCGCAAGTGGAAAAGGAATTGGATGAAATGGTTCAATTATATTTAATTGAACCATCGACTTCACCATATTCTTCTTCCATGGTTATTGTCCGGAAGAAGGATAAGAACATACGAATTTGCGTTGATTATCGCAAATTGAATCAGGTCACAAAGTTCGACGCTGAACCGATGCCTTTGTTAGAAGATCTACTGATTAGACTTTCTAATTCTAGATTCTTCACTAAACTTGATTTGTCTAAAGGTTATTGGCAAGTGCCTTTAGCAGAGCATGCCAAACCTCTTACTGCTTTTTCTACACCTAGGGGTCTATTTCAATGGAATGTTATGCCTTTTGGTCTCATGAACGCCCCTGCCACTTTCGTTCGCATGATGCGTCGAATTCTGTCACTTCGTTCGGATGTCATCGCATACTTAGATGACATCTGTCTCTTCAGTGATACCTGGGAAGATCACTATTTAGGGTTATATGACTTACTGTCCACTCTACGTGAGAATAATTTGACAGCAAAACCTTCTAAAGCTTTTGTTGGTTTTTGGTGAAATCTCTTTCCTGGGTCATCGTGTTGGTCATGGTCTCTTGAAGACAGAAGACCACAATACTTCCAAAATACTGAACATCTCTGTTCCTAAAACGAAGAAACAAGTTAGGAGTCTCTTAGGTTTAATGCAATTTTATGGGAGATTTATTCCAAATTTATCTTCGATCATGGCACCTCTCTCAACATTGTTGAAGAAAGGTTCGCCTAATCTGGTCCGTTGGTCTGACGAATGCCAATCTTCACTAGACCAAATCAAGAATATATTTTCTTCTCCTCCCATCTTAAGATTACCTACTCTTGGTAGGACTTTTGTTCTTCGGAGTGATGCTTCATCCACTGGGATTGGAGCAGCACTGATGCAAGAATATGCAAATACTCTGCATCCTGTTATGTACATTTCTAGAAAACTAATTGCGGCAGAGAGGAACTACTCGGTTTTAGACCGTGAGTTGTTAGCGATGGTTTGGTCAATTCTAAAGCTACAAAGATTCCTCCTGGGCGCACATTTCATTCTAGAGACTGATCAGAAAGCTCTTACAGCTATTCAGACTAAGAATTTGAAGAGTTCGAGATCCACTCGATATGCTATAGCTCTTCAACCTTTTCACTTCACGGTACGAGCTATCCGTGGTGCGGATAATGTGATGGCTGACATTTTGTCTAGATGCCCACATGACTCCAACTAATACTTCTGTCCTATATTTCTATATATTACAGAGTCATAACACACCTATATTTCTACAATAGATTAGCACATCTGTACTTACTTTATATGTACACACTATCGTGCTTTGTTGTCATCTTCTTCTGTTCGTTTTTTAAGATGACAGAGGAGGACTGAGTAGTTAATATAAGGGCCGTTAGTTTACTAAACAGCCACAATTATTAATAATGTATTGTACCTTATGAAGCATATTAGTTATTAATTAGCATTATATTGCTTGTACTTTCTCAGAATGTCATTGTTGAGCTGAGGACTTACCTTACGAGTTCTAGATTGTGTACTTACCCTCGGAATACCAGAGCATATATCCTGGATCGTCATGTAGTTTAACTTTACTATGTACTTATTTCATTACATGTCAAAGAATGTACTATTTAAATTTTCCTATCAGATTTGTACATCCATTTTTAAAGACAATATTAGAGTATGCTGTTTAATGATGATTATAGTAACTTGCATACGTATATTGTGTTTACATGCTAACGTGATGTGTGTTGGTGACACCTCCCCGATGTGAATATTTTTTGAGACATATTTATTTTTCTGTTGAGGTATATCCTCACCAGACACTCTATAATTAGCCTATTGTTTGGCAATTTAATTAATTATCAGCGCATAATTCGTGCGTTTTGAGCCGCTTATCGCTTGCTCTTTGATATGGAAAAAAAAATATGTTCCACATTTTTTTTTTTATCGGGAGGAGGTGGTGATATGTTGCGTGATAAATTCTCGCAACATCGTTTTGTTTCAATGTCTGTTTTATAACGCAAGGGCAACAACTGCTTGGAATTTATAGTCACTTTTCTCGGTAAGCATTTGTCTTCTCGCGTTGGTATCGAATGCAGTTAAGTTTGAGCTGTGGTCATTTTTGCGCTGGACTGCGCATGACTTGTCTTGTTGTTCGGTCGATCGGTTTCCGCCCACGACTAGTGGAGTGAGCGATTTGGAATGGCGAAAGAGATGCCTCGTTGAAGAGGGGATCTCCGCTATTTTTTGTTCTGTCAGGGATGTGTAGTCCTCTTAATGGATATTTCGTTTATTCGAGATAATACCTCTAGTGTTTTCCCACATGTCGGGAGGCGTGATATTTCTGTGTATTTCATGAAAGCAAGGTAAATTGACTTTTTCATTGACTCTATCGATTTTGGGTCGTGAGCGATTTCGATTCATAGCCTGTCTCCGAAAGTCGTCGCCACGAGATGTTTTTTTCCCAGCTCACATGTCGCTGCATTGTACTGCATCGGTTGATGCATGTACCAAGGACCATTACTTGCTACTTTGTTAAATGAATTAGGTTTGGAAAACCTTTACTATCTAGAGGATATTTTTGTGGACATTATTTATACTTCGGCAGACGTGTCTGTCTTGCTGAAGTCAAACTAAGGAGAGTGAACTGATCTCATACATCTGGTTATCTCCTGGCTGTTATAGAAAAGGATGGAGTTTTTCACCTGACTACATTTACAGCACTTTGAAATATAACATGCATCTGACTCATCATTGTAATGCTGTCTACCGTCTATTGCTGTATTGAATGTTGCTGTGATAATGACTGTTTGATGTGCCTACACATTTGCGTAACCATTTTGTCACTGTGGCGTCCACAATAAATAATGAAGAAAAACGTCAACGGCTGTTTCAAGAATCATTGACTTTATACGTCGTGAGTTTACTGACGTCCTATGTGGATTGCCCTGTTATTTTTGTATGAACATTGTTTTGACTGAACACATCTGCACACTACACAAAACCAGACATGCGGATACCATCCATCATCATATGGCATCACGCATCAAGAATGAAAAAATTTGCCCTTCTTATGACGATCCAATAGCACTCTGTGCTTCTTCTTCTCTGATTTATCTTTCATCAACATTGAGGTTTAAGGGTTAACCCATCTTGTTGATGTACATTAACACTTTGTGTTTGATCTTTTTTTTTGTACTTTTGTAAGCCTTCTGTAACGTTCTTTTCGTGTGTTGCTTCCATTGCTTAGGAGCCGCGGTAGCTGAGTGATCCATGGTTCGATCCCCAGTTAAGGTGGGAATTTTTAGATCACAAACGGCTCCAGGTACCCAGCCTCATGAAGTGGGTACCAGAGCAAATCTGGGAAGGTTAAGGCGGCCAGCGTGATGCTAACCACATCACCTCTAGTGTGCCGATGGTCAAGAAAATATAGGACTAGCACCATATTCCCAATATGCCTCAATGGGCGTGTAACGGGATCTTTTACCTCTTTTTTATTACCTTTTCCATTGCTTACCCATAACCTTCTAGTGACGTCTGTTAGAGTGCTACGAAAAGTGGACATGTGACTGAGCCTGTGAAGCTCCGAAATCAACCATAGTGAGCAACGCTATCAAGTAGTTTTGTAAATGATGAAATATTCAGATGTATATATATATACTGAAGCACATTAAAAACGCACTACCTGTATAATCCAGGAACAGAGTGTGAAATGTAAATATAAGTGTTTACAAGTTTACATATTTGGAATCTTTATTCATTTTCCTATGAATCCATGCTGGTCATTAATTTGTACATTCTATTGTAATGAAATTCATTGCATTCTGTGCAGGCAAGGAGAAAACCAAAAATGCAACCAATAAAAAAATTCATTCACACTATCCTCAGTATCTGGTATGTCCACCGTGTGCTTGCAAACAAGCTTGGCAGCGGCTCCGCATAGAACGCACAAGTCTCTGAAGGAAATTCCGGGGAATCAAGTCCCATTCACGTGTAAGAGCAGCTTCGAGCTGTTGGAGATTAGCTGGAGAACCTTGCCTGTAGACTCTGCGTCCAAGCTCGTCCCACAGATGTTCTATAGGGACATGTCTGGTGATAGGGCAGGCCAATCAATCGTCACAATGTTCTGCTGCTGTAGATATTGCTGCGTAATGCATGCGGTGTGCGCACGTGCGTTATCCTGCTGGAGAAGCTGCAAGTCTGGATAATTTGTGAACGGAGGAGCAACCAATGCATCCAGAACCTCATCTCGATATGTCACAGCATTAACATTTCCACGGAAGACGTGAAGAGGCAAGCGATGGTGAAAACTGAATCCTCCCTAAATGTGAATACTGCCACCTCCAAATCGGTTGTGCTGACGAACACAGCAATCTGCAAAGCGCTCTCCACACCGTCGCCAAATCCGCATACGTCCATCAGCAAAGGATATGTTGAATCTGCTCTCGTCTGTGAATAGGACAGCATTCCACTGCAGTCTAGTCCATCTGACATGTTGCTCTGCCCATTGCAGGCGCTGCTGACGATGTTTGTGAGTCAAGTTTGGCCCAACATAAGGTCGTCTTGCTGTAAGGCTTGTATCTCTGAGTCGTCGTATGACTGTCATTCGAGAGACTTGCCCACGTCTACCCACTATTGCTCTTGCTGTTTGACTTGCCGGGAGAGAACGATTCCTTAGGTGACTCAGCACAATATGACGATCTTGCGCAGGGGTAGTAACTCGTGGTTGGCCACTCCGAAGTCTATCTTGGGAACTGCCAGTGGTTTCGTAACGTTCATTGAGACGTACAATAGTGCTGTGGTGGCAATTCATCCTTCTGGCAATGGCCTGCGAGCTCATTCCGGTCTCCAACATACCTATGGCTCGTTGGCGGTCGTTTTCAGATAGTCGCGGCATTTCAAGCACATGTACTGGGTGTTTTGTTTCAACGGCCTTTTTATACCGAGTATACTGCCACAACGCGTACACATTTTCAGGGTCATCGCTGTTGGGAATCGTGTTGCACGTGTAACTTTCATTGTTTTCATGTAGTCTGTACACAAACCCGTGGGTTGAATCATGCACTTTCCATTCCAGCAGCCATTCGCTCTCTACCTCATGGCAAACACGGGGAAAATCCATTCCCACACTTTTTTTTCCAGCTTGTCGTCATCAGTATATATAATAGTTGTGCGTTTTTAATGTGCTTCAGTATATATTTATCTCTGCGGTTTGCTACAGCTGTCGTGAAACATTCTAAATCCACATATATAAATTAAAAGATAAATGTAAAGCCTAACACATAAATTCAATAAAAGGAAAGAGAAATGGTAAAAGGACAGTGCTGTGACAATGGCGTACAAAAATCCCCCTTGTTTTCTACTTCGTCTGCAAATTGTAACGTTTCACGTTGATAGTAAAGCCTACTGCATCACTACACGCTTTCTACAATAAAACGTGTACTGCATTTCTAAGAAAACCTTGAGATACGCAAGCTGATTAATGACCTAAATTAATACTAGCATTAATTACACTACGTTAACATAAACGAAAGGCCAGAAGCACTAACTTTTTTTCAAATAGACCGTGATAAAAAAACACTACAACTACGAGAGTTAGGTTTAAAAACCTGAAAAACGCTTATTAGGAAACATGACACAATACTGGTTTACGTCTGAAATCCTGACAGAACAGTTAAAAAGGATGCGGACAGTGGAAGTTAAAAATAAACAACTGAGATCGATAAAAGACAGGATGTTTAAATGGGCCATTTGTTCTCATGATAATCATATAATTGAGTACCTTAAGACTAGTGGACTTGGAATACATAATAAATTATCAAAATGGTCCATTAGGTACTAGAATATTGGTATAAAACATAGGGAAACTGGCATGGTCTGGTCATATCTGTTAGATAAAATGGCATGATGTTTTTGAAAACACGTAGAGGAATGAAAGCTGAAATAGTACGGAGTAAAAGATTGGCTAGAATTTAAAGCAAGCCGAGGCGTGATTGGCTAAACTATATATACGAATCTAGTTGTTGATAGTAACGCGTAGTAAATGGGATAATTTTTTAAAAAAATTCATTCAAAATATAGTAAGGCTTTGAGCGATTGGTCGAAGCATTTGAATTGAACGAAATAGTACGCTGCTCGTTGCCAGTTTGAAAAGATTTTCATAAGAGCAGGAGCGATGTCAGACTTGTGCTGTGGTTTATAAATTATATCGACCCAAAGCAGTCTGAAACAGTGGGCAAATCTAGATATGTGCCATTCTCTAGTGCCTTATTCGTCGTAACCTGTGTTATTTCCTTTCTATGTGGTAAGATTGATTTTATTGACTTTTTTAATTTGAAAAATTGGTTGTGTATAAGAAAAGGACATGACAAAAGGTTGTAACTAAATGGTTCCATGGCAGGCTTGGGCATGGCCTAGTTGTTGATGTATTATACCATGGACCATTTGAGAAAGTGAGAACTATCAATATATATATATATATATATGATGATCATGCTGAAACATTACACCTATCTTATCGCATGGTGAAGTATGGCTGGAATGACAGAGGTGTTGTCTCCATAAGGGAAAAATGAAAAAGAAAACTGGTACTATTGGTTCCATCACATGAAAGTGGAGAAGCTTGGTTGTCAGAAAGAGCTGACCATGTTCTTTTTATTACATGCATGTTTACAGGTAAAATTGGAGGAATTAGTTTGATATTAAGACAGGATCATACTTGCTTTGACAGGGGTTTCCTGCTGGTACTTGGCTGATGCTGTCAGAAATATTCAGCACTCGATCAAGTCATCTCTGACAACAGCTGTTAAGAGAGAGATTGTAGACCAGAGGGCCTGAAGCGTGTGGTCAAATAGACTGCAATCATTATGAATCCCAGGCACAGATAAGTGATATATCTGGCCTGGAGCAACTTATCATTACTGCATATTTTCTAGAACAATCTCCTCAAGTGAATAAACTTTTCCTCCAAAACTAAAAACAGTACAACAGAGTCCATAAGAGTGATAAAGAGAACAATTGGGATGATGTATATCCCTTACCAGCTTCAAGGAACAAGTAATTAGATAGAGAAAAAAAAACCCAGTTGAAGATTGATTTCATGCATTATGGACACATGGTCTATTGCTTGTAAATAATTGCATATACATATTTGTAAATATATAAGATTCCATCAAACTGATTATCAATGACTAAAGTCCTGGCCAAAAGAACATTTAGGCTCAGGACCAATAAAGTTTAACAGAAAATTTTTCAGTATAAAACTTAACCGCTGGAGTTAGTTGATTTTATCTTAGAAGTTAATATTGGTTGGTATATGTTTTGTATTGAGGTTATTACACACACTCACTTTTGCATTACCCTAGACACTTAACGAAGCCAACATTCATATTGATTAAGAATTAGTCTGATTGAGATATAAATGTGGCAGCAAGTAAGGTCATCTGAATTTCACACCAAACCTATTAACTTCAGATACCTTCACAGCTGATCTCAGTCAGTACACTAAGTACTTTATACTATATTTAAGTCCCAACTCACCACAACAGCGTAATACCCTATGGGTTTGCCCGGAGTACAATGATGTCGATTCTGATCCGCAATAACAGGCATATATTAGTACAGATATTGGAACCAGCGCCGGATTATTCATTAGGCCCACTAGGCACGGGTCTAGGGCCACAGGCTTACATAAGCCCCCGCGAAAAAAGCAAGGTAGAAATATTTGTTTCGAGAAAATGTCCAGGGCCCTTAATCATTTTTAAAAAGGCAATGCATTTAATTTATTTTCCGTTCTAAAATAATAAGTTAAAGTTCAGTAATAATCAAATCGTTTTTCAAAGCAAATGGTGCAACATTTTATTTTAGTGCTTTTTTCTTTTCTTGCACACCTAGTGCTACTCAAAACGTTCAAGTTGGCAACACTGTCCCACATATTAGTTGTTGACGGTTGTGATAAATCTCAAAGTATGCAGTTGAGTAATTTTGTTGTTATTAATGAGGTTTTTTTTAAATAACTTGATTGATTAGAATTTTAAATTTGCAATCTTTAATTACAACAAATCCATATTTGTACTTCTAAAAACCCTCAAAGGTCAAACATGACGTCAGGAAAAACTAAATTCGCTTGTTTTGCTTTGTATGGAAACAGACATGCTTCGTCGTATCGATTTTGATAACATAATCAAAGATTTTGCAGTTAAAAGAAAAATCAAGAAAACGGCTATTCTAAAAATTTCTCTATGCTTTACTGATGTTTGTATGGATTTATTAATTGTTTTTTTTAACATATTATTTTGTTGTTATTATTGATCCAGCAGATCTTGGGCTCTCATCCTTCGGCTCAATGCCATGTAGTGATTTCTGCATGTTTTCTCAAGTTGTATTGTGTCTCCGTACAAGGTGTTCCACTTATCTAGCCTCGGAGGAAGGAGCATTTTCTTAACATCATCGAGTGCTGAGCACTCAAAGAGGTGGTGGTCAACAGTTTCGTATGGGTAGTTACACAGCTGGCACTCTGGAGAGTGTTGTGGTTGGATTCTGTTCAAGTGATTGTTGAGTGGTATATGTTGTGTTCTGAGCCGAAAAATGGTGCTCTGATCCCTCCTTGTAAGATGGCCAATGTTGACATTAGGATCAGGACCAGCCATATGTCTGTAAACCTCTCTCTCTGTGTTTCCCATGACCCATCTGTAACGAACAATTGATTTGTTGTTGTTGTTGTTGTTTTGTTTAAAAAATATTATTGTATATTAATAAAACACGTATCTAAAATGAATTAGTTTTTTTCTAGTTTTACCTTTTAGAAGATTGGAGAGGGGCCCTACAATATCTTAATTGCCTAAGGCCTCCAGAGTTCTTAATCTGGCCCTGATTGAAACATACCTTAAGGAAATCTCATTATGTGAAGATACCGGTACTCATGGGTCACGATATTTTTCCTGGTCTTTTCTTGTCGTAACTTCGACGTAGATTCGCTTCATCAGGACAGCCAAAATCAATCTAGGTCAAGTACGGCGATCGTCAGGCTGCTATTCTTACTTACTTGCTTACTTTATTTATTTGTTCTTCTTCTATCCTGGGGTGTAGAGATTTGCCAGAGAGCGCGCCAAACTATCCTATCTGCTGTCTTCCTTCTGGTCTGGTTCCAATAGTTCTTGGTCCTTCAGAGATTGTGTAATGTTGTCATCCCAGCAAAATCCTCGTCGTCCCAAAAGTCCAGATTCCTGGCTCATTCCATACCATCCTAATCTGTGTTCGAATTATTGATTACTTTACGAATACTTTTGATTATTTTTGTCTTCCTGTTGATTGTTTGTTTTTTGTCTTCCTCATTACTTTCTTGTTTGTTTAAAAAAAAAAAAGCTTACTTAATTTTGATTATGATTGCATACTGTAAATGTAAGCCGTTATATTACCTTTATAATGTTGCATGCCTTTAAATTACTGCTTAAAGTAACATGTGGGAATGAAAGGATAGAGTATGCACGATTAATGAGAGTGGAAGGGCAGAATGTTAGACGGGCCTGCGCGCCCAATTCTTAACCCTTCGAAAATAAAGTTCGTTCCCTCGTTCTTTCGCTTTTGGTTTCCCTTATTTGTCATGTAGCCGATCTTCTCCCATTCTGCAGACATGACATAACCATCGTAATTGGGACTGTTCCACTTGGGTCTGCAGGAGTTAGGTTTTGAGACCATTATGTATTGTCTGGTTGCGGACTACGTCTCTTTTCTTGCGTTACAATAATTAGTGTTTTTGAATGGGAATGCACATAAATGATCATGTTAATATTTGTTTGTTTTTTATCGCTTGCTGTCTTGTCACATTTTGCCACAGGTGGACTTTGACTATCAATGTTTTTGTTAATTTTTTCTTGGGTCTACGCTTTCCGCGAAGGGTTTCGAGGAACTGAAGTTTTCTCTCCCTGAACCAAGCGTGTGGCATTGGCTGAGATGAGCGCGGGTTGTTGCTGGATTTCTGAAATCCTCTTGTTCATTTTCTTCTTTCTCCTTGCCGCTCCTAACGGAGCATGAAGCCAGCACTGTAGCTGCTCTTAGAGAGCCTGCACTAACGCATCTGATCCTTAAGGAGGATGAAGTCAACATCGTAGCATTGTTTTCAGGAAGTCCTCACCAAGGAGATACATGTTACAAGGGGATTGACATAAGTCTTGGGCCTGACCATGAAGGAGTCACAGGAGGAAGATGAAACTTGGCACATTTAAAGTTCATCATATTTGCACTGAATGTGTAAAGTACGCGTGTGTTTCTTCAATGGGTTTTCCCGCTACGGTGCACGGCGCAATGTACCCTATTGACTGGATCTGCTGCTCCAAAGATTTGACAAAACAATGGAAAAGAAGGAGTCCAGAGCTGTGATAAAATATCTGATGTTTCAGGGACAAACACCTACAGAAATACACAGGGAGATGGAACCAGTGTTTCGTGATTCTTGTCCTTCATATACTTCGGTAAAAAACTGGTGTCAACAGTTTAAGTGCGGCCGCTCAAATGTTTCTGATCTGCCAAAATCTGGTAGACCAGCCTCAGAGTGCAACGATGAAAATGCAACAAGAGTGAAGAAAATCATTGACCAGGATCGAAAAATGACAATTGTGGAGATAGCTAGTAGAGTAAAACTAAATGAAAGAACAGTTTATAGAATTTTACACAACAGACTGAACATGAGAAAAGCGTGTGCACGCTGGGTTCTGCGACTGTTGACACGTGGACAAAAGCAAACGAGGGTAAATTGCTGTCAACAGTTGCTCAAAAAGTGTCAGTCAAAAAATTTTTTGGAGTCCATGGTGACAGTAGATGAGACTTGGGTACACCATTATGACCCCGAATCCAAAATTGCCAGCATGCAATGGAAAACCCCGGGCTCCCCAACACCTGTCAAGCCGAGGGCGCAGAAATCTGCAGGAAAAGTGATACTAACTGTTTTTTGGGACGGCAAAGGTGTCCTTTTGAAAGATTATCTGCCTCGTGGCAACACAGTTAATGGACAGTACTATGCAGATCTTCTCACAAAATTAAGAAAGGTTGTGACCAGGAAACGAGGGATAACGCGCACTCAAAATCTTCCTTTGCTTTAAGACAACGTGCCCTCTCACAAAGCACGGCTTGTGCAGCTAGCAGCCAACGATTTGAATATTGAAATTCTTCCACACCCACCATATTCTCCAGATTTGGCTCCATCAGACTTTTTTCTATTCCCAAATCTTAAAAAAACAGCTAAAAGGAAATCATTTTGACAGCGATGAAGAGGTTATACTGGTATGTGATGACTGGTTTAGTTTGAAAAATAGGGTGTTCTACTCCCAAGGTCTTTTCAAGGTCAAGTAGAGATGGCAGAAGTGTGTCAATTCAGACGGTGGCTATATTGAAAAGAAATAAACACTAAACAAAATTTCAGCTCTCTGTGACATGTCCTTCATGGTCAGGCCCAAGACTTATGTCAATCCCCTTGTATTACAGCGGTGGTATCTGTGGTATCCAGCTGTACTTGATGAAGTTGCCAGTCGAATTGAAATCCTATAGGGCTGTGCATAATAATCTTAGCAACAAGCGTTTTCAGTAGGCGACTAATATACGTCATCACTAGGCGACTAATATACGTCATCACTAGGCGACTAATATACGTCATCAGTAGGCGACTAATATACGTCATCAGTAGGTGACTAATATACGCGATTGGAAATATGCATACTCTTACAGTTGTGGTTTTTATGGCAATTAGTTGTACATGATGGGGTTACCATCCGCATCAAATTCTCATATTCAAATTCCTTGGTTCTGAGCATATTAAACATGCAAATATTGTCATCAGTGAAAGGCAAAGGTAGGCTCACGTCAGATACTGCCGTTGGGGAGTGAAGTGTTAGAGACGTCACCATACTAGGTCTAGTATCGAGAGGTGAGGTGACCAGTTCCCTTACTCGCTGCCTTTTCTTTCCTTCTTAAGAGAAGATTCAGGTACCCAGTTACAGCTGGGTAGATTGTCATCAGTAAGCAACAATCATTATTCTCCTTAGTTGACTTGTCCATGCCTGCTGATGTTTTTGAAGGTTAACATTTTTGTACAGGATACGTGCCCAACCCTCCTTAATCGCTTTTTACGGCATGCTTAATAGGGAACAGTGTTACTATTCTTTGCTCACCTTTCGGCTCTCGGTAACACTCGGGTGGTTACGATATACAGATATGCATTAAAGTTTACGAGTGTAAAACTTTACAAGTGATCAATAGTTTGGTAAATATAACAATACATGGATGTCAAGACCTGTTTTGAGTGTGTTTGATGATATATATGGTCCTCTGCTCCGGGATCTTTGTTTGATAGTGGCGAGTTTTCGTGAGTCAGTGTATACTTTCGCTATTGTGATTTGACAATAAGTGGTGTTGTGAAATGCGATTCCGCTGAGCAGTAGATTAAGTGATAACAAGTTATGTTTAGTAAGGTGTATGTAAGTTGAACAACTTACGTATGGTGAACGTTGGTAACAGGGAACGTCCTATTTGGATTCATTTGGATTTGGGGGTCGGAGTGGCAAAGCGATATGGCGTCGGCCTCGAATTCTAAAGGTACCGGGTTCGATTCCCAGTGGAGGGAATGTAATTAATGACATTTATTTTTTCAGAACTAGTGGTTCCTAATGATATCATACTCCCCCTGATCTTCTGGGTAGTGAGACCGGGTGCGTAGCCTTCTCTGATAACGGCGAAAAAATAGGAGGTCCCGTGTGCAAGTTGTGCTCGTGAAAAATCCCACAGCAATTGGAAATCGTAAAGTGTAGGCCATAAGGCCGCTGCCCTGGCAAAATTTAAAAATTAGAAACCTATCCACCACAAAAATATTTATAGATGGCATGATTCCTATATACACACATTGGGATTCTCGCCGGTGCTACAGAGTTTGTGCACTGTCTTGAGATCCTCCTTGTATGATCTAAGGGAAGAAATCGGAGCACTGATGGAGTTGTCCGTGTGCAATGAAGACAGCCCTTAAAACCAGACCAGACATTTGGATTCAGTCAATGAGTGTCTTGTCTCCTTTGCGGTTAGGTCTATACACTTATAGATCTACCTACACACATTCCCTCACATTCACAATAAATCGCTAAAAAATGAATATTGATTATAGTAAGTTTATTAATGCGTTACAATATGTATGGTAAATTAATGAAATCCAGAATACGTGATAGTGTTAGCATAAAGGACAAAATGTTACATTATGTAGTTGAATTTTACAACGTAATGAGGATATGTTAAAATTGCCTTGGTGTAAATGAACAACCATGTAATCAATGAATAGAAAAATATTCGTAATTCATTCATCGCCCCTCAGCTAATCACTGTGCCTAGACCTTCAGCAAACATATGCCAAGTCTTCCCCTCCCGTGCCATCAGCTTAAGATGTTTTCATTGGTTCTTCATCTCCTTCACGTCTTTCTCCAGTTCTCTTCTCCATGTATTCCTTGGGCTCCCTCTACTTCTCTTCTCTCTTGTCATGCGGATTTCAGAACAAAGACTACCTGGTAAGGCTATTAACAAGTTTTCTCAATGTGTTCTTTGGTCTACCTATGCCATTCTTACACTGGGAATTCTGGAGCAAGGACTGCTATGTAATACTATCAGCAGGTTTCTTCAATATGTAACCTATCCATCTCAAGTGTCTTCTTCTTCGTATCTCTTGTTCCGCTGGTACTCGTCTGGTTCTCCAGTTCCACATTAGTGATCTTGTTATCAGTTCCACATTAGTGATCGTGTCATCAGTTCCACATTAGTGATCGTGTCATCAGTTCCACATTAGTGATCTTGTCATCAGTTCCACATTAGTGATCGTGTCATCACTTCCACATTAGTAATCTTGTCATGCCACTTCAATCTTCATATTCTACACAAGCTTCCATTTACATTCTGTCACAAAAATTACAGCAAAACATGAAAAAACTGTGTCTTGGAGTATGTATCTCTTACAAAGACATATAACGAAATGATACACTAGGAAGGTATTATACTGTAGGTAATAATGCGCATGTCAATGACTTTACTGATTCTTCTTCATACACTCTCAGAATTCTACTTGAATGTTTTCAAAGAAAGCAGTAGTCAGTTTGAGGCTGTCTGAATCTCCGTAGAGCTTTTCCACGAATGGTACTGGTGTCGGCCATATACGCTTTCTCTGTTCTGCATATGTTGGTCGACTTTGAAGCAGATGTTCAGTAGTCATTTTATCAGTGCCACAGTTACACTGATCGGTAGTTCCTATCTTTAGCTTGTTGAATAGATGGTATCTCAATCTGTTGTGGCCAATGCGGAGTCTGAAGATTACCACTTGTTCTCTTCTATTGAGCTGGTAGTAAGCATCATTTTGTGTGCGACCTGGATGCTCTATATCCCTTTTGTTTCTGTATCTGACTGATACAACTCTTTGCCTCCTCGAAAGTTAAGCTTGCATCAGGCTGAGGTAGATTTCCACCTTCCTTTACCAATCTGTCAGCCGCTTCATTGCCGGTGATGTTACAATGAAATGGGATCCATTGGGTCACATCACTTTTGAACCGTTGACATTAAAAAGATAGGTACCATTAGACATTTTTAAAAATGTTTCGATGGCATGTGTACAATTATAAGACACAAAACAGTCTGAACAACAGAAACTATAATTGTTGCTTTAAAGCAAACAATAAGGCTTCACGACCATATGAAATTCTCACACATATGTGCAAAATACAAAGTGATGTGGATATTCACATATGTGGATAACATTCATATATGTGTGCACAAAGTGCCCTGCAAACTGTGTGAGGAATGCATAACTGAACTAACATTATCTTCTCGACTACTGAACACTTGCAAATACTGCTGCTTAAAATGTATAATCGACTTTTACTGAAAACAAAACATGTTCACTAATGATAAGAAAACTTGCATTGTGTGTTTCTTGTTCCACAAATGCATATCTATATTTTCAAATCGCTTTATTGTTTGCCTTTTTCCCATTACATTTTACCAGTTCTGAAGTATCGTTTTTAAAACAAAAAATATGCATTGAGGCATATCTGGAGTCATCCTTATATGACCACCAGCTCTGTACAATTATATAATATGCGGACGTGAATGTGAACCTCTGTCCGTGAGGCTAATTACATCCTCATTGACTCTTGAAATCACACACTTCCAGGGATTCCCCTTGTGGTGAAACTTACTGAGAACCCAGCATTACACACTAAGCTTCGAGGAGTTACTTCAGCCCCAGGCGTAATTCTTTGGTTTTGAATTAGTTGACTGCATGCAGCAGGATCACACTATGAACCCAGTGGAAGGCAGGGAAAGCTGAGAAGTGGCTCTGTGCAGGACGTGAAAATTTCTTGTGAGAGCCTAGAACCAGAGTACAGTATTTTAGATCTGCATAGTTGGACAGCCACCTTGGATGGTGGGGAATGCACAGTATGCCATGTACTTCTTACATCTAGCTTAGAACCAGATGTGACGATCCTTTAAATACCAGCCAAGCTGGAGAAACCGGAGCTCATGACTTCAACTCAACACGTTTCGGAATGGCAGAAAAGCCGCAAGAAAAGCCTAGATCTACAGTGTAGACTGTAGATAATATCAAGGAGTCTTCAACTTGGTATTGGCTGCTAAAGAGTGAGAAGCTCAGCAGCCCTAGTTAAACAACAACAACAACAAAACAAAAGAAAATAACTTATATATACTTAGATTAGCTATTACTTTATATTCTATACTGTTTGCAATGGGCTCTACATGACGAGGACATTGAGACTATAACGTGGGCCATTTATTTCTCCGTTATGCCTTACTCAGACGAAAATTATGTTCACCCCACAATTTTAACTCTTTGACTCCACAACCATTTTCTATGCTGTGCCGTAATTTTAATTCGTGATAGACTAAAAACAACGCTCAAAGAGTTGTTTTGGCACGGGTGTCAAATCTGACCAACGCTCTGAGCGTTGTTCCGGAGTCAAAGAGTTAAAGTATTACATAACATTTATTGTTCATATTTAAAGTTCAGGTAACTATTTTGCTAGATAGTTCCGTGTAGTTTCTGGGGTCCCTGATGAGAGAGCACAACTACTGCATCCACGCATGTCGTAGAAGGCGACTAAAATGAGGTTTTCCATGAGATTGGCAACCTCATCATTTATAACAAAATGGCCTTGTATGCCAGCTGCAAGGGCATGTAACTGCTTTGTTAAGGCTTCCCGTGGGACCAGCTACAGTTATCGCTACATAAATCGTCAGAAGCACACAAGAAAATAATGATGATTTTACTACCAGAGAATTGACCAAATATTTGTTCTGCAACAAAGAGACTCAAATACAGCAAGAGAACCAGCTAAGGTGGTGATTTCATGCTCCTTAGGGAGCAAGATGGGAAATGAAGATAATCATGTGACTCTGGTTCAATGAAGAAGTAGACAGTTTGCGGTAATCATTGAGAGGAATTTGGGAACTTGTAGGAGCGTGTTACAACTAACAGTACCTCCGGCACATTTCCCTAGAGCCGTGGTGCAGTTTGTGAGTTGGTATTGTGTCCACTGGAACCAAAAAGTCAGGATTGTTTTGTGTGTCCACTTATTGGGATATGATGACGTGATGACACGTGCTAGCCTTCAAAGCGTGTTTACACTGCTTAGACAGCGCAGACTACGCTGGCTTGGCCATGTCCGCCGCATGGAAGATAGTCGCGTCCCAAAAGATATCTTCTACGGACAACTGGCAGATGGCAAAAGAACAGTTGAGCGACAGCAGCTGAGGTTCAGAGATGTGTGCAAGAGAGACATGAGGGCACTGGACATAAATCCAGCAACCTGGGAGGGTGAAGCTGTCGATCTCACCAAGTGGCCATGCTCTCTACTGCGCCACCTCTGGGCGAAAAGAAACTCTCACGGCAAGCAGAAGAGAAAAAGTCGAAAGGAACACCAGGAAAACATGCAGCTGAGCACTGTCAACTCAGGGACGCATTGCCATAGTCAGTTATGACTGAAGGAGTTATTTTTATTATTATTATTACCAATGGAATTTAAAAAAAAGATAACACTGTCAAGACACGACAAAGAGGAAAAACAGTTTGAGAAGCGTTTTTTTAAATTGTTTTATAATCATTAGAATTATCAGCCATGTATAGTTCCAGGGGGTCTGTGACCAGACGAACAAAGAATAGGATTATTGTTCCCTCAGGCAGGAACTTAAGTGAATTGTTGGCGCAGTATTCCTGCAAGGGCAACGCCTCCAGTGTGGGTTCCAGTGTGCTTCATAAAGAGCAAACAGGGAAATAATGATTATTAGAATTGTCACACATCTTTGGGGCAGTTAACAAGACCCACCAACCAATAACCGCTTACTCGGAGCAATCAAAAACATATGCACACCTTCGTAGCGAGTAGATTTTGGAATTGGGTAGGCCATGTCCTTAGAAGAGACCCTGACATGGTCATCAGAACGGCAATTGCTATGCTCCATTGAAAGAAGACGACAGAGAGACTAACCAAAAACAACTTGGTGACGAATCCTGGAGGCTGAGATGAAAGGCAGGAACCATAGTTAGGGCACTGAATGAAGGATGGCCATCGACCGAGGAAAGAGGAGAGTTTATTTCTCCCCTACAAGACGCCAAAAAAAAAGGGATGGTCACTGACTGCTTTGTCAGACATCAGCTAAACATTCAAGAAGAAGAAAACAAAAAATATTTAGCTGCTAAATTTTTTGTGTAAATTATAAATCGAACTTCTGTTCTGAAAACAACTTATTCTCTATAGAATGAAATGTATGATAATATCTTCATGAAATGACTGGAAACAGTACAACGCATTGAAGCAAGAGGTAATCTGGCCAACTTACAGGTTCTCCTCAATCAGTCAGATCTTCAGACTCTTTTACATCCTTAAGGGAGGTGGGAGCACTTTGGTTATGACTCCCAAATGCCATCCTCCTGTCGATCTTTGCACATATTATTTTGTTTAAAAACTGCTTATTATGTCTTTACTGCTATATTATTGTGTGAAATATTTGCCTGCATCCCATATACGGTTCCTAAATTTAGGTAATGCATATTTACATCCGGCAATTAGTGAGTCTAGTTGGGGAAGTTGTGTGGGGTTGCAAGAAAAGCCAAAACAACATTCCAGTTTACCTCAAGGGTAGAAGAGTGAAAACTGGAAATCTTTAGTGTTCGGAAGAAGAAGAAGGAGGGGAAGAAGAATCAAGAACAAGACAGAAGAAAACTCTGCACTGGGGGGTTTGTTAAAACATTACTCAATTTGGAATGCCCTATTTTATCCGTGTTTAATAAAATGTAAATTTCTTTTTTGTTGTTCTTTAAGACAGTCTTATTTAGTTCCATTTTCCATTTAACAGATAGTTGTCCGTGTAGTTGCCCGGGGGGTCTCCCACGAGACACAGAAAGAATAGGACTTCTGCTACCTCAAGCATGTTGTAAGTGGCAAATAAAATAAGGTTATGCATGAGGCTGACAACGTCGTCATGTAAAACACATAAATGCTTACAGTACAGAAACCATTGCTGCAAAAAACACATGAATTCTTTAGTGGAGGCTTCTTACACAAGGAGCAAGGTACATTATTAGATCCGTCCTTTAACTCTTTGACTCCGCAATAATTTTCCACCCTGTGCCGTAATTTTAATTCGTGATGGACTAAAAACAACGCTCGTAGAGTTGTTTTGGCACGGGTGTCAAATCTGACCAACGCTCTGAGCGTTGTTCCGGAGCTAAAGAGTTAATTAAATGGAGCAAAAATGGAAAAATGGTGATGATGATGACGACTATTACGTTGATGATGACGATAATGATGAAGATGATGATGATTAGAAAATTTCTGTTCTAAGTACCAATGGTTGTATCAGTGTTTATGCAAATGAAAATGAACATGTTACACATATTTTTAAAGCATAATGAAACGTCATATGTCGAGTTTGATCATAAAAGAATATGCACAGTCACTAGAACACATCACCTTTTGTACACCATTTTCACATCTGCATCGTTCAAAATTTAATTGGAGTATAAGCTGCCGTTACAAGTTACATGGCCTCTTCGTACATTGTCTGTTACACACCTTCTTTACAAAAATGGTACATCTGCATGGGTATAGGCACATTCGTCTAAAGCAAGGGTCCCCAGAGTGGTCGATATCAATCCTGAAGGGGTTGGTATCGACATCCAGGGGGTCCATGAACCCCAGATAGATCGATATCGATCCTGAAGGGTTGATATCGACATCCAGGGTGGTCGATGAACCCCTGGGGGGTTCTATTCGGGATTGTTTAAACTTTTTGGCAGCTGAGCCGTTTCCACTGACATTCTGAAGTTCGTACATGATTGCAGCTGGTTTTAGCCCCGCAAATTCAGTTTTTCAGATCAAAGATCCGACTAAACCTGGTAGAGCGTGGTGACATAAGACTAAAACTCACTAATCTCCAACCAAATATCAAAGCCCTTGCTAATACTCATCAGCCACATCCTTCCCATTAATGAATTTAACAATTTCAATAAAAAGGTAACGTTAATTCATTGCGTCTTTGTCATCACTTCTGTTTTTCGGCTGGGGGTCGATTAAGGATCAAGGATTCCATGGAGGAGTCAAGACTCAAAAAGGTTTGGGGACCCCTCATCTGAAGCCTTTTTGTCTAAAACTCTTTTGTCTAAAGCATTTTGGTGTAAAATCACATGGTCTGAAACACTTAGTATAAATAACTTTTTTTTTCTAACAGCACTTCTGTCTAAGGAACACTGGTCTAAAAGTAATCTATCATAAATGTAGTGTGCTACAGCGATCATTCTATTCACACCGTTTAGATCCCTAAGGAAAATGGACCTTCAACAAACACATGCCAGATCCAACCAGTTGCGTGAGATCAGCTCAAGGACTTTCAGTGTCTTTGTCTTCATTTTCATTTCCGTCTACAATTATCTTCTCCGTGTGTTTTTTTTAGTTTACGTCTGCCTTTCTTACCCTGTGGATTCCTGAACAATGACTGCATTTTAATGCTATAAACAGGTTTCCTAAATATGCTGCATCCATCACAAAATTCTTAATCTTATCTCTTGCTACACTGGCACTTGTCTGGTTCTTGTCATCAGTTGTACGCTGGTCATCTTGTCGCACCATTTAAATCCTTCCATTCTACGAGTACAAGCATCCATTCATGAAAGTCTCCAGCATTTTTGGTTGTTGTTCATTTTTCAGAGCCATACAATAGGACTGCCTTGACATTTCAATTGATGATTCTTATTTTTTGTTGGACTGAATTTCTCTTGATCTCCAAACACTTCTCAATGAAATAAATTTCCTCCTGCCTTTTGTATTCTGTATATTTTTAATCTCAATGTCTGTCCCTGTAGTTTTGTCTACATGGCTGCCAAGATCTATGTATGATTCTAAATCTTGTAGGGGTATTTCCTTAAGTTCAATCGTGTGAACATTTCCTGCATTTATTCTCATTATCTTTGATTTTTCCCTTGTTTATTTTCAGACCCACTTGCTGTGACCTCTCATCATGTATTTACATTTTGTTTTGCTTAATGCATACTTTAATGTGTTCACCAGCACATGGATACTGTTCAAGTCTTGCACTACCTTTACAATTTGGTTGTACATATTAAATTAAACAAACAAAGGAATTGGTTTAAAATATAATTATCTACTATTTCTTGTTGTTCAATTTTGTTATTTAAATGCGTTCACGGGCTTAATGAATAAGTATTCACATCACGTGCAGCAGTCAGTATACAAAATCACGATTCCATTACAATTACCCTTCCATTAGGTTGGACCATATTCAGTAACTGTCACAAGTTTCAAACAACCGTTTGCTTCAAGCTTGGCCTAATATACACAAACCTTCTTTTAACAAGATTACGCCTTCATTGTGATTAAACTCCATTCAGTTCTTAAAAATAATTTCAAATGAGGCCAGAATACTTGTATGCTTGCTCCGTGGAGTTAATGTGTTCTCTGAAGAGACAGTGACAGAATAGAAGAACAGTCTACTTAGGCATGACATACAGAGCGACTAATATGAGGTTGTACATACGTCTGTCAATCTCATCATTTACAACAACGTGCTACATAAATCACCGCTACAAGCAGATGTGAATGCTTGGTGCAGGCTTCCTGCAAGGGTACCGATTATAGCAGTGACACCATGCTCCGTAAGGAGCACAAAGGAAAAAGGTGGTTTTTGTGGTGGTGTGTACTCTCTTGTGCCTTTAGCTTTAAGTGCTTTTAGACTAAAGTATCTATACTAAAGTGCTTGTAGACTCTTGTGCCTTTAGATTTACGTGCTTTTAGACAAGTACCTGTAGACTAAAGTGCTTGTAGATTCTTGTGTCTTTAGCCTTAAGTGCTTTTAGACCAAAGTATCTGTAGACTAAAGTTCTTGTCAACCAAAATTATTTAGATTAAACTGAATTAGACTAAAGTGATTTTGCCTAAAATGTTAAAGAAACCCATCTGCACACAGGAGAAGACAACTAGGACATCATCAACAATGTACTGCAACTCTTTGGTCACGTCATCACGGCCTGCTTCCTCCGCACGTGCCCATCCTTCTCTGGTAACTGCTGAGGAAGTTATCAAATTGGGTTTTCCAGTCTACGATGTAATGCGTCTTCCACTCATGGAACTGCTGTCTCCATTCCTTTTCGACGTCGCTGATGTGAGCTGCAAAAGAGAATATGAGAGATAATTTGAGAAAATATCACGGCAGACTAGGCGATTTTCCAACCAAAATTATTTAGATTAAACTGAATTAGACTAAAGTGATTTTGCCCAAAATGTTAAAGAAACCCATCTGCACACAAGAGAAGACAACTAGGACATCATCAACAATGTACTGCAACTCTTTGGTCACGTCATCACGGCCTGCTTCCTCCGCACGTGCCCATCCTTCTCTGGTAAATGCTGAGGAAGTTATCAAATTGGGTTTTCCAGTCTACGATGTAATGCGTCTTCCACTCATGGAACTGCTGTCTCCATTCCTTTTCGACGTCGCTGATGTGAGCTGCAAAAGAGAATATGAGAGATAATTTGAGAAAATATCACGGCAGACAAGGATGGCCGTAGGCCGATTAAATCTATTTGACCTAATTGGGCCCGCTCCTTTGAAGCCCTACCCCAAGCTTTGAAAACAATTGAAAAATAATAAAGATTATTTCAAATTTGACTTCAGGAATACATGCTATGATAAATTATTAAAATTAAAACAATATCTATAGTTATTAGTTTAATTATGATATAAAACATGTTACAGCAAAAATATAATCTTAAATCCAGAGGGCCTAGAATGAGGGGGCCTAGAATGAGTGGTTCGAATCGGGCTCCGCAATTAGTAAGGTCGACCTGACGACAGAAGTGAATGTGACGATAAGGAGAATAGTAAGATTTGTACAGATAATGATTAGAGGCCATGCTATGATATAACTGCAGATAATAGCTCTGGTACCCAATTCATGAGGTTGGGTCAACCCCGGAGCCGTTTACGGTCTAAAAAAAAATCCCACCTCAACTGGGGATCGAACCATGGACCACCGAGATAGGAAGCAAGTGCACTAACCACTGCGGCTCCGCGGTTGAAGGCGACATACTAAGAACTATATACGATCACCTTTTAGAGACCGTCACACATATACCTTGGCAGCAATAAAGGCAAAGTTGGAGGGCCAGACAATGATATCGAAATAAGAATACAAAAAGCAAGAGGAGCTGTCATTGCATTGGGAAACATATGGAGAACAAGAGAAATCAAGTCCAACACAAAAATCAGAATCTTCAATTCAGATGTCAAGTCTGTCCTGTTGTATGGCTCTGAAACATGGATAACAATAAAACAACAACTATAAAGGTACAGACTTTCATTAATGTGTGCTTGAGTAGAATAGAAGGTTTGAAATGGTATTACAAAATCACCAATGTGGAACTGAAGGCACGCACTAGACACGTGCCAGTGGAACAAGAGATGATAACAAGTCGCTGGTGATGGATAGGACACACATTGAGGAAACCTGTTGATAGCATTACAAGGAGAACCAAAGAACACATGGAGAAGATAACTGGAGATAAACATGAAGGGGGATGAAGAAAACATGGAAAAACCTAGAGCTGATGGTACTGGACATGGAGTTTGTTGAAAGTCCATGCTCCTCGCAGCGCTGAAGAGGGATGATGATGGGTTAAAGACTGATACTGTAATCGACGAAACAACACGGCTAAGACTTCTGGAACTTTCCATCATATATAGGACTGGCAAGGTATGGGCATATTAGAGAATGGATTAGGCTTGTATACTACCCGCGCGCTATAGGAGCGATCAGCAACAGGCATCAATCATACCATCCCAACATTTTCTGAGGGAGACTGAGCTACTATGGGATTTAGACCGACGTTTGATTATGTCAGTTCTGGACAAAAACATAAAGAAAAATATAATTGTAAAGATAGGTATAATTTTAACGATAGATGCACTAATAGCATCGTTATTATAGCACTGTAGTTATTGTTGAAAGACCAAACGCATTATCAGAACAACATAATTGCGTGAGATTTAAGTTTGCAAGGTCAAGCCAGTAAATGCATAAGCAAAATTTTTAAATATTTGCTGGGTATTAGGCATGCATTGATTGGTTATAGGTAATTGTACATGCAAAATTTACATTTGTATAGGTACAAAATGCACACTGACACGCACATACATTTTGCTGAAATATAGAGTGATTGAAAAGACATTCCCAATTTTTAAATTATTGTGTCTTCACTCCTATTAAACTATTTTACATGAAACAAACCTCAAAATAAAAAAAAAAACGATAGGCCTTCAACAAATTTATGACAAGTCTTCCCGTCCCGTGCCATCAGCTCAAGGTCTTGCCAGATCTTCTGCATTTCCTTCATCTCTGTCTTCAGTTCTCTTCTCCGTGTATTCATTTGGATTACACTAAAAGCTCACTTACTTACTTAGTCGTTCTTCTACCGTGAGGTGTAGAGATTTGTAAGAGAGAGCACCAGACTATCCTATCGACTGTCTTCCTCCTGGTCTGGTTCCATTCTAGTCCTCGGTTCGTCAAAGATTGTCTAATTTTGTCCTCCCAGCGGACTCTGGGTCGTTCTGGAGGTCTGGATCCCTGGTTCTTAGTTTCCCATGCTTGTCGTGGTATCCGATCTTCTCCCATTCTGCAGACATGGCCAAACCATCTTAGTTGGGACTGTTCTACTTGGGCTTGCAGGGGGTGGGATGTTAGGCCTTGACGTATCGTCTGGTTGCGGACCATGTCTCTTCTTGTTACTTCAACCACCTCCCTCATATACCTCATTTCTGAAGTTTGGATCTGGTTGTTGTGGGCTGTAGTCATTGTCCATGACTCACATCCATACGTCAAGACTGGGACACAGGTGGAGCGGTGTACAGCCATCTTAGTTTTCTTACTAACCTCTCTTTTGCTGAGGAATCCTCGATTTATGGCCTGAAAAAGTCTCCCAGCTGCTGTTTCGAGTGGCCAACTCTTCTTCGATACCTCCCTTCCGGTCTATAACAGCTCCGAAGTATTTAAAGTGGTCGACCTGCTCCAAGACCTGTTCTTCCAGCTTAATCTGATGCATTCTTTCTTCTCGTGATATCACCATTTTTTTAAAGAGCTGCTTATGACCATCCCTCTTTTCTTCAGACTTGCAGGTTGGATTGGAAATGTGCCTCTGATTTAACAATCAGGGCAACATCATCAGTAAATGCCAGCTCTGAAATACAGATGTGTCTCATCTTCCAGTACCCCACTGAATACTTTCTTGTTCTCTCCTTACATGCCATGATGACATCGTCCATGAGGAGTATGAAAAGATAAGGTGACAGGATATCACCTTGTCTTACACTAGTCGTGGTCCTGAACTCTTCTGACTTATGGTTTGCTGTCCTCACATAATTTCTGCAAGACTTGTAGAAGCTATATAGCATGAATCAGAGGTGCTGGAATGTTCTTCTTGCCAAACAGTCCTAAAGTTTACTCCAGGGGACCCTACCAAACGCCTTTTCCAGATCTATGAAACAAAGATGGATTTCTGTCTTATACTCAAGGGCATTTTTACTCAGCTGTCTGAGTGTGAAAATTAGGTCTTGAGTACTTCAGTTAGCTCGGAATCCACACTGGATCTCATCCAATTGTAGCTCAGCTAGGAGTCTCTGCTCTAGGATTCTAGAGTAGATTTTACCAGGGACACTGAGAAGGGATATGCCTCTATGGTTCCCACATTGTCCATTGTCACCCTCTTTGAAAATTGGTGTTATGATGGCAATCTCCCAATCCTTTGGTATGGTCTTGTTGCACCACGCTGCCTGCAGGACCCTTAAGAGTAACAGGTCGCTTGCTGATCCCATGTATTCACTGCAATTACACTAAAACTTATGTCACATTAATATTAAAATTCAACGAAAGATCTGGTATGTCCAACCTATGATTTCAGAGCATGTAGTAGTATTTGAAGTCTCTTGCTTCTTCTTCTTCATTCTACTTTGATCCTTAGCCGCAAACTGTCAAAGCAGTCAGTGGCCATCACGCCTGGAGGCGTCTTGTAGGACAGTAACAAACTGCTTCCACTTTGCTCGGTCGGCTGTCATCCTTCGTGCAGTGTCCCAGCTCTGGTTCATTCTTTGCATCTCGGCCTCCACAGTTCTCCTCCAGGTTATTTTTGGTCGGCCTCTCTTTCGCTTTCCTTCAGGGGTCCATAAGCATAGCTGATCTTGTGATGGCACAGAGGACGTGGCCAACCCAACTCCAGCGTCTGCCAGCTATGATGGTGTGCATGTCCTCTTGGTTACTCCGAGTAAGCAGTTCTTGGATTGTGAGGATTTTCGGCTACAAGATTCGAAAATTTTCATTAGGCAGATTGTGTGGAAAGAGGACAATGTCGACATTTCTTTCTCTGTTACTCTCCAGCATTCCGCACCACTGAGTAGCAAAGAAATTACACAGCTCTGATATAATCTTAATTTGATGTTTGTGCTGTACTGAGAGGACTTTCAGATCTTGTTTAAACTAGCAAAGGCTGTTTTCGGTTTATTCATTCTTTTGTTGATGTATTTGCATGTTCCACAGTCTGGTGTTACTATACAACCTAGGTATGTAAATGTGTCTGTCTGTTCCAGCTGCTGATTCCTTATTGTTATGGACTCAGGATTGCCCACATTGAGCGCCATGAAATCTGTCCAGTCTCCTGCAATGTCATTTTACTTGATTTTACTTTATTCTCTTTCTGGGAATAAAATAAATAAAACTTAATAAATGACACTTATTGCCCCTTGTCTTGACATTTCGTTCATGTATATATAGTGGATACAAGTGGGGGATATAACAATTTAAAAATAGGAAGTGACCTATCAATAACTCTGTAATCAAGCAACAAGAAACATTAACACAATAATATCTTTTTAATTTTTAAAAGCAGACAAAATATTGTCACAGAACATCCAACAATTCTTGACTTACCGAAAGCGTTGTAGCCTCTACTATCAGAAAATCGAGCCACATGCTCAACAAATCCTTTACTGGATCAGCCAATCAGGAATAAGGTGGATTGCCAATGGTTAGTCCAAATAAATCACGCAAGCCAATCGCAGTTATTGAACGTGCCATGCAAAGGTAAAGTGTATACTTCGTGCAAGTTAAAATATATTTTGTTAACTTTGATCTCAACGATAATATTAATAGTCGGTAATAGTAAAGATAGTCATATAGTAGGTGGGTTGTTGTTGTTGCTGTCTTTTAACTAGGGATGCTTATGCATCTAGACATATCTGGAGTCATCCTTATATGACCCTCACCTAAGCATACGGCTATAGTTATTCAAATGTGGAAGTGAACCTCTGTCTGTGGGGCTAATTACACCCTCATTGACTTTCGAAATCATCCACACACTTCTAGGGATTCCCCTGTGGTGAAACATGTTGAGAACCCAGCATTACACACTAAGCTTGGAGAAGTCACTTGAGCCTCAGACGTAATTCTTTGGCTTTGACCTGGTTGACTTCATGCAGGAGGATCTCACTGTGGACCCAGTGATAGGCAGAGGAAGCTGAGAAATGGCTATGTGCAGGACATGACGACAATTCCTCGGGAAAGCCCAAAACCAGAGCAAGTATTTTAGCTCTGCATAGTTAGATAAAATCCCTCATCAAGAGAGGCCAAGATGTGGGTACCAGTTTCCTTTTCCTCGCTGCCTTTTCCTTCCCTAACTCAAAGTCAGGTACCCATTGGAGTGTTAGAGACTTCATCATACTAGGTCCAGCATCGAGAGGTGATGTGACCAGTTTCCTTCCTCGCTGCCTTTTCCTTCCCTAACTCAAAGTCAGGTACCCATTTACAGCTGGGTAGACTGCAGCGTGTCGGTACCGTGATTCGAACCCGTCACTTTTGCCGCTAGAGACCAGTGCTAATACTACTCTGTCAATCGGATGAAAATTAAGACAAATAAAAGGTTGCTGTTTAAGAAAATCGCAGCTCACAGTGAGGTCCGCGGAACTCGAGCAGAGATTTTACAAATGCACCTTATCTGTTTTCAGTAACTGAGAAACAGCTACATATTCACTTTTTCCGAGTAGTAATTGTAACCAAAGACCATTTTTGTGTTTTCTTTTATTCGTACGTTTGGTTTGGTTTTGGTTTGGACACACCATCTTCACTGCATACGCACTGCTCCATCAGTGCTCCGATAATCCTCCCTCAGATGACGCAAGATGGTTCTCAGAACAGTGCACGAACTTCATAGCACCGGTGAGGATCCCAATGTATATACAGGAATAACACATTCTATAAGTATTTTTGTAGCGGGTATGTTTTCGTAATATTTGTAAATTTTGCCAAGGACGCGGCCGTATGGCCTGCTTCTTTACGACTTCCAACTGCTTTAACACACACATATACTTGAAAACTATAATTAGCAAAAGCGCACACATAAAAATTATAGGCAAGTTTCTGAATTTTTAAAACAAAATGTGCTGCCCTACTGGGAATCGTACGCAGAAGGTTCGGCTGAAAGACAACAATTGTAACCACTAAACAACCGGTGCAAATAGGTAATTATTCGCTCTTAACTATATTATGTAAACACCATACGTTTAATAAAAATGATCGCTGCATGCTTCAAACACATGCAAGTCGACGTCTGAGTGAGTTCGACGAATAAGAGTATTGACACTGAGTTTTAGTTCTGTTACTATTTACCCTCGCTTCAATAAAAGGATGTAAGTGTTTGCTCTCGCTTGCATTTTGATTTCTGTAATGATTACCTCCCTCAATCAACGTAGCGTTAGTTGGTTAGTTAGCGGACAGGCCAAGAAAATTATATGTCTAATTGGATAAAAGAACATTATCAGAATAGTCAAGCATGTAATGCTCAGTCATTATGCGTCAGTGATGCAATACAACTCAGAAAATGATAGTATTAGTTCAGCACGCATATTATATTATTGTGAAATGTTTTTGTTATGTTAAAACATGCATACAGGTTACAATACTAGCATTGTCTTACATTAAGGTTTGCTAGCATGTACTATTTATAATGGAAATAAGTTTGCACATTTCTCAGAAAGTTATGTCCGGTAAGAACTTGTCGAATTTTGAGGCAATTTCCCTAAAACATACATCAATAAATTAATTGCCCAATGAAGAGGCATAATTACAATTATCTCACTAGACTGTGTACTGTAATGACCTGTCCTACACAGAAGTAAAATTACAATTTCTTAAACGATTTTCTGTTTTATTTACCTGCTATACCATATCGTAAAGCGACAGCTACCTCAATAGAAAATGTGTTGTAATGACCTGCATTACACTGAGGTAAGACTACAATTATCCCACAGTATTATGCACTGTAACTACCTGCACTTCATAGTTAAAAAAAATGGTAAAGGATCCCGTTACACGTCCATTGAGGTATATAGGGAATATGGTGTTAGGCCCATATTTTCTTGACCATCGGCACACTAGGGGTGATGTGGTCAGCATCACGCCGGCCGCCTTAACCTTCCCAGAGTTGCTCTGGTACCCAATTCATGAGGCTGGGTCGACCCCAGAGCCGTCTGCTGTCTAAAAAATCCCACCTCAACTGGAGATCGAACCATGGACCCCAGAGGCACTGTATAGGGGTAAAATTAAAATTATCTCACAAGAATGTATACTAGAAAGATCTACCATAATTCAAAGTAAAACTACTATTATCATACAAGATTGTGTACTGTAATGATCTATCGTATATATAGGTAAAGCTACAATTATCACATAAGATTGTGTAATGTAATGATCTATCGTATATATAGGTAAAACTTCAATTATCACATAAGATTGTGTACTGTAATGATCTATCGTATATATAGGTAGAACTACAATTATCACATACGATTGCGTACTGTAATAATCTATCGTGTGTATATATATATATATATAGGTAAAACTACAATTATCACAAAAGATTGTGTACTGTAATGATCTATCGTATATTTAGGTAAAACTACAATTATCACATACGATTGTGTACTGTAATGATCTATCACATATATAGGTAAAACTACAATTATCTCGAGATTGTATACTGTAATGACCTATCACATATAGATGTAAAACTACAATTATCACACAATGTTGTGTGTGGCACTGACCTAGCATAAATATAAATAAAACTGCAATTATCACACAAGATTGTGCTTGGCATTGGCATAGAATATATAGAAATAAAACTATAATTATCCCACAAGATTGTGGAGTTAACACACACACACACACACACACACACACATATATATATATATATATATATATATATGTATAGATATACATATATATACATATATCTATATCTCGATAGATGTATATATATATAGATATATATATATATATATATATATACATATACCGAATGTAGGGCATATATATAAGTAAATCTACAGCTATCACACACGTGTGTGTATTGTGATGTCCTATCATAGGAGAAGTTAAACTACAAATATCTCAGAATATTGTGCAATTGAAATACCTACTTTGCACAGAGATTTAAAAAAAAAAATGTCTGTCTTGCAAGAACCATTAGCCTACTGCAATGCTTTCAAAAATTAAGAGTAATAAAAAGACACGCCTGATTATGACAGCTGGAAATAAAAGTAATAAGCGGGATAAAGATATTATGAATTTGTTATGAGAATCAAGGATTAAATAATTGTGTAGGATGAGGATGTAGGAGAGTGCGTAATAGTGCATGAGATAAGGTCATACATTGTATTGTGTTAGAGAAGGACATTGAAGAATAATCTACGAGATCATCATCATCATCATATTCGTTTCGCTACTTACAGATAACAGAGCCACCACTGTTTCTGAACTTGCTGGAAGCCTACATCGAACCTTGACCTTCTCTTACAGCAGTGGTTTCTGGTCCAATTTTTGTACATGATGTGTTTGCCAGTCATGTGCACAACCTCATATTATTCGTCCCGTACGACATGCTTGATGGTGCAAAGGTTCTATTATTTCTTTTATCTTAAAACACCCCTCGGGAATACACGGGGAAGGGCGATCACATGACATGCAAGAGCAAATTGACCAGGTACTTACAGGTCTCCGCTATTAACTTTGGTAAGTACTCGTCCCAGAACGCACAGTGCTGAGTACGAGGTCCTTGACCCCAAGGATTACCTGAGGCGAATGAGGCTACACTGAGATTGATAAACTGTTGTTCGTTGTGCTTAAATAATGGCCACTCCGGCAGGTCTAATTCACCTGGTGCTTGGTTTGGGTCCCTGAAATAGGAAAACACAACTTTATGTCATTAGTGCTAAGTTATCAGCTCTGAACAATATATGTGCGTAATATTATCATGCTGATAGGAGCTTGAGGCAAATATATGAAGGATACAGAAAACGCAGAATGGATGGTACAAGTCAGGAAGGCCTGTGAATTAGTTTCTTTTTGCGCTCTCAAATAACCATACCTATCTCTAATATAGTCGGTCATCTGTCCCAGGATTCTCAACACAATACAGCTTATTTCTCAACAGGATTGGAAATGGCTATGTTGCCACTCTGTTTCTCTCATAGAGCCGACAATCTTGGAGGACATGTACGTTTGTCTGTCTGTCCTCCCCGCATGGAAGCGTATGCCTTTTCGATTTTCAGTTTGTTGAACAGATGGTATTTGAGTTTGCAATGGCCGGTTCTCAGTCTGAAATTTATCACTTGATCGCTTCTTTGTAATGTATAGTCTGTTTCTGCAATAATCAAACTCTGGATGTTTGTGACAAGTCAAATCTTTGATCGTTACATTTTTCTGTGACATCCTTTTACTTTTTCCTGTGCCCTTCCTTTCTTATCACCTGCTTCTTAACGTTGTTTACGAGTTCATCGTTTGTTTTTATTATCTTGTTCTACTTTGTCACTCCCTAATTTTATCTTAGTGCTTGACTTGTTTTGAAGAAACATTGACTGCTATTTGTGTAGGGTGAAGTTTTTTCTTACGTAATGTAACAGCTTTCGCCCACGCAGACTAGGATGACAAGATGTACAAGATGGCATAGGGCGATAACCCAGATTTGTTAGAGGAGACGCTTACTAAAGGAGGAGATTTGCAACATTGATTTTTCGCTTAACGCTAGCGTTAACTCCAATTGTTAACTCCGACATCTTGTCTGGGAAGATACATGCTACAAGGTTGCCGAATGATTAGGTGCGAGCTTGCAAACACGACATTACAAATAACACGGCAGTGTTAAGAACCTATATGGTCATGAAAGACAGGCAGATGAATTTGTAAATGAAACGTAAAGAAAATATCTTATTTATCATGTAAAATGTTCTACAGATGAGTAGAGGAAAATAGACCCCTACCGATATCAGGCACTAATTCGTGTTTGAATTGGCATGGAAGTGCTAAAATAAACCACTTCTTATTTGAGTTTTTTTTCAACAAAACCACATGGGCGTGTGGATACAAATATCGCTTATAATCTGCAATATTGTGAGATTACTTCACTGCATTTCCACCTCGTCAACATGACATTTAAGACAGCCAGGATAACGAATACAAACAGGATTTCAACATAAGAACTTGAATAAGTATTAGAGGTTCTGGTGTAAGACAGAAAGAAAACTCAACTATAGTACCGTGCTGCAAACTAGGAGTCCTAGAAACCTACATACAGAATAACTTTGAGGTGATCATTAAAGTAATAGCCCGACCACCTGTAAGACGGCCTCTTAAAACCAGTGGCCCGACACTATTCGGATGTTTTTCCTGTGCAGGAGGTCTGTAAATTCATTTTTGGTAATCGGGTTTGTGGTACACGACTGTGGTTCAAGTTGCCAGCAGTCTACACTAGACGCCTACATTAGGCGGGTCTTAAACACGCTTGCCTTGACAGTTGGAGTGGTTACCACCAGCATTACGGCCAGGGAAATTCTACTGCCACATAATTTGACAATTGACGGAACAGTCAACAATACCCTTGGGAACCAACAGTGACGGAATCCAACAGCAACTTATCGTCAACACCTTGCTAGTTAAGTATTACAGTCAGCCCTGCAAAAGAACATTTTTTTTTTACTATAGCCTCAATAAAGTCACTACCAAACATGAAAACATCAGGGCTTCATTATTTGCATAAATCTATCTATTTTAACTTTGTTAACTATAACTGATTATTAAATTTGTTATCTGTAAATATAAACTGATAGTTGATTTAATCATTATTGAGTGAATTACACCCGTATGACTCAGTTATTTTAAATACATAACCATTAAGAGCTGTTAAAGTAATATTTTACTGAATCATTTCCGTTGGGGGCTCAGAAAATACGAGCACATTTCCTTTCACTCACAGAAGGGGCCGGAAGATAAAAAGTTCATGACAGCTTAGATGATCTCAGTTGTTATGCTTGCTTTCTTAAAATTCCTGTGAGACTTCATGAAATAGAAGCATCATTCTTCTATGTGTTATGTATGTCAAGAGTAATCTTGAGAGAATGTTGATACATTTGAAGTCCCTCATTTTCATACTCTGAATTTCGCCATTGTTGACAATCCCGTGACAATGTTCCTTATGCCGTTTTTCTTTATAGTTATTTCTGAATACAAATGTTATCTCTTCAAATATTGCCCTATCTTCAGTTTCCATTTCGCTGCATTCTTCTTTGACGAGTCGGTTTATCTTCTCTTTTTCGTATATCTCGCAGTGTACTTTTACTGTTTTGAATTTATTGTTGGGTTTTATCAGTGCTTCCGCATCGCTGTCCAATTCACTGTTTTTCCTACTCCTGCAAGCATAAGACAATTTCTTAGGGCATAGATAACTTATAGGGTATCTGTGATGAATACTATCTTGCCTACAGCTGAATGTTTGTTTTCATTGATAGTAATTGTAGCTGTCTTTATGTTTTTGCCTTAGCTTCAAACTTCTTTGAGAACTTTCCAGTGGCGTGAGACATACTGACGTCCTGTCCAGGCTTTAATTTAGTATATAACCATCCCACCTTCACTTTTTGTAACTCTTCTTGCTGATCCATCTGTGTGTATGTGAGTCCATTCCGTATTTGGGTGGATCGTTCTGATGAATGTATTTAATATCTATATGGTTCTTCTCTGATGTGAATTAGTTTGAAAGTTTGTGCTGCACAGATAGATGGAAGGAAATGATGATTTTATCATGCTTTTTTACACTTAACCTAAATCTTAGAGTGTGGAGGAGAGTCTATGACAATGAAATAAAAAGAAAAATCTATACAAGCGAATTTTTAAGAGGCATTCACAATTTGGGAAATTAACAGAAAAAAAAATAAAATATATATATATATATATATATATATATATATATATATATATATATATATATATATATATATATATATACATATATATATATATATATATATATATATATATATATATATATATATATTGATGCACGAAATATCATGTTCTATCACTAATCATACATTATAATAACAATAATAAAAATAATCTTCATCATCACCATTATCATCACCATCATAATCATCATCATCATCAATTATCATCAATCATCATCACCATCGGACCCGTGTGTTACCGGGGCCCGAAAGGGGAGCAAAGAATAGTAACACGGTTCCCTTCCATGCATGTCGTAGAAAGCGACTAAGGAGGGTTGGGCATGGGGCTGGTTACTCAATCCTGTAAAAAATTTAAACCACAAAAACTTCAACAAATATGGACAAGTCAAATAAGGAAAATAAAACACAGCCATCCAAGACAGGGGAAGGTCCTCTCGCAGGGAGGCGTATGATGCGACACAGACAAAGCCGAAAGGAGTCTGTGTTGCTGACTAACCTTCTTTCTTCTAGGAGAACTTCCAGATTTGGCACCTGGAATGTTCGAACATTAAACGAAGAAGGGAAAGTGGCACAAGTAGCAGCAGAAATGAGGGAATATAAAATGGGGGTTCTGGGAATGTGTGAAAGAAAGTGGAAGGGGGTAGACAGGAAGAAACTCATCACAGGTGAATTGGTGCTGTCCTCAGGACATGAAGACGAAAGTTCACACTACAGTGAAGAGGTAGCTCTTATGTTATCTAAAGAAGCACAGAAAGCACTCCTTGAATGGGAAGCTGTTGGACCCAGAATAATAACAGCCACTTTTAAAACAGCTAAAAAAAAATACATGTAAATGTCATCCAATGTTATGCACCAACTAATGACAAAGAAGAGTCGGTGAAAGAAGCATTTTATACTAGACTACAGGAAATTATGGATAAAGTAAAAAGAAGATACATCACAATTTTGATGGGTGACATGAATGCAAAGATATGTACAGTCAAAACCGGATATGAAGAAATCATGGGAAAACATGGGCTAGGAATAATGAATGAAAATGGGGAACTATTCTCAAACTTCTGTGCTTCAAATCAATTGGCTATAGGAGGAAGCATGTTTCCACATAAGAGAATACACAAGGCAACATGGATATCACCAGATCATAGAACAGAAAATCAGATTGAACATATATGCATAAACAAGAAGTTTAGATCATCATTGCAGGATGTAAAGGTATATAGAGGAGCAGATGTGGCATCAGATTACACCTTCTGATAGCCAAAGTAAAAATAAAACTCAAGAGATATGCAACAATGGAAAATTATAGACAACAATCTAATGTAGGACATCTAAGAAATCAAGAAACAAGAGACAAATTTGCGGTCACAGTATCCAACAAATTCCAAGTGCTCCAACAGCTGGAAGATGTAGAGAATACAGAAGACTATTAGTAGCAGGTCAAAACTGTATGGAATGAGACATGTGACGAAATACTGGGGAAAAGAGAACGACAACAAAAAGCATGGATAACAACAGAAAACATCAATAAGATAAAAGACAGAAAAAACAAGAAAGCAGATTTAAACACAAGCAAAACCAGAAGTTCCAAAGCCAAGACTCAAGAAGTGTACACAGAAGCAAACAAAGAAGTATCAAAAGAGACAAGACTAAGTATATTGAGGAGTTGGCAAGAGAGGCAGAAGATGCTGCAGCAAAAGGAAATATGAGAGAACTGTATAGCAGCACAAAGAAGCTAACGGGGAAATACAAGCAAACAAGTTGCCTCATAAAAGACAAGAATGGGAAACTGCTCAGCAATATACAGGAGCAAATGAAGAGGTGGACAGAATATTTTGGTGACCTTCTCAATAGATCAGCTCCACAAAACCCCCCGGACATCCAGCCAGCAGAAGAAGAGCTACAAATTAATGGTGAAAGACCAACGAAGGAAGAAATAAAGAAAGCCATAAAGCTTCTAAGAGATGGAAAAGCGGCTGGACCTGATGGCATAACAGCAGAGGCTATAAAAGCAGATATCGACACGGCTTCAGATATGGTATATAAATTACTTGATAAAGTTTTGGAAAAGGAAGGGATACCAGCAGAATGGAAGGAAGGATATCTGGTTAAGTTGCCTAAGAAGGGAAATTTACAAGAGTGCACAACCTATAGAGGAATAATGTTACTATCAGTGCCAGGAAAAGTATTAAACAGGATTATCCTTGAGAGATTAAAAGAGTACCTAGACAAGAAACTGAGAGATGAACAAGCAGGTTTTGGACAAAACAGATCATGTTCAGACCAGATAGCCACATTGAGAATAATAGTCGAACAAAGTCTGGAATGGAATTCACCACTATACATCGGATTTGTGGACTACGAAAAGGCATTTGACAGTGTAGACAGAGAATCACTTTGGACATTGATGAGGCATTATGGAGTTCCCCTGAAGATCATTAATTTAATAAAGAAAACATATGAAGACATGACATGCAGAGTTCTTCACGAAGGACAGCTTACAGAACCGTTTGGGATAAGAACAGGAGTGCGACAGGGATGCCTCTTGTCTCCATTTCTTTTCTTTCTAGCAATAGACTGGGTTATGAGATCATCGACAACATACAACAGAAATGGAATCCGGTGGACTCTGACTAAGCAGTTGGATGATCTGGATTTTGCTGATGACTTGGCTCTTCTGTCCCATAACCGTAATCAGATGCAGGACAAATTGAAGACACTCGATGAGAGGTCACAGCAATTGGGTCTGAAAATACACAGGGAAAAGACAAAAATAATGAGAATAAATGCAGGTAATGATAACAGGGTTGAACTTGAAGAAACACCAATACAAGATATAGAATCGTACACATATCTTGGCAGTAATATAGACAAAGTTGGAGGGACAGACAACGATATCAAAATAAGAGTACAAAAGGCAAGAGGAGCTTTCATTGCATTGCGAAATATATGGAGATCAAGAGAAATAGGATCCAACACGAAAATAAGAATCTTCAACTCAAATGTGAAGTCAGTCCTATTGTATGGCTCTGAGACATGGAGAACAACAAAGACTTAATTACTTACTTAGTCGTTCCTCTTCCACCATGAGGTGTAGAGGTTTGGAAAAGAGAGCGCCAGACTATCCTGTCGGCTGTCTTCCTCCTGGCCTGGTTCCATTCTAGTCCTCGGTCCTTCAAAGATTGTCTAATGTTGTCCTCCCAGCGGACTCTGGGTCGTCCTGGGGGTCTGGATCCCTGGCTCTTTGTTTCCCATGCTTGTCGTGGTATCCGATCTTCTCCCATTCTGCAGACATGGCCAAACCATCTTAGTTGGGACTGCTCTATTTGGGTCTGCAGGGGGTGGCATTTTAGAAAACCGGACTAATTCTAAAGGCGACGAACTGGAACGGACTACAGACTACAACAAAGACAACTACCAAAAAAGCTACAGACTTTCATAAATGGGTACTTGCGTAGAATAGAGGGATTAAAATGGTATGACAAGGTTACCAACGTGGAACTGATGACAAGAACTAGGCAAGTGCCAGTGGAACAAGAGATGAGAAGAAGACGACGGCCATGAATAGGACACACACTGAAGAAACCTGTTGATAGCATTACAAGGCAGTCCTTGTTCTGGAACCCCCAGGGCAAGAGAGGCAGAGGTAGACCAAGAAGCACTTGGAGAAGAGAGCTGGAAACAGAGGTGAAAATGATGAGGAGAACGTGGAAAGAACTTGAGATGATGGCACGTGACAGGAGGGCTTGGTATGTGTTTGTTGAAGGCCTATGCTCCTTTGGGAGTGGAGGGTTATGAATGAATGAATGAATATGAGGTTGTGCTTGGGACTGGAATAATGTCAAACAGATTGCTACAGATTACCGCTGCTATAGAAAGAAGAAAGTTGTTTTACCGCATTTTTTTGCTGAGGGCATCAGCTGTATAATACGTGTTATATGGCTGGTGCCCTCTGCAATTAAAAAAAAAGAAGAAGAGAAGCGAAAGCAAGGATAGCCAAAAGCCACCTGGCGGAGAACTGTGGAGGCAGAGCTGCTAAGCATCATCCCAGAGTTGGGGCACCACATGAAGGATGGCTGTCGACCGAGCAAAGTGGAGACAATTTGTTGCTGCCCTACAAGACGCCACCAGGCGTGATGGTCACTTATTGCTTTGTCAGTCAGCTGCCAAGGACCACAAAGTGGAGACAGTTTGTTGCTGCCCTACAAGACGCCACCAGGCGTGATGGTCACTGATTGCTTTGTCAGTCAGCGGCCAAGGACCACAAAGTGGAGACAGTTTGTTGCTACCCTACAAGACGCCACCAGGTGTGATGGTCACAGATTGCTTTGTCAGTCAGCGGCCAAGGACCACAAAGTGGAGACAGTTTGTTGCTGTCCTACAAGACGCCACCAGGCGTGATGGTCACTGACTGCTTTGTCAGTCAGCGGTCAATGACCACAAAGTGGAGACAGTTTGTTGCTGCCTTACAAGACGCCACCAGGCGTGATGGTCACTGACTGCTTTGTCAGTCAGCGGCCAAGGACCAATAGTGGAGACAGTTTGTTGCTGCCTTACAAGACGCCACCAGGCGTGATGGTCACTGAATGCTTTGTCAGTCAGCGGCCAAGGACCAATAGTGGAGACAGTTTGTTGCTGCCCTACAAGACGCCATCAGGCGTGATGGTCACTGACTGCTTTATCAGTCAGCGGCCAAGGACCACAAAGTGGAGACAGTTTGTTGCTGCCCTACAAGACGCCACCAGGCGTGATGGTCACTGATTGCTTTGTCAGTCAGCGGCCAAGGACCACAAAGTGGAGACAGTTTGTTGCTGTCCTACAAGACACCACCAGGCGTGATGGTCACTGATTGCTTTGTCAGTCAGCGGCCAAGGACCACAAAGTGGAGACAGTTTGTTGCTGCCCTACAAAACGCTACCAGGCGTGATGGTCACTGACTGCTTTGTCAGTCAGCGGCCAAGGACCAAAGAAGAAGATCAGATGTAATGACGACCTCGTTCTGTTTAAGAAGAGAAACGATAAAACCCCACTAACACAACTTGGGAGGGTTTGATAATTTTAGATTTAAGTACAAAAACATAGGTAGTCTCATAGAAGATACTGCTGTATCCAAATGAAGTGTTACAGACTTCGCTATCCTAGGTCCAGCATCGAGAGGTGCGGTGACGAGTTCCCTTCCTTACTGCCGTTTCCTTCCGTAACCGATTGACAAAATTGTTAGAGCGCTGGTCTCTCGTGGCAAAGATACCGGGTCATATTCACGGTATCGTCACGCTCCAATCTACCCAGCTGTAAACGGGCACTTGGCTTCGCTCTTGAGATACGGAAGGAAAAAGCAGTGTGTAAAGGAACTGTTTACCATACCTATCGATTCTGGACCTTGTATAGTGCAGTGTCTGCTATAAAATTACCTTTACCTGTCACAGAAACATACCCTGTCTTTGCGAAGTTGGTCCAGTAAGCCATCATTTTTCGGCTGAGCTGCCTTTCTTCATCCGTGAAGGAGTACGATCTATTGAATGGGTGTCCAAATATGTACCAAATTTCATCAGCATGTAGAACTCCCATCCAAGCTGGCCAGGGATTGGCTGTCCATCTCTGACTGAACCAGTAGTAATAGACTGGCGTGTTGTGTCTGGCGTAGGTCCTGGCCAACTCGTTAACTGGACACACGAAGTAGAAATCGCTGACCGCTTGGTCTATAGATGAACTTAAAGCTGTCGGATTCTCGGGGTCTAGCCAGTCTTTATAATGAAACATGATGGCCTCTTTACCAAACTCTTTGAGTAAGGATGGATGATGGGGGTAGTACACAAACATTCGAACTGTCATTAGAAATTTAAATGTATTGCTGTTGATAACTGGCGGATGTGCAACGTTAACGTTATATATGGGATCTGTATACACAATAAAAAACATTCCCTCATTTTGGTTACTACCGAGAAGAAGGGGTTTTTTGCTAAAATTTCCACTTCGAAGAATGTGCGCCGGGTCTTGTCGAATTAATATTCCATCAACCACAGGTACAAACGAAAACTGAATAATGCCGTTGGTTCGAATCAATTCCTTTACAATAATTTCCTCGGTGTACGTTAAAGATTGGAGGCATCTGACAAGATCCTCGGGGTCAGCCTGTGGATCGCAGTTGACTGACTGGGCAAACAGTTCAGAGCGCTTCTGAACGACATCTTTAGGTAATACACCCCACTTTGCCTGTGGAGCACCGCTTTGGAGGATAGCCCTTTGGAATAAACCCTCGCACATGTCACACAGTAAGAACACTCCAACACTCACCGCTCCCGCACTTTCTCCCATTAAGGTCACGTTTTGGGCGTTTCCACCAAAATTATGGATGTTTTTTGAAACCCATTCCAGCGCCATTTTCTGGTCCCACAAACCTGCATTTCCAGGCACCTCTGGTGTGCCTAACACTAAAAAGCCAAGGGCGCCAACTCGGTATTGCATAGAAACAACAATGATATCGTTCTCAGTCGCCAGATGTGATGCTTGGTAAATGTCCAATGTGTTCGAACCGCTGTAGAATCCTCCTCCATAGATCCACACTAAAACGGCCTTGTCTTTGTAGGGCGGATGAGTCCGAGGGACCCAGACACTCAGGTACAGACAATCTTCACTTAGGGGTGTTTTGGGGTTCCACATTGTTGAGCCTGTGAAATTACCAAAGTAAGAGTCGGAACCTTGGTAACAGGAATTGGGTTGCTGTGTTGCATCCAGTACCCCTTTCCAGGGTTCATTCCGATAAGGAGGTTTGAACCGGAGCTCTCCAAGTGGAGGTTTGGCGTATGGTATACCGTAGAATATGTCGACTTTCTTGCCATTAATAAATTCACTGAAGCCTCGAACTGGTCCCTTGTCCGTTTCCACGATTGGGCCGTCTCCGCTGACTTGTATGACATCCCAGAGCACGAGTGTGACAAGGTGACATACAGTGACGATTTTCGTGACGTACCCTTGCGCTAGCATGTCCACGGTCAGTAAGCCAGTGACTGCACTCCGGGTCTATAAACAGCAGCCTCACCAAGGCACGTCACAACAAGAAGATGTCCTGTAAAGAAAGAAAAACATTTAACTTAAAAACTTTGATTTTAATTTCACATCATGTTATTGGCCAGGCAGAATCAACTTTCACTGCAGTGTCATCATCACCACCTGAAATCTCCAAATCGAAGGTCGTCTGCAGTGGAGCAACAACGTATTATGTCTGTTGTTTTGATGGTGCACTCCGATAGACTTTTTCCTGTCCATCTCTTGATGTTATTTTCCCCCTTATAGCGCTTTCTACCTCTTTAGTAATTTAAAATTTATGTGTTACTGCCTCTTGCATGTTTACCCTCAGCTATTCCTTCCATGGTGGTTTTCAGCAAGGTGTTATGTCTTTGTATATGGCCAAAACATCTTAGCTGTCTAATTTTGGTCATTTCATTAAATGTACAGGTAGTTAAATAATTGGTTATTGGAATCTTCAGGTCATATGTAGCAAATACGTATTTTCTTAACGACTTCATACCTGCAAAAAATATGCATCACACATTCTTAATATAACTGGTCGCGCACGCACGCACACACACACGCATACTCGTTAACACACATACACACACGCCCGCATGCACGCACACACACGCACACACAAACGCACGTACACACACATTCACACAACACACATTCACACAACACACATTCACACAACACACATTCACACTATACACATACCCCACAGCTTTTTACGCATTCCTGGGTGTGATTCTGTCAGCGTCTTTTACTGTCTTCACATTGTACATTGTTAAAGAGTATCTCCAATGGCGCAGGTTATAATATGAGAAAATAATGCTCAACCTAGTCGATTATATTAGGTAGCAGGCCCAAATATAAAATACCCTTTGGTTTGGTTTGGTTTTAAGGATAAAACGTCATTGCACACGGACAACTCCATCAGTGCTCTGATATCCTCCCTTAGATCACACAAGGAAGATCTCGGCACAGTGCACGAATCTCAGTGTGTGTCTCAGGAATCACACATTCTATAAATACTTTTGTGGTGGGTAGGTTTCTAAATTTTGCCAGGGCAGCGGCCTACTCTTTACGATTTACAATACGTGGGCTTTTTAACGTGTGCAACGTACACATGGGACCTCTTATTTTTTTCACCCTCATCCGAGAAGGCTATTTACCAGATCTCACTACCCAGGAGACCAGGGGGGAGTATGTGTCGTAGATTTTAACAGATAGGTAATAGATGTTTATAGTCCTGTCTGAGCAGAGGTGATAGTAATAACTATGTGAGAGTAAGGTGAAAGAAATAGTTTTTTTTCTCACGAGGTGGTCGTGAAAGAGAAAGGACGGTCTCTGGGTTGAGTAATTTCTCTAATCCAGCCTATCTGGACGACTAAATTTAAATCAGACGCACTTCTTCTCCTTGTACAAAATACAAGTTACACTGCACCCAAATGCACACAATTCTGTGACAAATACGCACAAACGTGAAAACAAACTATGGATAACATATGGTTGACCAACGCAATAACTTAAGTTTTAATAAGTTTATTTATCACTAGAACTTTACAACATAAATCATATACATCAATAGCTCATGGTTTACAGACAAAATGAAAATTAATCAAATAGGTTTTAACCTCTGGTAAAGGAAAAGAAAAAGAAGATCCCAACAGAGGTTAATTAACCCGAAAGACCAAAAGTTAACAATAAGTGTATGGAATAGTCATTAATGAACAAAAAACATGTTCCTAATTAATCTATCCCGTAAATACTCAGGTTAATGAGAACAAAAGAAAAAAATTGTATGATTGGGGTTACAACAGAAAATTATGTTACTCTATTACAGTTCATTCAATCCTTCATACTTGTGGCCACATTCATATTCGCTGACCCAGTAGTTGTCGCAGGCATTCCGTGGAAATAAACAGTAATAAGTAATATTGCTACTCAGTGTCATATTAAGTTTTGCCAAATCCAGCCCCAGACTCGCCGTAGTTGCGGACTGCAAATTGCACGGGAGTCGCTGGAGTTTGTGATTTAATTTTTCCTGGATAAAATACGGTATCTCTGCCTTCAGTTGGTTGGAGTAAGGTTCATACGTGGTTATCGCCAACATAGGATGAATAATACATATTTATTCTGGGTTGTCTAGCCTCTGTTTGCTGAGACACTATGTTGAGTTACACAAATGTTGCTGACAATATATCTTGCCACACAGCTGGCTGATGAGATTGATATAAATGAAATCTGGTAATAGTTCTGGTCCAGTTAATATTATAGTTTAATAGTTCTATTCTGGTTTCTCTCATGAAATGAGGAAAAATGGACCGCACAGGCCACAGCAAGAAGCTCATCAATATTAAATATCACTGGATGCTTATAGATTATAAGACTCTAAGAACGTAAGTTCATATGGCCATAAGATCGTTAGACCGCTAGTACGCAGGTTTTGACCAGCCTATATTTTAGGAAAGAAATATAAACATTTAACCATATAGATCTAACACGTGTTAAGGTAAGACCTCTTCACCATTCCGTTATAAATTAGATTGAAAACACAAATGTCTAGCTTATCCTATCGGTATTTTTAACGCGTGATATGCACACTAGTCATTTATAAAATTACATAAAATGGATAGAAGTAAATAATATATACCGTCAGTAGACAGTTATTTAATGTATGTACTAGTCAATTTAAACATCTCTTACTGGGAAATAGCGAGTAATTAAATTTACTTTACAGCTGGAAAAATTTGCTATAAGTTATTTAATTATGCTATTCATTTAACACAGAAAATCCCAGTGAAATATAAATGAAAACTTTAAACACTCCAAATCACTTACAGGCTAGTATATAAATTACCGCAACAGAAAAAATGAAACACTCCACGAAATCTAATCATTCACTCTTGTACGAGAAATCTTAGGATAACGAGCTAGTGAATTTAAAAAAATGTGAGAGCAACTGATAAAGACTATAGGAGAGACAAGGTATATATTCACAGATTCCGTTCTTTTCGCTTCTTAATGCGAAAGGTCACACCTACGTCCAGGGCCGGGCAAATTTGCCGTTCGATTCCTGAATGAAAGGATATTCTGCCACCTCTGCCGACCGACGATCTCTAGCTTGTCTTTGATTATCTCCGCCTTGCCGAATATCAGCTACGTTAATTCCCCCTGAACATGTAACAATTCCAGGTACGTCTCAGACTGATCGCCCCTTGATTCTTCAAAGAAACTGTTAACGCCTGGCCTCTTGTTAACGCCTGGCCTGGCCCGCGTGTTTCCCTGATCAAAGAACGATTTCACCATGCTGCGCACTACGCTCTGTTCCTTACTTACTTACTTAGTCGTTCCTCTTCTACCGTGAGGTGTAGAGGTTTGGAAGAGAGAGCGCCAGACTATTATATCAGCTACGCTCTGTTCCACCGTGTTTAATTGCCAAACGTCTCACGTATTAATTGCAATAGTGAATCAGGCGTTCGTGTAGCAAAAAAAATATAAACCCTACATGGGGGGAGGGGGGGGGAGGGGGGGGAGGAATTGGACGGTTATTGCTGCGACTATTTTCATATGTGACAGTATGACATCATTAAGACCACTGATTCTGAAAAAAAATTTCCATAAATCATATTCTCTGAACTGGGAATCGAACTCGAGGCGCCATATCTCTTAGCCACTTCGACCCCTGTTAAGTTCTTTTTGCGCGTGGGAGTTAAGTGTGTGAGACTTTCACATGCCAGTCTAGTTTTGATAGACGCACATGTGAGCGCATCTAATATAGATGTACATTGTTTAAATAGTTATGCGTACTTTTCTGCATCATCATTGAATGCAGATGACGCACTTTTGTTGCGTCGATTTGTTGCTATACAGATCATACCCTTGAGACGTTGTAATATTTCGGGCGTCGTTGATGGACACCTTATTTTGGTGTTCTTTCTCCAATGTAAAGAGAAGACCCATACTTACTAATATATTGAAGTACTCAAGAGTTTTATTCCTGAGGGATTGTTCCAGGAATTTGTTTACATTCATAATTATTGCCAGTTAACGGCACGTTTCAAGGTCTCTTGCCTCAAGACCCAAAGCCCTATTTGTCAAGGCAGGACTTCCATTGTATCTGTGATGATCAATGGCTAGTGCGTCCCTCTGACTTGAGGAGCGATGATGTTCCAGATTAATTTATAATACATAAAGAAGTTAAAACATGGTCCCTTCGCAACGACCATGTATTTTGTCAAGCCGTTGACCTTCAGTTCATAAGGACCGGTGATGTCAATCAAACGGCTGTATTGATACTTATTGCTCGATGTATAATGCTTACCAGATATAACTACCTTTTGAACCATTCGTCTAACTGTGATGTCGTTGTTGCTGTCTACGTACAATAAAATATATTGTCGATTTATCTACATGGGTCCAGCATACTTGATCCACATGTTAGTCAATCATACGACCCTGACATTGCCTGTTACGTTAGTATTGTCTTCATTGGCCATTCTTACAGCCCACATTCGAGTTATCAAATAATAGGTCGGTCACCCCTGTGAGCCCGACATATCTGCCAACACCCTTGTCAGACAAACATCAGGCAAACCCCCACACACCATCGTAACCCCATATATATATTTTGATAAAATATCATTAGGTGTGATAACATTGTGTTAATCAAATAAGGATGAGATTATAAGAAAACTGTCAGTTGGAAAAAGTATGGAGTTATCTGTTGGTTTATTAGTTATCCTTCTGGATCTGTCTTAAGACTTGCCTAGTTAAACTATAGCTAAAAAATAACATCATGAACAATAGCAAAAGAAAATTATAACCGGCTAGAGCAGCTATCGTTGCGTTGGGAAATACTCAGTCGTTCATCTTCTACACTGGGGGAAAGAGGGGGGGGGGGGGGGAGAGATTTGCCAGAAAGAGCGCCGTGCTATTCTATCGGCGGTGCATTGGGAAATACATGGAGATAAAATAAAAATAAATCAAATCCAGCATAATAAATCAGAATTTTCAATTAAAATGTCAAGTCAGTCCTATTGTATGGCTCTGAGACATGGAGAACTACAAAAACAACAGTTGACAAAAAGATACGGACATTCATAAATGGATGCTGGCGCATAATAAAACGGCTGAAGTGGCAAGATCATTAATGTAGAACTGCTGACAAGAACCAGAAAAGTGCCAGTGGACCAAGATATGAAAGGAAGACGCTGGAGATAGATATGACATATCGTTGAGGAAACCAATTGCTAGAATCACCAGGCATGCTTTGTTCTGGAATTCCCAGAGTAAGGTAGAAGAAGACCAAAGAAGACATGGAGAAGACAACTGGAGACATACATGAGGGGGAAGAAGAGGCCATGGCAAGACATTGAGCTGATGGCACAGGACATGAAGATTTGGCTTGAGATTATTGAACGCCTGTGCTCCACGTGGAGCTGAAGAGTAATGAATAAATGAAATTAACACCACAGAGGAAGATTTTTTTTTTAAAGGCAACGCTGAACACAAAGACATTATAGAAGTGAAACAGAACACAATCGTTCAATTAAGAACAGAATGAACCAGACTCAACAAGCACTTAAACAAACTAAATCCCTCACATGAGCCTGATTGTCGCAACTGTATCCATCCACATGAAGCAGTTCAGCATTTGGTGCTCATTTGTCTAGGATTTCACAGAAAGAAGAAAGTTACTGCAGGGCTCGCTGTGACAGGTTATGTAAATAGAGTACATGATTTCCCACCTTTGCTTCCTTATTAGTATTCACGTTTTGTTAAACGCAGAACCCCTACACTCCGATATCTGTTTAACTCATAATTCTAGCCACGCCTATTTTTCTTTTCTCTATGTCTTACAGGCACTAGGAATGTTTACAAACAGACTTATTAGCTAGTCCACGACGGGACAGGTAAACAGCCAGCGAGTAGAGCCGTTAACTGAATTATCACGCGAGCGATTGGGCAATCATTGAAATAGTGACAAATCAGACTAGAACGCGCGTAGAGAAAGGACGGGTCATCTAATGGTAGAATCAAGGGCGATAAGTCAAAAGACGTACCTTTGATGGTTACATTTTCTCAAGGGGGACTTAAGCGAACGAAGAAAGGAAAGGGGCGATAACCACAGTTACCGACCTCATCCGTTTGTTCGTGGTCCCAGGGAACGTAATTAGCTACAGAAAGAGCCGAGATCAAAAGACGGTTTGCTCGTTGGCAACGTCTATGTTGTCGGCATGGGCGTAAAATAAAGCTTTCATTCAGGAATGAACCACAGATTTTCCCAAAATACGGGCTAAGGCGCGATATCTCGCACTCGCTAGCGAATTTATACCAATTTCATATATATACCCCATCCTTTAAAATCAAATTATCTAGTAGCCTCAGAATTTTCGAAATATCTAGCGGGAATCCTAGACCCATGGTACAAGTGGAATTATTTAGTATTTCGTGGAGATAATTTCATTTTCTGTGTTGCGTACGGATCACAAACCAAACCTACCAGCGTCCTTAATTCTGAGAAAAAGGGGTCTAAGTCAAATAGTACCAAAAAACATTCTTATGTATATCGGGTCTTCTAGGTTGACCTGTTCGGCCCTCTAGTTTCACCTAGAGAGAGAGAGAAAGCACGAACATATGATAAGAATAACGATAACTGGACATACAGATACCCAGATTTCTTTTCATTTTCATTTACATTCAGCCCGCTGTGGTGAAAATATCAAACTTAACACTACCAGACTACTGATCACTGTGTTGTGGCGAGGATTTATCCAGAAAAGATTTACTCACCTGACATTCTCTTTAACTATCGGAATTAAAAGCTGCTGTACACTGTGAACACTATATCTCGGTAATTAATTTCCTACCGGGACTAATTGATGTGACATAAACCTATCCAATTATCAGCACCAAATTAAGCGTTCCCCCATTAGGAGAATTAATCAGTCTTGGGGGAACTGGGGCTTATTTCGGCGAAACCAAACACTGGATTTGTATTTATATCATGGAGATATGTTCAAGATGTTGTTAAAACAACTACTAGATAAGCGAGACTGAATGTGGCCACAGAATTGTCAGAGCAGAGAGAAAGAGGATTGAATAATTCTTCTGTTGTATAATCAATGTACTCATTTGCTTTTTTCTTCCTTTTTGTTTGCTAATACTGTTATTTTCAGGCTAGATTAATTAGGAACTCTGTTCTTTACAGTATAGTCAAATTATATACCATAGCGCAAATCTTTTGGCCTTTTGGGGGTTATTAACTTCTTCCTTGCGGGATCTTGTCTCAACAGAGGGGATTGCACTTATGGGTATATACATTTTTAAAAATTTTCTATGACCTATGATTTTCTATTGCTATTGATATATTGGATGTTGTGAAGTTTTTTTATGATAATAAACTTTAACAAAACTTAATTACCTGTGTTGGTCAGCTCAGCCCAATATCCATACCCCATTTACTATAGTTTTTAACGTTTGTGCGTCTGGTTGTCGTCACTTATCTGTGTGTGTGTGTGAGAGTGGTTAATAGTATATTTGGAAAGGAGAATTGTCTGATAAACAAATTTCAGTCGTAAAGATAGGCTGGACTAGAGTATCTTCTCAATCCAGTGACAGATTCTACCTTTAAATTATTCACTCGTGAAATCTATTTCTTTACCTTATCTCTCACTGAGTTACCACCTTTTTCAGTTCTATTCAGACGGGACCAGAATCTATCTTAAATACCTATCTAAATCTACGACACTCACCAACAATCACAAACACTCTATAAAGCATCACACAACAGTTACAGAACACATGTAAATTCTTCAACTTTGGCTGCTAAAAGGCAACGAATTCAGCTGCCCTAATTAAACTCAATAACAAAGCAAAAACAAAAAATATATCAACATGAAGACACATGAAAAGGACGGTAGAAAAGATATTACGTAAATACAAAAACAAATAAAAAGGATTGAGACGTGTAACACAGATAATGCTGTATGTCTGCGAGGAAAATAAAGAAGATAAGTGTGAAAACAACGTGGGAAGACGACATAACGAAATATGTGCGAAGTAATTCCTACAGACTTTCATAATCATTCAACAATGGTAGATGCCCATTCTCACTCTTACCTATCTTACACGATTCGCGGTTGCTATCAAAGATACATGCCACAGTTAATTCTTTCAGACGCGTTTTTCTATTGTTCTTAGGAATGGGGGTCTAGCCAGACAAATGAGATTAGGGAAGAAGCCGAAATCTGTAAGACACGCTTTGTTTAATGCGGAAGTACGCGATAGTGAGAATTCATTAAAGCGAAAAACTCACAAGCGTTATCATTTACGCATTCCTGGGTGTGATTTTGTCAGCATCTTTTACTGCCTTCATATTGTACATTGTTAAGCATATCTCCAGTCATATTATATATTATAATATGAGAATAAGACCTTTTTAGCTTTACAATCCTCTAGACAAGGGTTTCCCAAAATGTGGTACATGCATACAAGGTCTGCGAAAGAAGTTAAAGCGGCGCAGAGCTCAACGTTGTATTTTACTTTATCATCCCTTTGTTTTCGCCGTAGAAGACGTTTCTTTAAAGGAGTTGTAGTTCTTCTTTTAAATGTTATTTCAAATTTATATTAAATTTATATCAAATTTATATCAAGCACTTAAACAAACTAAATCCTAAATCCCTCACATGAGCCTGATTTTCACAGCTGTATCCATCCATATATATATCTTTCAATTAAGAACAGAATGAACCAGACTCAACAAGCACTTAAATAAACTAAATCCTAAAACCTTACAAAGACTAAAAAAGAATGTACCTATTTCTTTTTTTTCACCTACTTGACCAGTGTGTTGAGAGACATGTAACAATTACCGGTTGCAACTCAACTGCAAAAGTTTCACTTGAAATACCCGCTGCGCGCATGCACACTTTTTTGAGTCTTTGTAAGGTATGCTTAAAAACTTGAATGTAAATTTGGGAAACACTGGACTAAACTCTCATAAGGCGTACGCGTTTACTGTAAATTTGGGAAACACATGACTAAATTCTCATAAGGGGTGCGCGTTTACTGTAAATTTGGGAAACACTGGACTAAACTCTCATAAAGGGTTCCCGTTTATTATAAATTTGGGACTAAACTCTCATAAGGGGTACGCGTTTATTATAAATTTGGGACTAAACTCTCATAAGGGGTACGCGTTTATTGTAAATTTGGGACTAAACTTTCATAGGGATACGCGTTTATTGTAAATTTGGGAAACACTATTTTAAAAAACACACACACAGATGAACAAAGTATCAACCAAGAAGGTTTATAAGAATGAAAGACACGGAAAGAACTTTGACTTGAGTGGAGAAACAGAGAAACATACAAAAGTAAAGCAGTTTTAAATTTAAAAAAAGGGTGGGCTTTTTTTAATTGATCATAAAACTTAAAATTATCCCGTACGGAGTAAACATGTTAATGAGTTCTGAGATACGCGTTCACTTCTGTTCCTTGTCTTCTGGAAAATAGAAATCTATTTTAAGCCTGACAGTTATTTCAAAATAGAAATTTAAGCAACGAAATAAAACAAGGAACAAGAGTTTTAAAATTATTAGCACTGGTACAAAACCATCGTTGATAAAATAAGTTGTAAACTGACAAAAAGTTCATATAGGCTAGGCTAGAGAAGCTTATAACAACACATACAAGGTAAAGCTATTCCCATTAGCAGATACTACATAAGGGGAGTGAAGTGTTAAAGACTTCACTTTATCAGGTTCAGCAAGTTTAGGTCGAGTGACTAGATCTCCTTCTTGCAGCTTTTGTCCTCCTTAACTTAAAGAGCAGAGACAAGTACCTATGTACATCAGCATATATATATATATATAATGTGAGCGTCAGATTGGCAGAGTGGATAAAGCGTTAGCCTCTAACGGCAAAGGAACCGAGTTCGAAACACTTAGGTATCACGTTCCAGTCTACCCAGAAGTAAATGGGTATAGGTCTCTGCTCTTAAGTAGCGGAAAGAAAAGGCAACGAGTAAGGGAACTGAAGAATGAATGAACAAAAGAAGAAAAAGAAGGAAAGAAAGTAAGTAAGAATGAAACAAGAAAGAAAGAATGATGAAAAAAGACAAAGAAATAAAAAGGAATGAAAAAAAGAAAGAATAAAAAAAGATTGTGAAGAAACATCCTCATGCACTTACAATTACACATTTATACTCATACAGACCCCATTTCTGCTCATTTTACTCCAAACACCACGCCTGTTATACGATCACTTTTTTTCATAAATTACCAGATCAAAGAAATATTTTATTTTTTGTTTGTTTCTTTTCTGTAGAACAAAAACCAGGTTAACCGATAACAGGACGCTCAAGGCCATTCTGCTCACAAGCATGTCACACCTTAAAAAAGAAAATAATAATAATAATAAAAACTCAATCATCTGGGGCTTTCAAGAAACCATACATCCATTTTTCCAACAAACTCGATTAAAATCTGGAGCGCTTGTCGTAAAAAAAAAATAGATTTGTTTTTGTTTGTTTGTCTTGCGAAGATTGGAAGGGAATACATAAATTCGTTCCTTCCACGTGATGAATTACCGATGTCTTGTATTTTAGAAATACACACAAACGAGAATGAATGAATTTAAACGGAGAACTAGCGTAAACCAGCTGCAAATTAAAATAACAGTAAAAGTACAGATACTTTCTACGCACAAGTGGCAGATGGCAACAGAATAGCCGGGCGACCGCAGCTTAGGTTCAAAAGTGTGTGCTAGGGGAGCCATAACGGCACTGGGCATAAATCCAGCAACAAAGGAGGATGAGGTTACTGATCGCACCAAGTAGCGATGCTCCTTACGGCGGCACCTCAAATGTGACAAAAAGAAGTTCTCACAACAAAAGTAAACAAATAAAGCTAGTCCAATTGCAGATACTACCGTAAAAGAGTGACGTGTTATTCACTTTACTAGGTCCAGCATCGAAAGGTTGAAGTTACCAGTTCTCTTCCTCGCTGCCTTTTCCTTCTCTAACTCAAGAGAAAAGTTATGTACCCACTTACTTCTGTGTAGACTAGAGCGTGTTGGTTCCGCGTATGGAAATCGACATGTTTGCCAGGAGAGACGAGGAAGAGGAAAGAACACTCCGAAATGGAACACCAGGAAAGAACAGTCTTAAGGGCTGTATTTCCATAGTCAGGTATATATCTGACAGGGCAACATATGAAAAGATGAAATCAATAAGATAAAATAACTTTAAATAAAAATGGCATAAGGAATACCCAGCGTCCGATGCTGCACAACCATACTATACATTACCAAGAAGAGACCAACTGAAAATATTCAGACTAAGAACCAGCCATTGCAAACTCAATACCATCTGTGCAATAAAACTGAAAATCGTACAGACCTATATGTACCCATGTGGGGAGGACAAAGAAACAGAACATTCCCTCCAATAATTTCGGCGGTTCTTTGAGAGGAATAGAGTGGCAACAGTGGTCTTCTCCAACTCTGTTGAGAGGGAAACTGTATGGCAACGAGAGTAGCCTGAAAAGGGCTACAAGCTTTATTAAAGAGATATATGTAGTTATTTCAGATCGAGCGTAGCGTGCTGAATATGAAGAAAATGAGGAAAAAGATATCGATGAAGACCAGGGTTGACTTAACGATCAGGCAGTAGGGGGCTTATTATCCCTTAGCATCCATTTAGCGTAATCAACTGGACGAGTAGTTAGGGGCCAGTGACACGTATTGCCCGGTGGCCTAATGACCCTTATTTCCTGGGAGCCCATATCGTTGTCAGTTCGCCCCCTGATGAAAGCTAATCATAACTAATATAACTGTTTACATTTTCCACACACTCGTGTCATGACGATTCAGGGGGGTTCAGCGTGTTTGTTTTCTTTGAGTGGGTTGTGACGCATTGGCTGTGTTCTTGCAGGATTTCTGTGGAATTATCTGTACATTTGCCTCTCAGTCTTCCCCGTGCGTTAAATCCAAATCTTATTGATTGCACTTCACTTTCATTACATGACCAAACCACTCATTTTTTTCTGTTTCTCTGTGTATTTGATGCAGGATTTCTGTCCTACAATTACTTTTATGTCATCATTTCTCATTATGTCTTTCTTGGAAACATTAAGGACTCTTCTTCATTGTTTGATCTCACACAATGTGATTTTCCCCTCCTGTCACGGGCAGTGTTTGACACTAATAGCAAAGAGTTGGTAAGGATATACTATTTCAGGACTAGTCAATGGTTTGCTACTTAACGGGGGGCACACCCAGCCAAAAATGGGTTATCTTTTTAAAAAATTAACAGAAAAATAACTAACGAACTTGTTGACATAAAATTTGGCCACATGTTACAAGAGATATTATATTTTATGATGAACAAAGTTTACGTTATAAATTTTATTGTTTTATGTGAAAATAATTAATTAACATGAAGTGATGAAAAAAAAAATGAAAGCAAAACCCCCAGTGCACCTCGGAATGAATTTCACTCATAAAAAGTGCAAAGAATGCCAAACCAGCAGATGATGCGCATAACATCCCTACCTATGGCGTAAACCACCCAAAAATGTCTACCCCAATGAGCTTTGTAGATATGGCTCTTGCAATATGACCCTTTTAAATAGCACAAATTTAGAACTTTGTATAGCAATATCTCTGTTTCTATACCATGTAAGAAAAAAGTGTTTCATGCCATAAAGGATAACATGCATAAGTGTGCAAAATAACATGAAGGCAAATAAGGCTATAGCTTTAAAATTGTAGAAAATATCACTGGAACTGTGAATCGTAGGACCTGTTTTCGTTAAAGTTTAGTTTTTAAAATGTTAAAACACTTATTTGATAAGATTTTTGGAACACGCTCATTCTCTTTGAACATTGATAACTCATAAACTATTACAGATAAACACATAATTCAAAAAGAATATCGAAGTAAAAAGGTTTATAAATATTTAAAACACAATTATTATATGCAAATCAGAAATAACCTTTTTTGTCTTTTTCTGGGTGTATATGCCCCCTTATATAAAATTACAAAATTCAAACAGAAACCGCTTGTTAGCCCTCATAGAAGAAAGTTCATATATGCTTCTGTATTTTCTTAGTCCTACAACGAGATGAGACCTTATATATTACCATCATCGTCAACTCCTTTTTCACTCCATATGTATGACGAGTATATATAAAGAAGAATGGGGTACGTCTGAAGGAAAGATAAGAAAACGGAGAGGTCATAGAAAACCTAAAAATGAAAAGAGAATTAACAAAAGAGATCATAATTAGATAGCTAAAATATTTTGGCCATATAAAAAGACAAAACACCTTACTGAAGGCTATAACAGAAGGAAGAGCTGAAGGCAAACGTGCAAGAGGAGAACAGTTCTGTGAGTGGGAAGATAACATCAGGAGATGAACAAGAAAGAATCTGTCAAAGGTTACCGTCAAGACAAGAGAAAGACGACTTTGAGGATCCACAGTAGCCGATCTTCTTAAGTGAAGATGACACCTGAAAATGTTAAAGGCATATAGCTACCACTGTGGAAGGTTGTCTTGAGAAATCCTACGTCAACGCACAAACATTTACAACACTGATTTCTATAGAAAAGCGTCTTTTGTAATGAAGCCACCAGCCCCACGCACAACCGCATATTAGCTGCCTCTTACGACACGCCTTAAAGAGCATAAGTCCTATTGTTTCTTTGTCTCCCCAAGGACCAACACAAAATTTTTTTTTTAAATGTCAGAAGAAAAGAGAGGAAACAATACATCATGAAAGTTTTTCTTTTGTCACAGGGAATAAATAGGCAGTGACAATGAGAAACCTAAAATTATCCATGTCAATGTATGTTTTATGACAACCGTAACAGGCGTATGCTACGCTGGGAGCATATTCGACGTGTCGTTATTGACAGCCCAGAGCTTTAGTCAGTCATGAGCTGTTCAGTTCCCGTGAACCCGAGACCACGTGATGCAGTCAGGCACCACGGCTCAGACAGGAAAGTAATCTGGAAAGCCGGCTTTCGGAAAGCGGTCATTCTGCCAGAAGAGACAAACGCGTAAGCCTTTTTACAGGCTTTTCTTTAACTCGCAACGTATGTCACACTGTTGTTTCCTTTAAATATTGCAATCGATTTTTCAATCATTTCCAGATGAGCAATAGCTTTGAAAATTGGCATAGTTGTGTATTCCCCATGGCAATACAATAATCAGCCATAAAAATAATAAAATTAATACAATTGAAATTAATATTAATATTTTGTGTTTGTATAAAAAACATCACTAAAATGGGCGATAACTGCAAATAATCTAGGTATATTCTTTCCAACAAGATTGTCTCTTTTGAAACTTCATCCCCTCCCCCCACCCCCAGACATACACACAACTGACAAATACATTTAAAAAAATGTAATTTACAACTCTGACCAAAATATTAAAAAAAATATATTAAAAAATAGATTAACTTTCCGTGTAATATACTGAATAATGAAATCCACCTCCTGTGCTGTGGACTCGTTTATCGCAAACTGATAATATCATTAGCGGATCGATTACATTTGACGTAAATTTAAAAACGACAAAAATTAAAAATTAAAAAAAGATATTTTAAACACAGGCTTTTAATGCACTAAAAACCCAAAAATAATTTTTCAAGGAGTTTATAGCTTGCAGTAAAAATGTAACATCAAATTGACAAAAAGCCTGGGTCGCTGATTCTGTATGAAATTAACTTCTGCTTTATACTTCATTAGACACCTATTGATAAAATATATGATGAGCGCTTAAGCGCCCAAGGCTTTTCTTAAGAAGAGAATCAATATCAAGTTTTTAACACTTTAGGTTCAGATGAATATTTCTTCTTTCTGCCATGTTCTCTTTTGTAGCGCCCACCAACAAATCCCAAAGCTCACAGTAATGGGCGATATAACCCAAGTTTAAAACCATCGTATTAGAACTTCTTTTCAACAAATCTTACCAGTTTTACGTTCAAATGTATTTCAGGAAAACTAATAATAAATTGTCATAAATATAATTTTGGCTTTTATTTTTATTTAGTCATTGTGGTATCACGTTTTCCTGGCATATGACGCACAGTGCAGGTCTGTTTCTTCCGAGGGAAGCCTAACGAGATAATATGTAGAAGTTGTGAAACTCACTCATCCATGGGCGTCAGAGTGAATTTTTTTAGTGCTCACTTTAATGTCTTGACAATGATACGCTTCATATGTTAAATATTCTGTGTTTAGAAAACAGATGTGTAGATACATCCAGGTAGGATGTATTTTACGTAGTACACTAAAAAGCTATGACGTCATCGAACCTGAAAGCGCTAAAAATTAAATTTAAATTTAGAACATTGTTCCAGAAATATTGCGTAGAAAACAAAATGTTTACTACTGCCTGCATTCAGCCTACGTTTTGTGAGCTATAGTGAAGTCCCACACTCATAAATATAAACAAAATATCTACAAGATAGAGTAAAAGTTTAGTCATCATCATCATCATGTAGCATGTCCTTTGCAGAACGTCGCTCTCATCACAGCCCGCCTGAAAGACTCTCGATCTCTAGCCAGCCCTCCTGCCTCCTCCATTGTCATGTTCAAGGTGTCTCCAATGTCCTGTGTCCACCGTCGTCTTGATCGGCCCCTGCCTCGCCTTCCCGGTACCATACTGTTGAGTCATGTTTTTGCGTGGGAGTTAGGTGTTTGGGATTTTCACGTGCGGGTCTAATTTTTTATAGACACGCTTGGAAGCACATCTAAAGTTATGAGATGGTTAATTATTTGGGTGCCTTGGTGCACTATATTTTTGAACATAGCTCAACCGGGTATGTGTTATTTTTTAAAGAAAGAGTTAAAATGTAGTGAGTTGAAGATGGGGAGACAAGCAGGTGAGCTGATCTCACGTGTCAATCTTTTAGTTCGCGCTTGAGTGAAAAGGTACTGAGTTGAAGTTGGGGAGAGACAAACAGGTGAGGTGATCTCACGTGTGTATCTTTTAGTTCGGGCTTGAGTGAAGATGTACTGGGTTGAGGGGAGAAACTTTAATCTCGGGGAATTGAGTAGCTGGCAGGGCTTCGACGCGGTTATAGTGCCGCTAGTGTGTCCAGAGTATTTTGATGGAAGAGATTCGATATATTAACCAATTTCCTATGGATTATATCTGCTATTGCAATTTATGATGAGTTGCTATTTATGCAACCAATTTCCTATGTATTATATCTGCTATTGCAATTTATGATGAGTTGCTGTTTATGCAATCAATTTCTTATGGATTATATCTGCTATTATATCTTGTGATTTGCTGTGATTTGTTGTCCATGATGTCAACGTTGCTGTCGTTAATAAACTGTGTATAAGTTGGAAACTAATTCGTCTTACCCGTTGGTCTATTTCCTGACCTAACGTTACTGTTGTGTGGGTTGCATCTCATTTACACAAACCTAAAGAACTCACGACATTCACTCATATATTAAACACTGTCGGCCACTACTAGTAAGCCCGACATTACTGACATCAACCTTGTCAGTAGTACTACAGCACAGCACCCCCAGAAACAACAGTAACAGAAGTGGTGGCCAGTGGGGGGATACGATACTAAAATCAAGAAGTACAAGGTTGCCAGGTCAAGATTTTATTGTCAAGTGTCAAGGCTAGATGTCAAGTATTTCGTGTGAAAGACCTTAGGAACTAGGAGCTCCTGTACATATCAACTTTGTACTGCAACGTACCGTGTGACACCCGATGCCCATCGTTGTCGTTGTCGCGAAGGCCGGGAATTCTTTTTGAAGATAAGTGGTTTTTTGTATGTGCACTGTGCCACTGTGATGCGTTAACGAGCCTTTCTTTATAAGGTGTACCATTTATTTCTTCTTAGTGTTACATGTTTTATGCGGGTTTACTTAGTTGGGAGGTGACTTACGTTAGGAAACATCCCAGTTCACCCCAGGGCCTACGTAAGTGTTCTATAGGGACATTTTGCAGACTTCCCACAGTGGAAGTTTCCAGCATGTGTTTGCTAAAGGATTTTTAGTCCACTGCGTTGGTTGTCTGTGACACCTAATTGTTTAGAAGTGAAGTGCTGTTTTCAATATTGTTATTGTAATGTTTTTCCTTCACTGTGCTTTAGTTTCATGATTTACTTTGTTCGTGATCGTCATTCTCAATCTTACTGTCGTTAATTTTTATACAAATTTTCTGTTTATACACTGTGCTGTTGCTTGTCTTGTCACTCCTCTCGCAGTGTCATTGCATTCTTTGCAATATTTTTTCTTTAGTTCTGCTTTCTTGTTTATTTGATTCTGCGAACGTTATCATTTGTTCTTGGGTATTTCGTCTTTGTTTCTGTTACTCTCCGTACCTTCATCATGTATTTCTTGTCTTAATTTTATGCACGACTTTATAGTTGATTTATAATTATATGCTATATTATTATTCCTGACATTGATAGGAATTTGTATACAAGTTCTATAAGCAAGGACATGCCACCCACTAAGTAGGAATAAGGTTAATTTCTTACAAAATATCTGTCTAGATAAGTTAACTACTTATAAAATTAGGCATAATGTCTAGTTCGGACTATTTCATCAAGCAAGGGAAGGCGCTTGGTATGGAGCCTGAGGAATTAAAACTATTCACAACCGTGGAGTATGCGAAAGTACAGGAAGCTGAGAAACAGAAACTTCAAATGGAAGCTGAGGAAAGAAAACTTCAAATGGAAGCTCTGAAATTTCAAATAGAAGCTGAAAAACAGAAACTTCAAATGGAAGCTGAAGATAAAAAAAACTTCAAATGGAAGCTCAAAAACATAAACTTCAAATGGAAGCTACTGAGAATGAAAACCGTAGACTTCACGAGCAAAAGTTGTTCTATATGGAACTTGAGAAAATGAAGGTAATGAATGACAATAATACACACAATGCTCCGGACACTCAAACATTTTCACATAAGAACTATACTAATTTTTATAAGATCAGGTTGCCTCCTTTTAGACCTACTTCCGATGACGTCTTATTCTATCTGAATAGGTTCGAACTCACATGTGAGTCTCACAAAACAGGTAGTTCAGAATACTGTGCACGACTAATGGAACTACTTTCAGGCGAAGATATGACAGCTGTAAGTATGTTAGAAGGACCTGATAAGAATAACTACGATACTGTCAGAGCTGTTTTATTAAAAAGATATCAACTTGATGAAGACCGCTATCATCTCTGCTTTAAATCTCTTTTGCCGGAGACTGGAAAAGATTTTTCAGAATTTATAGCAAATATACGTCTTACGTTCTCACGATGGGTTGAGCTCTCAAAAATTGAGCACACGTATGAAGCCCTCATGGACTTATTGCTTCGTGACAAAATCATGTCATCAGTTAACGCTTCTTTTCTTTCCTTCCTACATGAGCAAAAGCCTACAAACTTGAATGATACGGAACAATATTGTCGCCAATACGTAACTGCACACCCAAATGTAATTGTGAGCCACTCTCAAGTCAGACAGGGTTTACCCGTGGCTTCGGCAATACCATATGGTTCTAATTTTCGCCGTAGATCACAAAGTGTTGATCGCAATTTTGGTAAGGGAGATTATCGTGAGTGATTTTAGACATTACCAAGGGAGTCCATCACGTAGTAATTCTCCTTCTCCAAGAAACTGGAGACAGTTTAATGGGCCTCAACATTTTGGTTCCAATAATTCAGGAAATTATAGAAGAGATAACTACACTAGGGATTGGCAAACTTACATTAATTTTTCTCCAAGCCAACAAAATTCATCTAATAGACATTTTGATCAAAGAGGAAATAGTTATCGCAACAATTCTCACTGGGGTTCAAATCAGAATAATGGTCCCAATAGAGAAAATAACAATGGTCCCAATAGAGAAAATAGTCAAGATCGATCTCTATATGGTGGTAGATCTCAAAATGAGAGATCGCATCGCCACGCCAACTCTGCTCAACAGGAGCCTCAGGGTATTGTTAATCAGGGTAACGATAATAATAATGTTACTAATGCTACTGTTTGTTCTGCTTTCGATTTCAATCGTGCATCTCAGTGCCCTAAATGCACAACTCTATTTCTGCAGCAGTAACTACCTTGAGTTGCGGTCATCCTCTACCGACTCTTTCAGCCTTGTCTGCACATGATGAACAGGGTTTCTTACTCTACACAAGGGATTTGTAAATAATAACAATCCCGTCTCAGTGCTCTTTGATTCGGGATGCACGACTGTGGGAATTAAGCAGTCTCTGATATATCCTTCCTGTGCCACAGGTAATGTGGTGAAATGTGTGACATTCGGAGGTACAGTTGAGACTTTTCCCAACTGCCATCGTCCACATGGACACTCCCTTTCTTGCGGGATATATTCACGCATGCATGCTCCCAAATCCGATCGCAGACCTTATCGTTGGGCTTATACATGGGGTTAAAGATTGTACTCCACAACAGATCGCCGCCTGGAAACAGCAACATGTTCATGCTGCTTATGCAGTTACGACTAGAGTACAAGCTCAAAATCTTTTACAGGTCCCACCTGCTACAACTCTTGAGGTACATGATCATGATGCTCAATCTGTTATGTCACGGGAGTCTTTTATCCAACTCCAACAAAATGATACATCGTTACGTAAATTTTGTCTGTTAGTTAAACAGGATAACGCAAATTACGAGACACACCTTAAACATCGGTTCTTAATTAAAAAATGGAGTGCTAGTTCGGATGGTACATGATTCTACTTCATCCATACGATCACAAATTTTGGTACCTACTGACATGAGAGATCGTATCTTACAACATGCCCACGACTCTCAGTGTGCAGGACATATGGGTTTTTCCCGCACTAAATCTAGGGTGCTTTCTTCCTTCTTTTGGCCGTGAGTGAATAGGGATCTGACTGTCTATTGTCGCTCCTGTACGATATGTCAGGAGGTTAAGGCACGAGGTCCACTTCATGCAGCTCCCATCCAAGCTGCAGACGTTCCTATCCGTCCTTTTGAGAAAATGGCAATCGACATTATCGGCCTTTTATCGGTCATGTCTGCCAGGGGCCAGCGATACATTCTCACATGTATTGACATGTGTACTCGTTGGCCAGAGGCTATACCTCTTAAGAGCATTTCTTCTGCTGATGTTGCAGATGCTCTCTGGCTAATTTTTTCTCGTTTGGGTTTTCCCAAAAAATTTTTGTCTCATCATGGTACACAATTTGTGTCCGACTCTATGTCTAAAGTTATGGCCATGCTCCACATTGACAGGTCTTTAAGTAGTGTGTTTCACGCAATATCAAATGGTTTAGTTTAGCGTCAAAACAGAACGCTTAAGCAGTTACTTGGGAAGATAACTGGTGACTATCCTCAGGATTGGGACAGGGTTTTACCCGCTGCGCTTTTCGCATATCGGGAAGTGCCCAATGAGCATACGGGTTTTTCACCATTCGAGCTGGTTTTCGGTGCACAACTTCGTGGTCCCATGTCGTTCTTCACGGCCTCCTCACTGCCGATGATATTGATAATAACACTCAGTATTCTTATGAATATGTCATCACTCTAAGACACAAAATTATTAATGCATGTAGGTTGTCTACCTCAGCATTTGAGTCTGCCAAGGAGAAGGCAATGCTCTTCATGAATAGATATAGACGTCTAAGACAACTCTCTCCTGGTGACGAGGCGTATGTTTTACTTCCTCGTAAGGACAATCGTCTTCTTATTGCCTGGAAAGGTCATTTTACAATTGTGTAGAGAATCTCCGACGTGGATTGTGGTGGATGTCGTAGATTTTTGATAGGGGAATTAAGACTTGGGTTGGTCCCTTCTGAATAGATTAGAATAAGTGATAGCCACAGTGAGAGATAATAATAGAAATAGATTCCACGAGTGAGATGGAGGAAATTATAGAGGCTGTCACTGAAATCGAGAATCTTCTCTCTTTCAGCCTATCTTCTACAGCAGTTCTAGAGGAGTCAGACAGTCTATAAAATATATATTGAATATATATATATATATATATATATATATATATATATATATATATATATATATATATATATATATATATATATACCACTCACGTGCACACACACACACAAGTGACGACAGTTAGACGCACAGACGTGGAAAAACTATAACAATGATTATATAGATATTTTGGAACGAGTTGACAGGCACGCTGATTAAGTTTAAGTGAATTTTAATTATCATAATAAAATTCCATCACAACACCTAAAATTACATCAAACTTATACAAATAGTGATAAAGTCAATGAATTGCTACAAGAATGATAGACCCATTGGTATGATCTTTTCCCTCGATGTATAGCCCACAGTCCTGTTAGAAGAAAAGTGATAGCCCTAAAGAGTCACGGATACACATGCTTTAGTCTAAGATTTCCCTTTAAAGGTATGAACAGACTTTGATACTCTGATCTATCCTAAGGAAAATAATGTTAGCAACAAAACTTGCATAAAGAAATTTAAGACAGCAAAATTGGGTGCCAAAATACAACAATAAAGGAATCGCTCAGTCCTGCATTCACTCTATTCAGTCAGCCATGATCACTAGCTTGCATTCGTACTTACAGCTTTGGTAGCAACTTCTGGAGAAAAGAAAACACTTTTTAGGACATGCACGTACAGAATCTCCAGGGTTAGTCATTGGCCAAGGGAACCCCAGCTCCACAAAGATAGGTAGAATTCACTACTTCAGGGAACGTTTCCTTGGTTCTTCTTATTTTAGGATATCTGTTTCTGTCACATTAAAATTGTCCAGGCACGAACGTTAACAGCGAGCAAAGTGTCAATAGCTTTGATTTCTAGTAACTATGTCAGGTAAATGCCTTCTCTCAGTATAGGACTTTATTTGGTCACACCACACTTAGTCAGAACTCCGTCGGAATGTTACTGATAGGAATATTTTACTTGCCACAAGGGCTGAAATGTACTTGAGTTATTTCTCAGGAAGAATTAAATCTGGCTCGATGGGCCCGTTACTTCATTTAATCTTAAAGTTCATGTAATGGGTACTCTGTCGTTCTGGATGCCAGCGCAATGCCAGACAGGTTTTACTTTATACACCCAAGTCTTTAAGAAAAAAATGTTTTTGTTCTTCACAGATATTTCTCTGTACTAAAACCGTTGGTAAAGTTGGGCTACCCCTGTTTCGCTGATTAAAGAGAAAACAACATATGAAATACTTATACATACTATTCCTCGGTTATAACTTACATTATAAACTGCAAGCGTAGAGCTTGTCTTATCGTTTAAATCTCCCGTGAAATAAGTTATATTTCTAAAATCAGTCATCATGAATTAGAAATACGTATTTCGTCAATACTCAATGATGAATCAGAGCAGTTATAAGTTAGTTTAAAATATTCTCGACTGATTCCTAGCAATTTAATTAAATTCATTTACAGCTGCACGAGTTTAAGCTAGAAGTTATAATTTATTTTGCTATCCACTGAAACACGTCACTAGAGAATATAACAGACTCATAAATTTAATTTCTTCTGCACAGAAATCTAACTAGTAAAATGAAATAAGCGGTTATCACTGAATCACTCAACACTACTAGTCAATATATATATAATATATTTACCTCAACACAGAACTACTAAGAACTAAATCCACATCGACCAACTAAATGATGCTTCTTATAACAGAGATTTTAGGAATCGTAAGCTAGGTGGCAATCGACCAACTAAATGATGCTTCTATCAACAGAGATCTTTCGGAATCGAACGCTAGATCGTTCTAGTCTTGAATGCGGAGTACTGAAACAATGAAGTCTAAAACTCTGGTTTATATCTTAAACAGACAAAGGATGCGCGCTATTTTCACAAACCCCCGTCTCCCCCTCTCCTCTTAACACTTCACATTCACTTAGACGCTGGCCATAACTGCCAAAACGCGTCTTCCCACCTCACACCGACATGTCTCATTTCTGAGCGATGCAGATGGCAGTTTCCACACCTCACGCCGAGAAACGTAACCGAAGAAAACTCGTGTCAGATGAAAATGTAGACAAATGTCTGCTCTCTATGTCTTACTAGACGAATTCTCACACTATTTCGTCTCGTCCAGGGACTGACATATTACGCAATAAAATGCGTTTCTAAATGAGAAAAGAAACAGGCGAAAGTTTGAATGGGAAAGTAATATTTTGTCGCAAACGAACGAATGCGAAAAACAGGAAAAGGATAAAAGAGCGATAATAAAGTAGAGGACACGGGTAGAAAAGAAAAGAATATAGAAAATTTATTAATCATAAATCTCTCTGCGACAGTGGACATTGACGGGAAACATGAAACCTTTCACATTAACATGTTGAAGGAATTTAACACCCGTCCACAATATCTTTAGTCTGTCATTCAGGCAACAGACGAACTTCCTGTCCGTCTTAATCATTATGCGTCTTTTGTCGGTTATTCAAGAGGAGGAATCGACTTTCTCTGACGTGCCTCTTCCTCTTCCTGTCGTCCCGTTACATTCAACAGAATCCTGGAGAAATGTAACTATTTCTCCTGAACTCCCTACAGAAAGACAACAGCAAGTGTCCTCTTTGTTGCAGTCTTTTCAAGATGTCCTTACTGACATCCCTGGTAGGACATCGATCATTACACATGACATTATACTTACTGATTACAATCCTATTAGAGTTCGACCTTATCCAATTCCGCTGCATTTTCAAACTCAAGTTGAACAAGAATTGGATGAAATGCTACGATTAAATATAATTGAACCATCTACTTCGGCATACTCCTCTTCTATAGTTATTGTTAGGAAAAAGACAATAACATACGTCTTTGTGTTGATTATCGCAAATTAAATGAAGTTTCTAAATTTGATGCGGAACCCATGCTATTGTTAGAGGATTTACTCATCAAGCTCTCTAGCTCAGTTTTCTTCACAAAACTTGAGTTATCAAAGGGATATTGGCAAGTTCCACTCACTGAACGCGCCAAACCTCTTACAGCCTTTTCTACGCCTCGAGGTCTGTTCCAATGGAACTTCATGCCTTTTGGTCTCGTCAACGCTCCTGCTACTTTTGTACGCATGATGCGTCGTATTCTTTCTCATCGTTCTGATGTTATTGCTTATCTCGATGATATTTGCCTTTTTAGTAACTCTTGGGATGATCACTTTAGTGGTCTCTGTTCACTTTTGTCTACACTACGGTCTCACAACTTGACGGCTAAACCGTCTAAAGCCCATGTTGGTTTCAGTGAGATCTCTATTTGGGCCATCGTGTTGGTCATGGTCGCTTGCAAACTGAGGACCATAATACTTCTAAGATCCTCAATATCACTGCTCCTAAGACTAAAAAACAGGTCCGTAGTCTTCTAGGTCTAATTCAATTCTATGGACGATTTATATCACACCTATCATCTATCACTGCGCCTCTTTCTAGCCTATTAAAGAAAGGGTTGCCTAACAAAGTACAGTGGTCACCAGAGTGCCAGACCACTTTAGATAAAATTAAATTGTTATTTTCATCTGCTCCTATCTTACGATTACCCAATGCAGATATGCCTTTTATTCTTCGCAGCGACGCCTCCTCGAAATGGATCGGAGCCTCATTGATGCAAGAGTATTCTGGAACGTTGGACCCTGTGATGTATGTTTCAAGAAAGTTGACTGCAGCAGAACGGAACTATTCTGTCCTAGACCGAGAACTGTTGGCGATGGTTTGGGCAATTCTGAAACTTCAGAGGTTCCTTCTTAGCGCACATTTTATAGTGGAAACTGACCAGAAAGCCCTTACGGCTATACAGAACAATGATTTAAAGAGCTCAAGATCCACTTGTTATGCCATTTTCTTGCAGCCCTTTCACTTTTCAATACGAGCAATTCGAGGTTCTAACAATGTAATGGCTGATATACAAGGTATTGTCTAGATGCCCACAGGATTCTCCCGGGCCGCTGGAGCTTTGATATTGTGCGTACGATGACGCCACTACCCTCACAAGTGGATATTGGAGTTATTTGTTGTAATTTCTGACTAGTGCATAATTAATTTATGACATTATTTTCTTTAACTTTCAGGTGATACACGAATAACATTTTATTCATACACAACAGTCGGTTGATGAACATTGAACAAGTGACACTATTATTTATACTTAACGTTTGTTTTCGATACATTTTGGTAGTGAACATTTAGCAAATGTGTTTTTTCTTTTCCTGACACTGAGATTATTCTCATTGCACAACACTTAGTTATTTATATGTGGTATTAGTTTCTGACGCCAGGGATAAGCGTCTTATTAGTGCTTAGTAGTTAATTAACTTGTTTCTCTTGCCTATTATGCTCTATTTGGATTGTAGCTTTCTTGTTTTATATTGGTATTGCTTTATGTTCCATTCTGTTTTACCATACTTGTATTTATTTACACCATCCATTTTTCACCATCACTGCTTTCTCTAAGCCACTATGGCGTTTAATGTGGCCAAAATATTTCTTCAAATAGTGGCCAAAAAGTTTAGTATACTATTTTAAAAATATGGACTTCGTATATGAATCTTGGCAGCAATAAAGACAAAATTTATAAGAATAGGCAGTGATTTGTAAAATAAGAATATAAAAGACATGAAGAGCGTTCAAAGCGTTGATAATTAAATTGAAATCATATAAAATCAACTACATTACAGCAATTAGAATCTTCAATATAAGTATTAAATCACTCCTACTGTATGGATGTCAAGCATGGAGAACACATAAATTACAATTTCATAAATGGGTTCTTGCGTAGAACAGGATTGAAAAGACATTGACAAGGTCACCAATGTGGAATTAATGGCAGAAACAGAAGAGAGACACAGCTCGCGGAACAAGACCTAAGACGAAGACACTAGTATTGAATTAGACATACATTGAGCAAGTTTGGTGATAGTATTGCAAGGTAGTACTTATTTTGGAATCCTCGGGGTTGTTGTTGGTGTTGTTGTTGTCTAACTAGGACTGCTGAGCTTCTTGCTCTAGATCTAGGCTTTTCCTGTGGCTTTCCTGCAATTCCGAAACATGTTGAGTTGAAGTCATGAGCTCCAGTTTCTCCAGCTTGGCTTGCATTTAAAGGATCGTCACATCTGGTCCCAAGCTAGGAGTAAGAAGTGCGTGGCATACTGTGCATTCCCCGGCCATCCAAAGGGGCTCTCCAACTATGCAGAGCTAAAATACTGTACTCTGGTTCTGGGCTCTCCCGAGGAATTGTCACGTCCTGCACAGAGCCACTTCTCAGATTCCTATGCCTATCACTGGGACCATAGTGAGATCCTTCTGCATGCAATAAACCTAGTTAAAGCCAAAGAATTATACCTGGGGCTCATGTGACTTCTCCAAGCTTAGTGTACAATGCTGGGTTATCAACAAGTCTCACCACAGGGGAATCCCTGGAAGTGTGTGGATGATTTCAAGATTCAATGATGATGTAATTAACCTCACAGACACAGGTGCATTTCCACGTACATATATTGTAGCATTGTACATAGCTGGTGGTCATATAACGATGACTCCAGATATGACTCTATGCATAAAAAAATCCCCGGGGTAAAAATAATACATGGACAGCGAAAACCAAATGGAGAAGAGAGATGGAGAAGAGAGATGGAGGCAAACATGAAATATGTAAAGATAACAAGGAATATATAAATCATGCAATCAAGTGTATTTTAATAATGTGAAATATATTAAGAAAACAGGAAATATATAAAGATAACATGAAATATATTAAGAAAACATGAAATATATAAAGATAACACGAAATAGACAAAGAAAACATGAAATATATAAAGATAACATAAAACATATAAAGATAACATAAAATAAAAAAAGAAAACCTGAAACATATAAAGAAAACATGAAATATATAAAGATAACATGAAATATGTAAAGATAACATGAAATATAGACAGAAAGCATGAATTATATAGATAACATGAAATATATTAAGACAAACACGAAATATATAAAGAAACGGTCTGAAAGATGCCTGATATCTGGTGCTAATCATCCCCATGTGCACTGGCTGAGGTTACCCAAGACCCTATCCACGTGCGCCTAACAAAAGTGAACAATATCAGTAATAATAATAATAATAAAGGTCAAAGGTAGTCTCGCAGCAAATACTGCTGTAAGGGAGTGAAGTGTTAGAGACTTCACTATACCAGGTCCAGCATGGAGAGGTGGGGTGACCAGTTCCCTTCATCGCTGCCTTTTCGTTCCCTTACTCAAGTGCAAAGTCAGGTACCCATTTACAGATGGGTAGACTGAAGCGTGTCGATACCGTAAATCAAAACTGGCACCTTTGCCGAGAGAGACCAGCGCTCTAATCACTCTGTCAATTGGACGCTAATAATAATAATAATAATAATAGTAATAATAATAATAGCAATAATAATAATAATAGTAATAATAATAATATTTGGGAAAAGCACGTCACAAAAAATGGTCAGAATGTTCTAATGCTTAGTAAACAACAACAGACACACCATACAATAAAAGAAAACAACAGATCAACAAAACAACTATTTAAAAAAAAACCCACTCATAGGGAAATGAAAAACAATGAAATACTACAAACATTACGACACGAGAAAACTCAATAATATAATGTTGTATACTGTAAAGGTTAAGAAGAATGAAAACAAATTATAATGTTAATTGTCACAACCAACAGAAAAAATGGGCATTTGAATACACTACAAAGCACACATGGCCGTCACCAGAACCATTCCTGGAACAACTCTTCTTCTTCTTTGATCCATAGCCGCCAACCGTCAAAGCAGTCAGTGGCCATCACGCCTGGTGGCGTCTTGTAGGGCAGCAACAAATTGACTCCACTTTGCTCGGTCGGTGGCCATCCTTCGTACAGTGCCCCAACTCTGGTTCATTCTTTGCATCTCGGCTTCCACAGTTCTCCGCCAAGTTGTTTTTGGTCGGCCTCTCTTTCGCTTTCCCTCGGGGGTCCATAGCATAGCTGTTCTTGTAATGGTATCAGGGTCCCTTCTGAGGACGTGGCCAACCCAACTCCAGCGTCTGCCAGCTATGATGGTGTGCATGTCCTCCTGATTACTCCGAATAAGTAGTTCTTGGTTAGTGATGGTATTCGACCAAAAGATTCGGAGAATTTTCCTTAGTGGAACAACTCTATGGAGATACAATCCTTTATGTCCAACGAGTACCTGTTAATTACCTGTATTTATTTATTTACTAATTTATGCAGATACAAACAGCCTTAACACTTTGACTCCGGAACAACGCTCAGAGTGTAGGTCAGATCTGACACAAGTGCCACAACAACGCTCTCAGCGTTGTATTTAGTCTATCATGAACTAAAATTACGGCATAGGGTGGAAAAATATTGTGGAGTCAAAGAGTTAAGCTGACCATTGCTTTCTTTAAAAATATTCAAGTAGACGTCTGAGAGTGTAGGGGACAAAAAAAGAAAAATAATATACCACAAAATTAAGATTAAATTATACCAAAATTCCCTAATTGTAATAGGAAATTATGTTGAACAGGGTAGATTAAAATGGTGGATGAGCGGAGACAAATGAGTATCATCTGATGCTAAATAAATATTAGACAAACATAAAGGTATGTTATCAGGCACTCGTAAGAAATAAAGAAGATGAACACTAGACAATAGTAAAACAACAGACATGAGTGGCTTACCCATGACTCGAACCACGGACCTTCCGTGCGACAACACCGCCTAGCTATGCAAGCGAATCACACTATCCTCCCGGCCATCTAGGCATCACCAAAAAAATGATGCATCTAAGACTGGTCATTAGTGTGAACCGCAAGACACAACACCGGAAGTTTACAATGGGCAGCCCAGCCTATGAATGACTCAATCACTTCTGTTGTTCTCCTATTATACAGTATAGGTCAGTCTACACAAGACAAAGACCTTGATACTGTGTCTAGTAAATGATAGAAAACATACCTTTATGTTTGTCTAATATTTCTTTACTGTTTGCAGGCCTCGGGTTTCCCTTCCTTATGTTTTACATCTGATGCTAGTACGATCTTCTTATGTATCATTAAAAGAAAAAAAAAACATGAAAGAACCTAGCACAGGGGTAGAAGACTTTGCACGAATTTGTTTAAATCTTGTGCTCCTACCTATAATGCCACCAGAACATTTCTAAATGTGCAGCGAACCATGGACAACCCATGCTAAGCAAAAAAGAAGGGTCAGTACCTTCCATCTATGGTGTCTTCGCTACACCCTTGGTATTTCGAGGAAGAAGAAAGTGATGAATTTTGCGGTGCTGTCACTTGCTGGTCTTCAAAGCATGTATACACACTACTTAGACAGCGTAGACTACGCTGGCTTGGCTATGCTCGCCACATGGAAGATGGTTGTATCCCAACAGATATTTTCTACACCAGTTATGCGCATATTAAGGACATGTGAAATAAGATTAAAAAGCATAAATTAATTTAAATACGTTGGTTGGCTGATAAGGGATAAGAAAATTCCTGACTGCCATGATAGCATCCTGTAGAATGATAAAATATCATTGGGTAATAAATCTTCGTGGATGCACATGATAAAAGGCAGACTTAATCGCACATCAGACGGTTTTGTTTGGTGGAAATGAGCCCTGAAAACTGAGGAAGCTAATTCTTCTTCTTTCGGTCTCATACAACTACGCACAACTAGAATGAGTGAAGAAAGCCCTGAACATAATCTAAGCTAGTAACAGAAACCGGGATTCGCCATCAGGACATTACGACAAGCTAGTTGAGGAGAAAATAGAAAGAAAGAAAGAAAGAAAGAAAGAAAGAAAGAAAGAAAGAAAGAAAGAAAGAAAGAAAGAAAAAATAAAATAAAGAAAAAAAATTAACGAACACACGTAAAATTTCAGTTTTTTTCCCCGAAATTTAGCACGATCCGGATATCGAGTAAAGTTTCCAAATAGTCAAAGTAACCAGGAAACACTCTTTCCTTCTGCCGGAAGTATTCTACGCCAGTACCTGTTAATTACCTTTATTTATTTATTTACTAATTTATTGACTGTTCACAGGACTCAAGGTTTCATTCATAACCCTCCACTCCCAAAGGAACATAGGCCTTCAACAAACACATGCCAAGTCGTCCTGTCACGTGCCATCATCTCAAGTTCTTTTCACGTTTTCCTCATCATTTTCACTTCTGTTTCCAGCTCTCTTCTCCGTGTGCTTCTTGGTCTACCTCTGCCTCTCTTGCCCTGGGGTTCCAGAACAAGGACAGCCTTGTAATGCTATCAACAGGTCTCCCCAGTGTGTGTCCAATCCATCGGCATCGTCTTCTTCTCATCTCTTGTTTCACTGGCACTTGTCTAGTTCTTGTCATCAGTTCCACGTTGGTAACCTTGTCATACCATTTTAATCCCTCTATTCTACGCAAGCATCCATTTATGAAAGTCTGTAGCTTTTTTGTTGTTGTCTTTATTGTTCTTCATGTCTCAGAGCCATACAATAGGACTGACTTCACATTTGAGTTGAAGATTCTTATTTTCGTGTTGGATCCGATTTCTCTTGATCTCCATATATTTCCCAATGCAATGAAAGCTCCTCTTGCCTTTTGTATTCTTATTTTGATATCACTGTCTGTCCCTCCAACTTTGTCTATATTGCTGCCAAGATATGTGTACGATTCTACATCTTGTATTGGTGCTTCTTCAAGTTCAACCCTGTTATCATTACCTGCATTTATTCTCATTATTTTTGTCTTTTCCCTGTGTATTTTCAGACCCAATTGCTGTGACCTCTCATCGAGTGTTTTCAATTTGTCCTGCCAAGAAGCGCCAAGTCATCAGCAAAATCCCGATCATCCAACTGCTTAGTCAGAGTCCACTGGGTTCCATTTCTGTTGTGTGTTGTCGATGATCTCATAACCCAGTCTATTGCTAGAAAGAAAAGAAATGGAGACAAGAGGCATCCCTGTCGCACTCCTGTTCTCATTCCAAACGGTTCTGTAAGCTGTCCTTCGTGAAGAACTCTACATGTCATGTCTTCATATGTTTTCTTTATTAAATTAATGATCTTCAGGTGAACTCCATAATGCCTCATCAATTTCCAAAGGGATTCTCTATCTACACTGTCAAATGCCTTTTCGTAGTCCACAAATCCGATGTATAGTGGTGAATTCCATTCCAGACTTTGTTCAACTAATATTCTCAAAGTGGCTATCTGGTCTGTACATGATCTGTTTTGTCGAAAACCTGCTTGTTCATCTCTCAGTTTCTTGTCTATGGACTCTTTTAATCTCTCAAGGATAATCCTGTTTTATACTTTTCCTGGCACTGATAGTAACATTATTCCTCTATAATTTGTGCACTCTTGTAAATTTCCCTTCTTAGGCAACTTAACCAGATATCCTTCCTTCCATTCTGCTGGTATCTATTCCTTTTCCTAGACTTTACCAAACTTTATGTTTATATAACATCTCTGTAGCCGTGTCGAAATCTGCTTTGATGGCCTCTGTTGGAATGCCATCAGGTCCAGACGCTTTTTCATCTCTTAGAAGCTTTATGGCTTTCTTTATTTCTTCCTTCGTTGGTCTTTCACCATTAATGTGTAGCTCTTCCTCTGCTGGCTGGATGTCAGGGGGGTTTTGTGGAGCTGGTCTATTGAGAAGGTCCTCGAAATATTCTGTCCACCTCTTCATTTGCTCTTGTATATTGCTGAGCAGTTTTCCATTCTTGTCTTTTATGAGGCAACTTGTTTGCTTGTATTTCCCTGTTAGCTTCTTTGTGCTGCTATAATGTTCTCTCATATTTCCATTGGCTGCGGCATCTTCTGCCTCTCTTGCCAACTCCTCAATATACTTCCTCTTGTCTCTTTTGATACTTTTTTTTTACTTCTTTGTTTGCTTCTGTGTACACTTCTTGAGCCTTGGCTTTGGAACTTCTGGTTTTGTTTGTTTTTAAATCTGCTTTCTTGTTTTTTCTGTCTGTTATCTTATTGATGGTTTCTGTTGTTATCCTTGCTTTTTGTTGTCGTTCCCTTTTCCCCAGTATTTCTTCACATGTCTCATTCCATACAATTTTGACCTGCTGCCAATAGTCTTCTGTATTCTCTACATCTTCCAGCTATTGGAGCACTTGGAATTTGTTGGATACTGTGACCGCAAATTTGTCTCTTGTTTCTTGATTTCTTAGATGTCCTACATTAAATTGTTGTCTATAATTTTGCATTGATGCATATCTCTTGATTTTCATTTTTACTTTGGCTATCAGAAGGTATGGAGCCGCGGTAGCATAGTGGTTAGTGCACTGGCTTCCTAGCGCAGTGGTCTATGGTTCGATCCCCAGATGAGGCGGAAAAATTTTTAGGCCACAAACGGCTCCTGGGTCGACCCAGCCCCAAATGGGTACCAGAGCTACTCTGGGAAGGTTAAGGCGGCCGGCGTGATGCCGACCACATCACCCCTAGTGTGCCGACGGTCAAGATAATATGGGCCTAACACCATATTCCCAATATGCCTAAATGGGCGTGTAACGGGTTCCTTTACCTTTTTTTTTTTTATCAGAAGGTGGTGATCTGATGCCACATCTGCTCCTCTATATACCTTTACATCCTGCAATGATGATCTAAACTTCTTTTTTATGCATATATGATCAATCTGATTTTCTGTTCTATGGTCTGGTGATATCCATGTTGCCTTGTGTATTCTCTTATGTGGAAACATGCTTCCTCCTATAGAGAGTTGATTTGAAGCACAGAAGTTTGAGAATAGTTTCCCATTTTCATTCATTATTCCTAACCCATGTTTTCCGATGACTTCTTCAAATCCGGTGTTGACTGTACCTATCTTTGCATTCGTGTCACCCATCAAAATTGTGATGTCTCTTCTTTTTACTTTATCCATAATTGCCTGTAGTCTAGTATAAAATGCTTCTTTCACAGACTCTTCTTTGTCATTAGTTGGTGCATAACATTGGATGACATTTACATGTATTTTCTTTTTAGCTGTTTTAAAAATAGCTGTTATTATTCTGGGTCCAACAGCTTCCTATTCAATGAGTGCTTTCTGTGCTTCTCAAGGTTTGCTGCATTATTTATTTAAGAGTTCACCCATCCATGACTTTAACCTACCCGTCTATTCTGTGTTATTCGTCTTCCACTACACATTACTGGACACAAGTATTTCGGCCGTTATTTGGTCTATACTTGCTGATAGTAGGGGGGATCCCGTTACACGCCCATTGAGGCATATTGGGAGTATGGTGTTAGGCCCATATTTTCTTGACCATCGGCACACTAGGGGTGATGTGGTCAGCATCATGCCGGCCGCCTTAACCTTCCCAGAAGTTGCTCTGGTACCCAGTTGGGGTTGGGTCGACCCAGGAGCCGTTTACTGCTTTAAAAAATCCCACCTCATCCGGGGATCGAACCACAGACCGCTGAGCTAGGAAGCTAGTGCACTAACCACTATGCTATCTCGGCTCCCTATTTTTGCTGATAGGAAAGTTATATTAGTGAATGCGTCTTTAAACTGTCTGGGTCGTCCACGGGTCCCATATATCATAGTTGTGTGAGTGTCATGAGAGTGACCTCAGCCAATAATGCACTTTTTTGGGTGCAAAATTGGCTGCGCGTCCTTCCACGATGTACTGTCACAGCAAAGCCATGGCGACGTTTGGTTCGCCCTAGGTTCGATTCCCGGTAAGCCTATCACTTATATTTTCTTTTCTGTTGTCTAGTGTCATCCTTTATGTCCAACGAGTACCTGTTAATTACCTATATTTATTTATTTACTAATTTATTCTATTTCTCCCATTCGTGTTGTACTGTATTCAGAGCCGGATTAACGTAGTAGCACAAGTAGCATATGCTACGGGCCCCGCGCTTTTAGGGGCCCCGCGCCAATACATATGTACATAATTTTTTGGTCATCTTCTTTTTTTTTTTTTTTTTCGTACGCCCGCTAATACTCGAGGCGAAATCTCAGGTTATTATTAATGTCTAGCCTGACATTGATTTTTACGTGAGTATCCCTTTTCTTGTACAGAGACAGATGTCCCTCGCCACTCAGGCAGATACTCGCCGATTTCGGAGGTACCCATTAGAGCTGGGTCGGCTCAGGAGCCGCCAATCCCTGGACGACGACACTCCTTCAAATGTTCTCGCCAGGTCTCGAGATAATCCAGTCCATATCCCGGTCGACGAAAAATCCTCAAATGCCGTCGCCCGGGTTTGATCCTGAATCACCCGGTCGCCAGAGCGGTGTTGTAACCACTACGCTAGCGCGGCTCCTGACATCTTCTAATACGAGCGTTGATGGGAAGGAGCGAAGCTCCTGACCGGGTTGGAAGGAAAGTCCACTGACCCCCCCAGCCTCGCAATGACATGTCATTGGGCCAAAAGAGCTGGAAAGCTCGAGTGCCGCTGGTTAGAGAGAAGAAAAATAAATACGAGCGTTAAACCAATGATCTTGTGATTTATGCCATCTTTAGCGCCTTTTCATTTGGTGTCATGAAATTGTGAGAGAAAGAGCATGAGAGGGTGACTTAGTGTGACTCTTCATTATTTTAATCTTAAGTGTTTGCGGACGGAAGCCATTTAAGTGGCGTTGAAAAGTTGGTCACGTTTGGACGGAAGTCACTTTTTTGGCTCTAGGCGACTGCCCCTCTAATTTTGTTTCGTTCTTTGTGAAATGAATTTGCATTAACAATAAAAACTAGAATTTAGGAAACGGAAACTTCCTGTTTTAATTGAGGTATACGGCGTGCTCGCACTCTCTTTCGATCTTGATTAAAATTTCTTGATTTGTAAGGTTAGAAAACCCAAAAAATGAGCAGTAGACACAGAGATATTGAACGTAATTATGCTTCTGGAAGTGAAAAACGTAAAGCGAAGGAAGAAAAAGAAAGAAGAGATCAACTTGTGATATCAAAAACACGTAAGCTGACAGAATATTTTGATGTTCATGGTGGTGGTACTCTAACCGCTGAAGCTGGAAGTACAGGAACAACTAGTACTAGTGCAGGCTGTGCAGCAGAAAACATATAGCAAATCCCAGTATACACTGAGTCTTAATGTGAAAGAATAAGTGAAACGAAGAAGTACTCTAATGATATTGGTGACTGGCCGAACAATATAGATGACTGTGAGCGTGAATATTTGATATCCAAGGGAAGTGAAAAATGTCAACATGTTGATAGTGCCTTCTCTTCATCCGTGCGATTGTATGACACTGAAAAGAAAACTCTATACTGTCAGAAGTCTTATTTTACACATATTCATAAACTTACAAACACGCAACATGCAAGAAAATGGTTATGCTATTCAGAAAGTAAAGGGCGCCTATTCTGTTTCCCATGCAAGCTTATGAGTTCAGAATGTTCATCAAAGTTTACTGTGGAAGGGTTTAATGACTGGAAAAATGCAAGCAATCTATTGCGTCGACATGAAGAAAGCTCCTCACATAGACAAGCTTTAATTTCACTGTTGATGCGTAAAAACAAAGGTGAACGTGTCGATTCCCATCTTGTGAAACAAATGGACATTCAAGAAAAGTATTGGCACTAATTTCTAGAGCGAATAATTGAAGTTGGGAAGTTTTTAGCAGAACGAGGCCTTTCATTTCGTGGCAGTGATGAAATTGGGGTACCCTTATAACGGGAATTACTTAGGGTTAAGTTTTTAGCAGAACGGCGGTGCCTTTTCATTTAAGCCACTCGTCTGTTGCAGTGATGAAATTGTTGGGTACCCTTATAACGGGAATTACTTAGGGTTGTTAGAATTACTTGCCAAGTTTGACCCTTTTCTGGCAGAGCATATAAAGTACTCATGCAAACAAAGGATTTGGACATACATCATATCTATCTAAAACAACGTGTGAGAAATTCATCAATCTGATTGGATCCAGCATACTGGATCACATTCTCTGTGAAGTGAAGAAATACAAGTATTATTCCGTTTCATTGGATTCTACTCCAGATATATCTAATATGGACCAGCTGACTTTGACTCTGCGCTATGTTTTGCCATCTGGACCAGTTGAAAGATTTGTGACATTTTTGGATATGGAAGGTCATAGTGCTGAACAGCTTACTAAAAGTCTACTTAATTTTTTAAAGGCAAATGACATTGATATTAAAGACTGCCGTGGTCAAAGTTATGACAACGCCAGCAACATGAGTGGCAAGTTTATAGGATTACAAGCACGAATTAATTGATAATGATAATTACTATGCAAATTAAAAATGTATGTGTTCAAATATGTTTGTGTTTTTTTGTTTTTTTTTAAATATAGGGCCCCTTTCTTAACATATGCTACAGGCCCCGCACTAGCTTAATCCGGCCCTGCTATACAGCACAGATTTTGATCACAGTTTTATTGTGCTGTTCAGCATAAACAAACTTAAATCAATGTTTTACTGCGCGACATATAATATTTTTTTTTAAGGGCAAGGTTTTGTTGTGCTATACAGCACAAAGTTCCGGCACGGTTTATTGCGCTTTACAGCATAAATAAATTTAGGGCAAGGTTTTGTTATGCTATACAGCATAATAAAACTTTGGGCAAGTTTTTAATGTGTTATACAGCATAATACAACTTTGGGCAAGTTTTTAATGTGCTATACAGCACGATGTTGCGGCAAGTTTTTATAATGCTACAAATTAAACAAATTTAGAGCAAGGTTTTGCTGCGCAATACAGCACTAACAAACTTATTGCAATATTTTATTGTGCTACTAAGCACAAAGCTGCGGCAAGTTTGTATTGCGTTATACAGCAGTAGAACTATTCACACCCCCCTAACTTCTCCATGTTTAATCGATAATCAGGAACCAATTATCCTTTTTACACCAGAACCCAGTATCACTGTCAATCCGCCCTTGCAGGGCACTAAGCTAGATTATGACAAGGTATGCTTGTACTGTAGAAACTATTTTTGAGCAGGCCTGTCTTGCACTTAAAAATTAAGTGGTTTGGCAATCTCGTGAGAATGGGGGCCCGATAAACTACCACTACACGCCTACAACATGTAGAAGATCTGGTTTCATGGTACGGAGACGATCAAGAAGCAGAGGGATAGACAACATCACAGAAATTCTGCAACAGTAGAAGATCTGGTTTAAGGGCACGGAGACGACCAAAAGGCAAAGGGATAGACAACATCACAGAAATTCTGCAACAGCACTGGCACACAGTAGTCAGTGCGACACACTTCGCACAAGAACTCAAACTTCAGCTCTCCACTATGCTTCACATTTTCAGTGGAACGAAACAGTAAAAAGTAAGTGCTTACACAATGTAAACTAATTTTTTTTAAAGACATCGCTATATAATATTACAAATAAAAACATAAAAAGAAAGAAATCCTATGATTAACAACATTCAAGAGAAGGCTAAGACGTCTAATCTCACTTCGAAAGATGAGGGGGGAATGACTCATTTGACAAAAAGCGCCAAAGACTACGGACCACTGGTTTTCAAGGCTGTACAAAAGTGGAATTCATCACTGAAATGACTCCAGTATAACAAGAGAGAGAATCATCATCATCAATCATCATCATCAAAATACATAATTCCCGCCGTAAGTACTTGGACGGTCGGTCGGACGGTCGGTCGGTTAGTCACATTTTGCACACCGTCATTTGCGCACTTTTTTTCTATTTTCGAGGGAGTGCATTAACTTTCAACCACAGCTAAGGGGGTGCAACTGCGGTTGAAAGTTAGACAATAATTTTATTGTTTCCCCTTATATGTACTCTCGCGAAAATATAAAAAAGTGCGCAAATGAAGGTGTGCATGAACAGTTTGATTATGGAAAGAAGCCAACAACACGATTGATAAACAGTACATGAACTGGAGTTTCGTCAAACTTCAAACGTTGTTCTCAGAGGCAGTAAGTCGACCAGGGCGAGATTTTAAAAGATGCGCGAACAATTACGAGACATGGTGTCATAAAAGAAATGTTAGTTACTTAGATCATTATTACTGCTCCACATGTCATTTAGGTAAGGTTACTCCATGTCTTCATATTTAATACATCCATATATTTTTCACTACAAATATCTAATGACGGTCGCCTGCAATGAAATGACCACAGTAGTGATAGTACCGTCTGCAATACATGTAACTGAAACAACACACTATAATTATTAACCTGTCAACGTTGACGGGTTATTGCTAGTGTCACCGTGGGGTTTGCCCAAGCATTATTCATGCTATTGTTAAGGTGAGATAAACAGTTAGGACAGCTCACAAGAAAAAATAATGAATGACAATTATAATATTGCTAACTGACAACGGTTCAGAATACCGGCTCACGTTGATTAATAGTGAGTGATTATCTTGAGTTGTAAATAGAAAGTTCGAGAACAAGAAAAAAAGACTCGACCAATAAATTTAAGTAAAAAGATTTGGGTCAGCGAATCAGAAGAGTGGCGAGAGAAACACACCACGCAAAATGACCAGAGGTCATTAGATGACAGTGAGTCCTGAGTTGTGCTTCAGGAAGAAGGTGTGATTGCTGTGCGGACAAGATGAACCTTCTGTGGTTTTACAGATAGGGTTGATATGAAAATATATTTAGATGTCCCGCCATCACTAGCCAGTGTTATTCTATCGGGAGATAGTATTTGATTCTGTAGTTCACAGTTAAGGTGTATTTCTGAAAAGGAGATCAGCGTTTATGCTGTGTTTTTTGTAAGTATTGAACTATGATTATATTTTACACAGAGTAGAATTTTGTTTACAGGAGAATCTTGCAGAAGCACGATTTGTCAGTTCATTACGAGAACTTTACGACTATATACTAAGAAAAACGGATGGTTATAACGACTATATGTAAAGTAACCAAGAGGCTGTAAACATTTGAAGGAAACTAGAGATATTATAGAGGAGCCATATTGAACAAGGTTTGAAGTGTCCAGAATTGTATATGATTATCAAGAAAAAGTGAATGTCGACTTTTATAGAAGAACGTCAAATATGCTCTCTCATTAGTAAGTATCAGAATGGTGTACATACAATTATTTATGCATGAGATGAATTTTGTTGCTAGGAGCAGTTATAGAGACCTGTCTCACCAGTTCGTCGAGGAAGATATTTAAGTAACAAATAAAGTATGGAATGCTAATAAAGAGCATTGGTATATGAGGAAATAGGAGCAGGTTTTGGGAAGACTAAGGAAGTCTACAGGAGAAAAGAATAAGTTAAAGAGGAACACGGAAGTTACGAGACATAGACTTCATGTATGAGTTAACCTGAAGTACCAAAGACCAAGTAAAGGCTTCTATGAGAACTCTATCATTTGAATGACCTATTATATTTGTTGTTTTATTAAGTTATTACAAGTTTTTGAAGGAACAGAATGAATTTGATTCCATCTTTATGATTTGCTGATAGTATGCCATATACATTTAAACTACCTCTATACGAAGTCACTATTAACATCAAAGAAGGAACTGAACGAACCTGAAGTATACAAGAAAAGGATTAGAGTATCATCCAGGAATTTACACCTCTGGCGGAGATGGCCAGTAATGATATCAACTAAATAACTTGGAAGATAAAAGAAAGAAGGTAAAAAGAGAAGTTGTAAACTTAAATTACGTCACTAGGTCTGCCATCTGCCGCCTATTGAGATAACACACAGTAACCAGTAACAGCAGGCCTGTCACACTAGTACATACATATAACAAGTCACCTCGGACAAAAGAGTGTTCAGTATTAAAACATGTGGTCGGACTTAGGGTAAATTAAACGTTCTTAGAAATTAAACGACGTGTATCATCATGGCCGTTATTGTCGTCATCATCATGGTCGTTATTGTCGTCATCATCATGGTCGTTATTGTCGTCATCATTATGGTCGTTATTGTCGTCATCATCATAGTCGTTTTTTTCGTCGTCATCATCAGAATTTTTTCGTTGCCATCTAGAACACATGGCTCTGTATTTTGTGGCTCCGTTTGTTTGGGGCTCCGTTTGCTATGACTCCGTTTGTTGTGACTCCATATGTTGTGACTGAGTTTGTTGTGGCTCCGTTTGTTGTGGCTCGTTTATTGTAGCTCCGTTTGTTGTAGCTCCGTTTGTTGTGGCTCCGTTTGTTGTGGCTCGATTATTGTAGCTCCGTTTGTTGTGGCTCCGTTTGTTGTGGCTCGTTTATTGTAGCTCCGTTTTTTTGTGGCCCCGTTTGTTGTGGCTCGTTTATTGTAGCTCCGTTTGTTGTGGCTCCTTTATCGTAGCTCCGTTTGTTGTAGCTCCGTTTGTTGTGGCTCCGTTTGTTGTTTGCCACTTATTTCTAGGAACAGGTAGGAGGCAAAGGATCCCGTTACACGCCCATTGAGGCATATTGGGAAAATGGTGTTAGGCCCATATTTTCATGACCATCGGCACACCAGAGGTGATGTGATCAGCTTCCCGCTGGCCGCTTTAACCTTCCCAGAGTTGCCAATTTGAGGCTAGGGCGACCCCAGAGCCGTTTGCGGTATAAAAAATCCTACCTCACCTATTAAGAATATACCCACACCTAAGGGTCTTTTATATTTGGACATGCGCCCTAATATAACCGATTAGGTTGAACGGGACGCGCCTCGCCAAAACGAGGCACAACTTAACAAAAAAAAAAAAAAAATGATCGAACCATGGGGCCATCGAGCTAGGAAACTAACCACTGCGCTACCGTGGCTCCCCACTTATTTCTAGCGTTGGCTTATTCTTCAGCTCTGTGACATTCCAGTTTGTTTGGCTTCCTCTTCTATCGCACGTCTTCATAACCCCACTGTTTTTTTTTCTCCTGTGAGTTCCAGTCAAGGGAATGTATGTCTATGTTTGTTGATTTTTTCTCCAGACGGTATGTTTTATGCAACTTCATATTTTCTTTCTTGATTTCCAACTGTATCGATTGTTGCTGTGTGGCTGACATTCGCAGTTCTGTCTTTGTTATTATATCTGCAGTATTAAAGTCAGATTCGAACTTCTGTTATTTTATAAATAGATATGGGCGAGTATGGAATCGTGTCTTCATCAGAAAAGACATAATGAACAAAAATAAAATGCCACAAGGGAAAGACAAACACTCGTTTAAGCAAAAATTATAACATTCCTGCCTACGTTCTTGCCTCACACACTCCATTCAGATACACACAATAACAAGGTCAAAATAACAAGATAGATAACAGAAGAACAAAGTTCAGAAACAAGAGCAGAACAAAATAAGCACTGTTTCCAACTTTTGTCTCCAACAACAACAATCAATCGATCTCATACCTCCCTTCTTCCCAGAGCTCACACGAGAAGCTGCCACGTGAAAAAAAATCACGTCATCGAGCCTCACTGCTAAGAATTATGAACGTTTACTTATATACCATAATACGCATTCTCAAACTCACAGTCAAGATCAACGCTTTGGTCTATGATGCCTGCGTCACCAGCCCGTTTCTATACGGCAGCGAGGCAAGGACAACTTATGCTTACGTCTACACTACATCCATATTCTATGAAATGTTTTCTTGTTAAACTGTTGACTGTACAAAAAATGTGTAAGTGAGGAAAAACCATGAATGTTACCTTGAATTCGTGCTCCAAGACCTGTGAATTTCTGAATACAAGGTTACTCAGGTGTGTCTATTGAGTACTGAAGGTCATGATTTTACCTCCCGTCAGTGGATGAGATCTTCAGTTGAGCAGAACAGTTGGGAATTAGAACTGTATAATGGAGATCCTTTCCATAAATGTACCACTTGAATCGAGGCTTAAACTTTCCAACCAAAAAACTTCAAATTAACTATTAGTAAAACTTGTGGAACGAAGTACTTCGCGGGATTTAGTACATGGATGCAGTAAGGTCGTTTGTTTACTAATAATATAGAAACTTATAAATGAAGAGTTACTGTCCTTCACAACACAATCAGCCGACAATGTTAGAGCGATACGTAATTCACTCGGCAGCTCTACATGCACATATCCGGATTTATTTATCGAAGCATTGACTTACTAGCAGCATGCTAGTAAAGATCAAAGCACGAACTTTAGAAAATACAACACGGAATTTTTAAATTACGAAACAATTCATTAAAAGCCTGTTAAAAGAAGTGAATTTTTTTCTCTCTGTGGATCGCACAGTAAGAAATTTGCGACTTTCTTGATGAGACACGAGAAAGGTAGTAACATTATATAGCCGTTTGACGGTACTAGCGTGGGCTGTATTGTGTAGAGTGTAGAGATAACAGACTAGTGGATATCTACGTACATTTATCATCCACCTCCCCCCATTTTACCCACAAACACATACTATCTCTATTCTGTTCTTGTATTTCATTGGTCAGTTATCATGACAGAGGAGACACGTGAATGGCTATAAATCTTGAAGCGCGAGAAATGGGTGCTAAGCGTTGATTACACTATTACGTCAATACAACTTACGTGTAATCAGGACCTAGGGTTTTTGGCGCCTCATGCAAATTAAAGTCTTTAGCGCCCCTATAACGTGTTGTAACCTATTTTTATGAATTAGCAGCACGAAAAAATAAATTATCATCCTTCAGTTTTCAAAAGGGCGTAGGTCTTCAACAAACTTACGCCGAATCTTTCTGTCCGGCGTCAACTGTCAAAATCGTCTGCATTCCCTTCATATCGTTCTCCAATTTTCTTCTCCATATGTTCTTGTCTCCCTCTTCTTCTCCCCTACCCAGGGCGTTCCAGAACAAGGACTGCCTTGTAATGTAATCAATGGATGGGTGTGAAAAAAAAATCGAAAAAAGGTGATTCGTCTTACGAGGACAAAAGAGTAAGAAAATAGCCAACGTAATGTAATCAACAGTTTTTCTCAATGTTTGTCCTAACCACCGCCAGCTGGGTATTCGATTCCAGACGTACCACCTGTCTAAACGGTGACTGAAAAGTTACCTCCTATTTGTAAATGTTTATTTCTTCACCCCTATCAAACTAATTTACATAAAACAAACGCCAGAATAAAGAGAATTAACTGCCATTTTCATTAATAAAATGATATGTCACATAAAGTAGACAGCTAATCGTGAGATCCTGTTTGTTCTACGTATGATTTCATGGCGGGCACCAATTTCTGCTATCTCTTGTAACGTCATTTCTATTTACCATTTTAGATTGTATAATTGTTTCAGGGAATAAATAAATTAATAAAATTATTTGTCAAATGACAGTTACTATAGAGTGATCATATAATTCTTTTAAAAAGGCGGACATTTCAGGTTTTTTTTTTCTTTCTTAAATAGGAGGACAAAGGAGGATACTTTTAAGAAAACGTTGACACAACGGAGGACGTATTAATTTCACTAATTTAATACTTGTATGTAAAGAATCATGATAAAATATAGAAATACTTCAACGAAATAATTTTTTTTTAAATCTTCGTAAAATGCATGTTTTAATAATCTTTCCTTCATGTATTATTTTTTTCAGCATCACTAAATATTCAGTCTTTAACATTGTAACATTCACTCCAACCAAATACTCGTCCCAAATGTTGGAACAACACTTGGAAGTCTTCACAGTACAGCACACACACCAAATTAAGACTATATGAGAGCTGTGTGCTTTCTGTGCTTCTGTATGGTGCGGAATGTTGGAGAGTAACAGAGAAGGAAATGTCGAAACTGTCCTCCTTCCACTCAATCTACCTGGGGAAGGTTCTCCGAATCTTTTGGCCAAACACCATCAGCAACCGGGAGCTGCTTATTCGGAGTAACCAGGAGGACATGCACACCATCATAGCTGGCAGACGCTGGAGTTGGGTTGGCCGCATCCTCGGGGGAAGGGGGGGGGGACCCTGGTGCCATCGCAGGAACAGCTATGCTATGGACCCCCGAGGGAAAGCAAAAGAGAGGCCGACCAAAAACAACTTGGCGGAGAACTGTGGAAGCTGAGATGCAAAGAATGAACCAGAGTTGGGGCACTGTACGAAGGATGGCCGCCGACCGAGCAAAGTGGAATCAATTTGTTGCTGTCCTACAAGACGCCACCAGGCGTGATGGCCGCTGACTGCTTTGGCGGTTAAGGATCAAAGAAGAAGAAGATATACTCGTGGAACTCTGTACATGAAACGTTCTTATAATTGTCTTCATCTTTGATCCTTAGCCGCCGAATTGAACTTGTTGAACTTGTAATATTCCTTTAATACATTCAACAGTGAATTTGTTTATGTCCTTTGTCCACTGACGTTCCATTAAAGTAAAAAGCCTCTCAATATTAGCATTATATCATGGAACAGCAAAAAAATATTGAGCACTTAGCAGTAGTTCAGAATGTAACTTTATATTTTTTGGTTGTTCCAAGAATTTGGTCCATTTTTCATATGCCAGTAATTCAAAAAAAGTATTATCATTCAGATTTGATTTGACAAAATTGATCAGATTGTTCAATTGATCAAAACATTTTATGTCATACATTTTCATGTCCTTACTCATTTAATATTTAATGGAGGCCATAACATTATTCCATGTTGGAACTTGTAATAATGTCATCCAGCCAAGACAATTAAATTCCTCTAAAGGTTTTCGGACAAAAAACAAAAAATTCGATATATTTTTTTTCTAATTTTGTTTAAAAGACGAAAATTCTAAATTTTAAAAATGTTTAAAAATGTTTTTATGTGAACATCCGGATAAATCCGGACGTATGTCACCCTAAGCTACTCCCTCTTGTTTTAACATTTGTTTCGTGTATACCCAATATATAAAAGTGAGAATATAAACATTAAAAAGTAGGAACTTTCAATAGCTCTATATGTGTTGACATTAGACATACACGAACATCTAAACAACTAACGCACAAATTCCAATTGAGAATCATCAAATGTTATTTATATTCTTCTTTGCTGTATAGTATAGAAAAAGGGACGATATGACAATTAACAAGCAATTAGAACAAAGAATTAAAGCCTTTGAAATGTGGACTTCAATTCTTCATTAAGTGTAATCTCTTAATATCCGACCGGACAATTAGGTAGGCCAATGATCGATCCTCGTTTTACGGCTGGCCTGCCTAATAGGCCGGTCGTTGTCCATGTCAAATTGTTTTGCACTCATTACTGCATATATTGCATGCATGTTTAACACCACTTAACAACTAAGTTAAATGCATGTCATAGATGTTGCATTTCTCCACATTTTGATATATAACACTTTAAGTTATCATTGTAAATAAATTATTTAATGCAAAATCAGTAAAGTCTAAAAATGTACTCTCTGAAATCTTTCTCGTAAAAACGCGGTTTTTGAACACGTAAACTAAGAGTTTGAGAAGAATGGGGCACGTCTCATTGAAAAAGAAGACAACAGATAAAGGAGGTCCTAGAAAACATAGGAATGAAAGGAAAATTAATGAAGGAGATTAAAGTTTAAAAAAAAGGTAAAGTTAGTCTCATAGGACATACTGCCGTAAAGGAGAGAAGTGTTAGAGACTTCACCATACTAGGTCTAGCATCGAGAAGTGGAGGTGACCACTTCCCTTAATCGCTGCCTTTTCCTTCCTTAACTCAAAGTCAAGTACCCATTTAGAGCTGGGTAGACTGGAGCGTGTCGGTACGGTACCGTGATTCGAACCTGGCACATTTGACGCCAGAGACCAGCGCTCTAACCACTCTGCCAATCGGACGCTCAGATCAAAATTAGACAGCTAAATTATTTTGGTCATGTAATAAGACATAACACCTTACTGAAGACCGTAATAGAAGGCAGAGTTGAAGGCCAATGTGCAGGAGGAAGACAGAGCTATAAGTGGGAAGATAACATCAAGAGATGGAAGGAAAGAGTCTATCAGAGTAAATAAATATTACACAAACATAAAGGTATGTTTTCAAGCATTCGTGAGAAATAAAGAAGTAGAAAACTAGACAACAGAAAAACAACAGACTTGAGTGGCTTACTGGGGAATCGAACCCAGGCTCTTCCGTGCGGCACCACCACCTAGCTACGGAAGCGAATCACACTATCCTCCCTGCCATCCAAGCACCACAAAAATAGTGCTTCGATGACAGGGGTTATTAGCGCGACTGTCGTGGTTGAGTTTGAGTGTAGAGTATTTGTCAAGTTGGACAACAGTAGTGAAATCGACAAGGGATAGTGGACTGACAGAGTTATAGATTACACTTTAGATAAGGTGTAAATATGAGATGGACTTGAGACAACCTGGAAGAAGATTTATTCAAATGATCTCTCTCTACAAGCCTCAACTCACTTATGTCTGTCTAAGCATCTCCTGCTCTCACTCTTTTCTCTTATCATACATAGAGATTCTAGTAAAGAGCTAAAAATACAAATATGGATGGAAAGGTCGTGAACAGCGCATTAATAAATGTGTAAAATTTATTAAAGAAGAAAAAGCATGGAATTAATGCATATCATCACAACAATATAAAATTACATCAATAATCATCAATAACCAAAATATGCAAAATACACCAACAACCACACACACACCACCATTCATAAAACCTGTAGAACACAGAGAGATGAAATAACTGAGTGTCAGTCCGTCCGCTTTCGGGACCATATGAAATAGCTCCAGTAAGTGGTTTTTTCGTACATATCCTCCATGGGTGATGGAATTAACCTGAATAAAATCACTGTATAGGCGCTATCATTGGTGATTCCTCCCTAATTGCGCGAGGTGGTCTGGAACTCTGTCCATAGATGGCTGCTCATACGTGCGAGGTTTTAAGTATCCAGAAAATACACCAGAAGAAGTCACTTGAGGACAAAGAGTCCCAGGCGCGCTTATCCGGCGCTAGGCTCTTGCGTGCTGGGTAGTAAATCCTGTTTAAACTGGTTTGGCTGTGGTTTGCTGAGTGCCCCGTTTAGGCACACAAAGTCGGGTGATATGGAATTCTGCTATAGGCATGCTGAGCGGGTTTGATATTCTGGAAGCCGCAATGCTCTGGCTGGTAATCCAATAGGCGAGTAGAGAACTACTACTGCGTTTGGCGATTCCAGATTTTGCGTTGGCTCCGTTGCACTGCGTGAGCTTAACTTGGCGTTGACAAAAAAAGGGGTTTTGATTCAGGAACGGGGTTGACGATTCGTTGCTAGATGTATACAGAAACCCTCTAGATCGAAGAGTATATGACTTTCTTCGCCTAACTGAAGTCTGCTCTAGCGATTCGGTCTCCCTGAAACTGAGACCCAAAAGAGACACCATTTTACTTCAAGCAAATAATAAATCACACTAACTTTATACAGAATGTTTCGCTCCACTATGGGATTAAATTTATTGTAGTTATTGCTATGATAGTTTAGGGCTGTCTTTAACCATGTCTCCTGTTCCTTAAAAATATCAATTATCAACACGCGCCCGCATAGGCTTAATATCTTTTGTACACCCATGTAACTGTCATTAAATGTTCTGACAGCAAAATCTCCTCCTCTTCTCCCAATCTCAACATACAGGAAACCTAACCTGTAGTTACAGTTAAAAGAATATGCTTATTCATCTTACAACATTAAATTAATTTACATAAACAGATTACAGCATTTGACATTACACAAATAAATCGTATGTCCAGTTTGGAAAATATATTAGCATTCCACAAAATGAGTACAAAGAAAATGCAATGTTCTTGCTATAATAATACAGTTGTGGCTAAATCATAAGATATAATTATATCTATGCCTGGTGACTGCTTTCAGTGAAAGTTATAGACTAGTGCCTAGCCACACAAGTAAGCATAAAATGATCCTCCCTTGCCACTAGAAATATCTATCAAAAGGAATAAGTGACTATCTCCTATAATCCAGAGTTATTACCTGCATCTCACTATTCAGTTTTAAAGTGAACAATCCACACCTGACATTATCTTACAGAAATGACAGTTAATTTTTGCTGACTCTTAACCCAATGGTAAGCATTCGTGGACTGATTCTACGCCTAATATCTGTTATTGTAAGTTTAACATTTAACCCATGATAAACCGTAACAGTTTAAGCACCACTTAATAGGCCGTAGACAGCGCTACCTTATCACTGAATAAAGTACTAGGAGAAGTACTCAGAAATAAATTCACTTCCCTAACAGATATATATAAAAGCTAACATGAATCTAATATTATAATTATAAGATATGTCAACTCACCCCGAAAATGACTAGAACATAGGCAAATACATTCTAGTACTGTGTTAAAGTTTGCCTTATCTCATGATGGTCATCTACGGGGCAGGAAAATTTACGAATGACTTTGTCTATTAAAACCAGTCTACTCTTATAGATCACAAGGGACGCTCCCCCCGGACACCTGGCCTGCATATTTCTACAGAAGTTCGGCGAAAGACGTAATCTAGAGTAAGACAAAAGAAATCGTGCGAAAGTTCCCCAGGTAGAGAAATGCATAACATTATGCTCTATCCTGTCTAAGGGGCGAAAACCCAAAGACTGACCGCGGGTTTGTCTCCCCCTGTTTCCAGGATGCATAATATTATGATCCGAAGCAGCGTTCTGGAAGCCAAACACAGGGACCCTTTCGCTCGTGATCAAAGGCTTTAAACGTAAGAGATATTCCCCTGGTCAGACCAGGTGCGGCTTAGATAATATTATCGTTCGCTGACCGCTACAGGCCGGAACGTAACCAACCCTCGGGTGGGGTTTGAGAAGGTGAAAAAGTTTGGCCACGAAGGTAGAAAATGAAAGAAAAAGAAAATACAAAATGACGAGGAAAACCAGGACATTTAAAAAGTAATCAAATTATGGACAAGATGGTAAAATAGATTACACTGACAAACAACATTTTTCTTTCTTATATAAGAATAAGTGTTCTTAGGTCAATTTCTTGCGCTGATTGCAAATCTGAAATCCGTTTATCTCTATCACGTCGGGTTCTTAAGATATTTGTGAATAAATATATTTTTGGGAAACCGTTATTTGCTCCGTTTCATTTTTACTATATAACTTATTAAAAATTAATAAAAAGCAACATAACTCTACTTTTTATACTGCTAAGAGATGCATGACATATGTTACGCGATTTTTCAAATAGTTACTGTATTTTGAAATAATTCTGAGCAAAATATGGCTTCTAGAAGTTGTAGAAATTCGGCTGATCTGTTCTGTTACGTGTGCGGATATTTTACCGATCGTGTTGACCAGAAAAACTTTACACCATTATTAAAGATAGCATATGAACTTTATTTCGATTCGAAAGTTGATGATGCAAATAAATCTTGGAAGCCAAATGCGGTTTGTTCGATACATTGGCAGGTTGGTTACGAAAATCGCCGAAGCAAAAGTCGATGCCTTTTGGCGTGCCAGTAATATGGCGTGAACATACAAATCACACTACTGATTGTTACTTCTGCTTGACAAATATCCATGGTTTCACTTTTAAATCTAGAAAGTCTGTGGTTTATCCAAATATTGAATCGGTTTCGAAACCAGTGCCTCATGATCCAATCACGTGTCCGATCCAAGTACCACCAGAACAATATCCGTTGGACGTAAATGAACCATCAGAAAGTGATAGTTTACCTGCTTTAGAAACTAATTCTGCCTCAGATTACATACCGGTGAATGATGGTGTTTACTTAATTAACCATTCAGAACTTTCAGATCTAATACGTGATCTCGCTCTTACCAAAGGACAAGCGGAATTACTCGGTTCGCGACTCAAAGAATGGAATCTTTTAGCGCCCAATACTCCGATATCTAAATTTCGTCATAGACACAGAGAACTTGTTCAATAATTTGAGATGGATGATGACATTTGCTATTGCAAAGATGTAAACGGTCATGAGCACATAGTCAACGAATGGCGATTTTTCATCGATTCTTCCAAGACTAGTCTAAAAGCCGTGTTATTGCATAACAGAAATTTTTTTTTCATCAATTCCAGTCGCCTACTCTGTTCATATGAAAGAAACTTATGACAATATGGCTATACGTTTGGAAAAAAAAGTACAATGACTACCAATGGCGGATTTGTGGAGACCTAAAGGTCATTGCAATTCTCACGGGCATGCAGACTGGGTATACTAAATTTTGTTGCTTCCGATGTGAATGGGACAGCCGCAACAGACAGGAACATTATGCAAGAAAGGTGTGGCCTATCCGGGATCGTATGCAGCTCGGGCATAAAAATGTAATACGCGAGCCATTAGTTAACAAAGACACCTCATTTTACCACTGTTACATATAAAGTTGGGGCTCATGAAGAATTTTGTAAAAGCGTTAGATAAAACGAGCAAAGCTTTCACTTATCTTCGAGAAAAGTTTCCGCAAGTTAGCGATGCAAAGATAAAGGAAGGTATCTTTGTAGGACCTCAGATTAGGAAAGTTATTGCAGACAAACAATTCGAGAACTTGTTACATGGTAGTGAACTTCGCGCATGGATGGCATTCAAATCGATCGTCGATAACTTTCTGGAAAATCACAAATCTGTCGACTATGTGGCAATTTACCTAGGGCAATCTAGCCTATTAATGACGCAATCACTTCTGTTGTTCCGCTAGCTAGGCGGTGGTGCCGCACGGAAGGACCTGGGTTCGATTCCCCGGTAAGCTACTCACGTCTGTTGTTTTTCTGTTGTCTAGTTTCCTACTTCTTTATTATTCACGAGTGGCTGAAAACATACCTGTATGTTTGTGTAATATTTATTTACTATTTACAGGCCTCGGGTTTCCCTTCTTTATGTGTTTAAAAGTCTATCAGAGTGCACCATCAAGACAAGAGACAGGAAAAAGTCTATCAGAGTGCACCATCAAGACAAGAGACAGGAAAAAGTCTATCAGTGTGCACCATCAAGAAAAGAGACAGGAAAGAGTCTATCAGAGTGCACCATCAAGACAAGAGACAGGAAAGAGTCTATCAGAGTGCACCATCAAGACAAGAGACAGGAAAAAGTCTATCAGAGTGCACCATCAAGACAAGAGACAAATGACATTGGACATCCATTGCAGCCGACCTTCGATGCGAAGATGGCACATGATTGTGATGACATATTTTGACGAAGGGACTAATAATTGGTTTGGTTTCGGTTTAAGGACCATCTTCATCCGATCTCATCCTTAGATCACACAAGGAGGATCTCAGCACTGTGCACAAACTCCGTAGCATCGGCTAATAATCGATTTCTGAAGTAAAAACAACAGGGATCAGGACACACGTATCGCAGAAGAAAACGCAGTACAAAAGGTTGTTTGTTTGTTGAGGACAAACGTACAAATTCTCACAAAAACCCCATGTTGACAGAACTGTGACGCTGATTATGCGACTGTGAACAACTGCGTGGTTCGACAAGAACCGACGCCATGTTTTGTAACGTAATATTTTCTCCATTAGTTTGACGTAACCCTCGCCGCGCAATGATATCGTTGGTGTCCGACCTACTTTTATCCCATTGACACGTCAACTTAAGCCAGTTTGCACATAGATATTTCAGCACAGGCTTATCGTTTTCAGCGCTTCATTGGGTTGTCATTTCGTGTTCTGTTTCGCAATCTTTTTTTAACATTTTTGTTTGCGTTTATATTTTCCACCTTTCTGGTTTTGTTTTTTCTTTCACTTGCTTATTTAGAGTTACATTTTTCTTGTGTTACCTGTTTCTTCTTTTCATTTGATTTGCATCTGTCTATTCTGCTCATCTTATCTTCTATTTTTGTTAATACCTGACTATACTTGTCTCTTCTTTCTAACACGGGTAAACTCCGAAGTCACGTGTATTGATGATGCAAGAAATCACTAGAACTCACCCCATATACAAAAGGGTCAAGAGTTAAAACTCTAATCCAGTCTTTCTCAATCTTTTTACAAATGACAAAGAAATAACCTACATTACGACCGCAAGGTCTTCGTTCGGTACAATAGATAATTATGATGTCACATTTGGCACACACAGGTTCCTGATAACACGTTATGTAACCCTGAGGTGACGGCCAGCTTAATGGCACTGGATTTAGGTGACCCCCTTTTTCGTGTTCTCATTAGGTTACAATTATTAACCTAGTTACATTTGTATAGTGACGTACATATTTTTGCTGGCAGAGCTTAGATCTTGGTTACAGCACAGCAGTGCTTCTTAACCTCTTTAGATATTCCACTCTCTTTGTTTGTTTGTTTGTTTGTTTCGGTCTCCAGGGATTTGAGTTTTCATTCTTTTCCATTTTTGGGGTAAGTTCCAGAGTTTCCTTGCAAATCCAGAGGACTTCATCAACTCAGCAGGCTCACATTGGTAAAACATACCAGTCCTATTTTTCGGTGCGTGATGCAATGTCACGAGTTGGATGGTCTTATTCTCTAGAGGCGATCTTGCCGAGGGACACTGCCTCAGAACCCAAGCTAGGAGGGCTCGTCGCTAGGGATACCACACAAGCCTTGCGTGGCAGATTACGCCGTTGATATTGACATTGAGGCCAAGGAGGCATACACGGTATCACCGGGACAACCGTACGGACACAGAAACGAGACGACACACAGACTTCCGAGACAGTGCACTCCGCCGGCTGCCCGCATACCTTCACAGCATTTGAAGAAGCCTAGCACCCCATCATATTCTAAGTTGCGAAATTTACCAGAAATGTGATCAAGAGATAATGTCTTTTTACATGAAATGAAAAGAACAGTATTTTATTTCTAAATTGAATACATTTAGTGAGCCTGATAAAATGAGAAACTGGTCATTGGAGACAAATTAATTAGGAGGAACTTTTTTCCTAGAGCTGCATACACAGTTAAAATAACTCTTTTCAATATAACCCGCATCAATATTTTAAACGTATTGAAGAAGTTCAGTACACCACTGTCACTGAATTCATAGTGTCTACTTTTGTACATATACATTTGATTTCTGTGTATTATATTGTACTTACGATGCCCGCCTTCAAAATTTCCATGAGACATTTAATTTCCAACATGTGACACACATCAGGGATTGTTTTCTCTTATTTTTATAGTTTTATGTTCTCCACTTAATTCTCACTTTCCCTTCTGTTTTTTGTTTGTTTGTCCCCGATGAAGGCCTTGTGGCCGCAACGTAGGTTTTTTCTTGTCCTTTCTCCCAGTAAAACGTATCACTATTTGTGTTTTTGTTTTTTTTTCATTCAAAATTTCCAGCATGTCTTGCACCCCTTCACCCAGAAGTCAGATCGCCCCCCACCAATGGGACAGAAACCCTTGGTTAAGAAGCATTGCAGTACAGTGAGGCATTGCAATTGCATTTTTTTTTCTTTTGGTGTACCAATAAAAATAACAAAGGCATCTACGGGCATCTATAAATATGGGCACTGCACTAATAGGCCGAATACCATCACCAACCAAGATCTACTTACTCGGAGCAAGCAAGAGGACATGCACACCATCATAGCTGGCAGACGCTGGAGCTGGGTTGGCCATGTCCTCAGAAGAGACCCCGATGCCATCACAAGAACAGCTATGCTATGGACCCCTGAAGGAAAACGAAAGAGCGGCCGACCAAAAACAACTTGGCGGAGGACTGTGGGGGCTGAGATGCAAAGAATGAACCAGAGTTGGGGCACTGTACGAAGGATGGCCGCCGACCGAGCAAAGTGGAATCAATTTGTTGTAGCCCTACAAGACGCCACCAGGCGTAATGGCCACTGACTGCTTTGACGGTCGGCGGCTAAGGATCAAAGAAGAAGAAGACATATGCAAAGATATATTATTTTTAAATGCAGGCAGTGGAACTGGTCGTGTCATCCGAAGCCCAGTGTAGCCTGATGAGACAAAGGAAGAATATGTTTACTGCACCATCATGCATGTCGTACAAAGCGGCTAATATAAGGCTGAGCATAGAGCTGGCAACGTCATCGGTTGAAACAGATTGACACAGAAACCACTGCTGCAGAAGCATGGGGATGCTTAGGGCCGGCTGTAGTAGTTGCTCCATGCTCCATCTTCTTCTTCTTCGATCCTTAACCACCGACCGTCAAAGCAGTCAGTGGTCATCACGCCTAGTGGCGTCTTGTAGGGCAACAACAAATTTATTCCACTTTGCACGGTCGGTGGCCATCCTTCGTACAGTGCCCCAACTCTGGTTCACCCCCTGCATCTCAGCCTCCACAGCCCTCCGCCAAGCTGTTCCCGGTCGGCCTCTCTTTCGCCCTCCCTCAGGGGTCCAAAGCACAGCTGTTTCCGCGATGGCACCGGGGTCTCCTCTGAGGACATGACCAACCCAGCTCCAGCGTCCGCCAGCTACGACGGTGTGCATGTCCTCTTGCTTGCTACGAGCAAGCAGATCCCTGCCGGCGACGGCATTCGGCCAAAAAATGCGGTGAATTTTTCCCAGGCATGTTGTGTGAAAAGAGGACAATTTTGACATTTCCTTCTCTGCGACTCTCCAGCACTCCGCACCACAGAGAAGCACAGAAAGCACGCAGCTCTGGTATAATCTTAATTCTGCGCTTGTGCTGCACTGGGAGGACCTCCAGATGCTATCTAGGCTAAAGAAGGCAGTTCTTGCCTTATTCATTCTGGTGTTGATGTCTTTGCCTGCCCCACCGTCTGGTGTGACTATGCTTCCTAGGTATGTGAAGGTATCTGTCTGTACCAATTGCTGATTCCTTACTGATATGGGCTCAGGGTTGCTCACATTGAGCGTCATGACCTCAGACTTCTTTAAATTGATGTTCAAGCCCACCTGCTGGCTAAATTTATTAAGTCTATCCGTTTTTTCCTGGATGTGTTGATGTGAATGTGCCAGCAGTGCAATGTCATCTGCACATTCCAGATCTTCCAATGTAGAAAATGTAGTCCATCTTATTCCTCTTGGACTGCCCTCTGTTGTCCGGCGCATCACTGTAAAGTGATCTCACACTGTAGAGTGCTGTATAAAAAGTCATCTGTAAACCATCTGTGTAAATTGTGGTGTATGGTGTTACTGAGATCAGGCATGCTCCAGTCTACCCAGCTGTAAATGGGTAACTCACCCTAGTCCTGAGTTAGGGAAGGCAAAGGCACTGTAAGCAGTAATTTCCCTCTAAGGCTCCAGGGGAAGCAGGCCCTAAACTTGGTCAATTCAACCGACGCAGGATGGTGTATATATGGAGTAGAAGTGTAGAGTGTGATTAACGCGAATGGTGTACTGTTCGTGTTCTGACCAATCTAATCACTCATACACTTGTGTCTACAAGGTACCAATGCAGACTGCTGGAATCTTTGTTTACACAGTTTATTTAGACGCACACACTGGGACATAACGAGTAAATCATGGGTACAGGTTGACACATCAATTTGCAGGCATACATAGTAGATCCCAAGTCATGACACCTTCATAAGTAATGGGTAGTACATCAATAGCTTCTAATGTCATGATACATATTCCAGCTAGGTCTAACCGACATGAGATCATCAAAAAATAGGGTCTGGAATTACCTGGAGTCCGAATCATACATGGTACCGTACATTAGGAGAGTCTCTAACACAAACTCTAGTAGAGACACAATCTCCTACAGAAGAAAAACCACTTCGTAAATCATTTTTACTGAAGAATATACCAGCCCTGGAAAATGCGTAACCGCCATTGTAAACGGTACCTCGGAACTCATCACGACTTGTCAAGACAACTCATACTTCCGCTCGAGCGGCATAACAAGAATATAGTCCTGCCTACCCATCCAAAATATACAATATAGGACTGATTCTACTTGTACTAATAATATGTAATACATATGAATTCAGGCCATAAACATAATAAGCAAATTAATATATTTTCTGGCCCTAACAAATAAGTACGGACATGGGTGTCATATCCATGCGCCGAATCAATATCAAGAACGATTACTCCTATAATCAAAAGTGTAAAACAATCATGGATTATCTAGCTTTCCCATAGACAGCATTTTCATACACAAATGAATGAATGTCTATATTTTTTCCATATTAAATAGCCATATCGATTTTTGTAATATGTGCGTCAAAATATGCACGCAACAGATTACCACACCCCTCGGGAAAAAAAATGGTACTTTTTTTTTTGAAATACATCTAGGAGCAACATACAATAGGCTCACAACGCACCAATAACAATGCGCAGATGATAAGCATAAGTTTTATGACCCTAGAGAAAATACTTCTCTAAGTATAAATATTTCCAGAGAGGTGTCACCAACGCATACTATAATATTAGCAATGACACAATTTGTACATTAGTTTATACATAAATTTCATCTAAGATATCTTAACATCATGATCATCAAAGACGAAAAAAAAAACATTGAAAGATCAGCGGTGAATAAATATCAATGAACCGCTAAGTAGTGTTACAATCAATATATGATATTACCTATGTGTACACATTTCAACATAGGAACAACTGTATCAAAGTTAGGTATATAATTTAACAGTTATGAATCATGTGGGCATCTAGACAAAATATCTGCCATCACATTTTCTGACCCACGGATAGCTCGCACCGAAAAATGAAATGGCTGCAGAGCAATTGCGTAACGCGTTGATCTCGCGCTCTTCAGATTTTTACTCTGAATAGCCGTAAGAGCTTTCTGGTCAGTTTCCACGATGAAATGCGCGCCAAGAAGAAATCTTTGCAGTTTAAGGATTGACCAAACCATAGCCAATAATTCACGGTCTAGGACCGAGTAATTCTTCTCTGCGGCATTTAATTTCCGAGAAATATACATCACAGGATGCAGAGTTCCAGAGTACTCTTGCATTAGTGCTGCTCCAATCCCGGTGGATGAAGCGTCACTACGAAGAATAAATGTCTTATCCTTAGAAGGCAATACTAGGATAGGTGAAGTAGAAAACATAGTTTTAACCTTATCCAAAGAGGATTGACATTCTTGAATCCAGTGGACTACATTAGGAGACCCTTTCTTTAGCAAGGAAGAAAGAGGTGACATAATGGAGGACAGATTCGGAATGAATCGTCCATAAAATTGTATTAGACCTAAGAGACTTCGCACTTGCTTTTTAGTCTTAGGAATAGAAATGTTAAGTATCTTACTTGGGTACTTGTGTGATATTTCACCGCTAAAATAAAATTTTCCAAATTTATTACCAAAACTGACAACCGTACTTTTTCTTGACTGGAAAAGGTTGATTTCACATTGTGATTTGGGAGGGCAAGTTAAAAAAAAAAAACGTTCCACATGCATTCATAGTTGACACGCTTACGACAGACCCCCCCTCACCCCCCCCCCCCCCCCCGCCCCGGTATTTTAAGTTTATAAGCAATAAAACGGTATTGAATTGGGACCTTAGATGGGTCAACAGTGATCCACTACCGCGATAAGTTACAGGGTTTCTGGTTCAAAGCTTGGTAGAGTCTAACCAGCTGTAAATGGGTACCTGACTCTGATCTTGAGTTAGAGAAGGCAACAGCAACGAGGACGGGAACAGGTGTCACGCATCAGTCTAACCAGCTGTAAATGGGTACCTGACTCTGATATGGACTTGAAAGCTGATGATGATGATGATTACGATGACTAGCAATTCCCTAGACTTAAGGGTATTTTATATTTGGACATGCGCCCTAATATAACCGACTAGATTGAACGGGACGCGCCTCGCCAAAACGAGACAAAACTTAAAAAAAAAAAAACCTCACCGATGGGTGTGGAGGGATGGGTGGAGAGGGCTGGGTGGGAAGTTTGTCCCCCTCCCTCACTATGCACTGATCCTTGTCAAATATTTACCTAATCAGAGCCGGATTAACGTAGTAGCAAAAGTAGCATTTGCTACGAGTCCCGCGCTTTTAGGGCCCCGCGCCAATAAATATGTACGTCATTTTTTGGTCATTTTCTAATACGAGCGTTAAACCAATGATCTTGTGATGTATGCCATCTTTAGCGCCTTTTCATTTGATGTTACGAAATTGTGAGAGAAAGAGCATAACAGGGTGACTTAGTGTGACTCTTTATTACTTTTATCTTAACTGTTTGCGGACAGAAGCAGTCATTATCTTTGGATTTTTGTTGAAAGCCTGTACACCTTCTTTTCTGCTTCTACCTACCGGTGGGGTCTCCTTTCTACTGCATTATGTGCTGGCGGTAGTCATAATAAGTCCCATTTGCCCTTTGTGAAATGGTCGGCTTGGGCAGATGCGACAAAAGCACTTTTACACAGCTTTTCTGCAATAAAACAAGTCTTGGATGATATTTCAGATAACAATGATCAGAAGGCAGAGTGTCGTCAACAGGCTCGTTGTCTACTTTCAACCATGATGAAGTTAGAAACAGGAATAATGATCATACTGTGGGATCAAGTATTGCACCGTTTTCAAATGACCAGTGCTTCTTTGCAATCTTCTGACCAAGATTTGAACACAGCTTGTGCACTCTATGAATCCCTGCGGGGGTATATTCAAGCTATGCGGTCTACTTTTGCAGACATAGAGCAAAAGGCCAAGGATGTGACTGAGTGTGAACATTATCAAGAACAAACTCGAAGGAAACACAAACGAAATCGAGAGTATGATGATTTCAGTGGTTCCAGCACAATTGATGAATCTCAAACGCCTTCTCAGCAGTTTAAAAGCCGAACATTTCTTGTCCTTATTGATAGCTTGCTACCTTGTCAAAACGCCAGAAAGCTTATCAAAAGTTGAATGATGTATTTGGATTCCTTCGTCAGTCACAGTCGTTTACAAAATACATAGAGAAACATTATCCACGCAACACCTGGACCCATGCATACACAGATGGATCAGAAACAAATGCAACAGAAAATGGAGGTGGGGGCGTCTTTCTGACCTTAAGCACTGGTGCAGAAAAAATGCTGTCAGTGGCGACAGGACGATTCTCCAACAACTTCAGAGCAAAGGCAGAGGCCCTGAAAACTGTAGAAGAGGTTATATTGACATAAGAAAGCGCAGAAAGAAGGGTTGCTTTCTTTTCTGATGCACAGTCAGTAATTGCGGCATTGAAAAGCCAAAATAATACAGACCTGGATGATCTCAGAGTAGTGCTATAACCAGCTCCCCTCCTGGCTGCCTTTACCTTTCAGAGCAGAGTCAGGTATCCATCCACTTACAGCTGGGTAGATTGTAGCGTGACGCCACCATGTCTCCAGCCCACTACCTTTGTCAAAAGAAGCCTGCGCTGAAACCACGGACGCCCTCATAAATAGTTGCTTGTCTAAAATAGAAGGATTGTAGTGGTATGACAAGATCACTAATGTGCAACTGATGACACGAACCAGGCAAGTGCCAGAAGAACGAGACATGAGAAGAAGACGCTGAAGATGGATAGGATACACACTGAGCAAACTTGCTTATAGCTTTACCAGGCAGTCCTTGGTCTGGAACCCCCAGGGTAAGAGAGGCAGAGGAAGACCAAGGAATACACGGAGAAGAGAACTGATGACAGACAAGAAGAGGATAAAGAAATTATGGAACGACCTTGAGCTGATGGCACAGGACCGGAAGACTTGGTATAAAGCAAATGCTCCTTAGGGACTTGAAAGCTGATGATGATGATGATGACTAGGTTGAACGGGACGCGCCCCGCCAAGACGAGGAATACACGGAGAAGAGAACTGATGACAGACAAGAAGAGGATGAAGAAATTATGGAACGACCTTGAGCTGATGGCACAGGACAGGAAGACTTGGTATAAAGCAAACGCTCCTGAGGGACTTGAAAGCTGATGATGATGATGATGACTAGGTTGAACGGGACGCGCCCCGCCAAGACGAGGAAAAATTTTACATTAAAAAAAATAAATACATAATAATAACCCCTACCTGTTAAATGGACTAATCCCGCGCAGGCGGGAAAAAAAGCCGCGCAGCGGAAAAAAAAAAGAAAAAATTGTAAGGAAAGAGTACGGTTCTCAGTTTTGGTAATAAATTTGGAAAATTTTATTTTAGCGGTGAAATATCACACAAGTACCCTTTTGATATTATATCGTACGGACCTTTCCAAGAAATAAGAAGTCTATTTTCCCTACAAGGTAGCAAGACGAATGCTTTGTCACCTGGACAAAGTTGTCGCAAGCATCTCTTTTTATTGGCAAATTCCCTTGCCTTCTGTTTCGCAAATTCAGAAGAAGCAGTTGCCAATTTGCATGCTTCAATAATCTTGTGTCTAAGTGCGATGACATATTCATAAGAGGATTTTGTGTCATCGACAATATTATCAGCAGTTATAAGATCATGAAGTAAGGACATAGGACCTCGCGGTTTCGCGCCAAAGACAAGTTCAAAGGGAGAAAATCCTGTACGTTCGTTGGCGACCTCTCTATATGCAAAGAGAGCCGCGGGTAAAACCCTATCCCAATCCTGAGGATGATCTTCTGTTATCTTACCTAGTAGGTTTTTCAGAGTTCTATTCAGGCGTTCCACCATCCCATTGGACATAGGATGATAAATACTACTCAGCGATCTCTCTATCTTAAGAGTCGACATTACTTGAGACATGGTATTCGATATGAGTTGGGTACCATGGTCGGATAATATTTTTGCTGGAAATCCCAGACGAGAAAATATTAACCAAAGAGCATCTGCGACATCAGCAGTAGTTATGCTCTTTAGAGGAACAGCCTCCGGCCAACGTGTGCACATATCAACACACGTCAAAATAAATTGGTGTCCTCTAGCAGACTTTATCTTAAATGGACCAATGATGTCTATCGCCATTTTTTGAAATGGTCGAATGGGAATGTCTGCAGCCTGAATAGGTGCATCATGGCGTGGACCTCTGGATTTAATCTCTTGACATACTTTACAAGATCGACAATAGATTCGTATGTCCTTATTCACAGCAGGCCAAAAGAAAGATTCAAGAACTCTAGCTTTAGTACGGGAAAAACCCATATGTCCAGCACACTGCGAAACATGAGCGTGCTGTAAGATTTTAACTCTCATATTTTTAGGCACAAGGATTTGAGCATGAATGGACTTAGCGGAGTCTTGTACCATACGTACAAGTACGCCATTCTTCATCGTAATCCAAGATTTACGATTTGTATCCTTATTCGGATCACCTTTTGTTGCCAGAGTAAAGAATTTCTTTAGGGTAGGATCATCTTCCTGCTGTTTTATAAAGGAATCATAGGAAATCTCCAAGGGATCATCTTGGATCTGCGCATCATTATCTTCAGAATGTGAAGATTGTGGCATATTAAGAGCTTGAGCCCTAGTGATTACTGCATTGGCAGATTGCATATTAACATTTTCCCAATTAGAAATTTGCTGTGGAGTGCATTCTTTCACTCCATGAATGCGACCGATGATAAGATCAGCGATCGGATTCGGCAAGAGACATGCTTGCACCTCTCCTGTAAAGAAAGGCGTAGCAATATTGATAATGGCAGGGAAGTACTTCTCCAATGTGCCACCAAATGTTACACATTTGACTACATTGCCTGTAGCTCGAGAAGGATTTACGAGTGATTGCCTCACTCCGATGGTAGTGCACACCGAATCGAAAAGAATTGATACCGGAGTACCATCTATTAAGCCTCTATTGAAAACAAGAGCACCCCTTCCATTATGCGCGATTGACGCAGGGAGAGCGGGAAGCGGGTGACCGCAGCTTAAAGTAGAAACTGTGGTTGGATCGAATAATGTTTTGCATTGCGAACACTCAGATGCTCTAGCAAAATCGAAAGCGGAATTTGTTACACTATTGGAGTCTTTTTTATCATTATTCTGATTACCGGCGTCGTGGAACTCCTGTTGTGCAGAGTTAGCCTGGTAATAAGATTTACCATGTCTTTTGTGTTGTGATCTACCTCGGTTATAATTGTCTCTATAATTATTATTTCCTCTTTTATAACCCCTATTTGGGTTTGAATCATAATATTCATGATCATAATCATCACGCTCATTATACTGAGTATCCCTGTAATATTGGTTCTTTTCTCTCCATGAAGCACTTGGGTAGTTCCTATAGCTACTCCCCTTTCGAGAATGTCTAAAATTATGGGTACCCCTCGCGTGTCGAGGACTATCAGCCCGATTCCAGTTCTTCGAAGAAGAACCCTGATTTGAGTGGTTATCTTGGTTTTGATACTTATTCCAATTAACCTTTTTATCAAATTTATTTTTAGCTCCTTGGAATTTGTGTGAGTAATTCTGATTATATTCTGTTGCCGAAGCAACTGGCATACTCTCTTTAATGTTCGAGTTACTAAGAATCATGTCAGGGTGTGCCGTGGCATACTGGTCACAATATTCTTCCATTTGCTTTGATGTACTAGGTTTACGCTCATGTAAGAACTCTAGGAATGGTTTATTTACCGAAGACATGACCTTGTCTCTTAGCAATAAATCCGTAAGACCATCAAATGTTTTCTCTATTTTGGATAATTCAATCCATCGTGAGAGTGTAAGTCGTGCTTTTGAAATGAAATCTGAGAATTCTAAACCTACCTCAGGTCTCATTGTTTTAAACAAAATACGATAACCTTCTTCTGACAGCTGATATCTCTTTATCAAAGCTGCCCTAATAGCATCATAATTATCCTTGTCGGCCTCTTCAACCAAAGATAACTTAGTCAGAGACTCCCCTTTTAAATTTTCAGACAACTGATGCACATACTGTGATTTGTCAACATTATGAGCTTGACAAGCACGTTCAAATCTATCAAGCCAGAATGTTATATCATCACTGGCAGAGTTGAACGCTGGCACCTTGACCTTATAATTAAAAGGTTTACCATTACCACCAGATGCCTGATTAATATTACTCATACTAGTCAATCTTAATTTCACTAACTCAAATTCATGTTCTCTTATTACTTTTCTCTCTTCAGCTTCTCTATCTAATCTTTTCTGTTCAGCTGCAGCAGCAGCTTCTAATTTTTTCTGTTCAGCTGCAGCAGCAGCTTCTAATTTCTTCTGTTCTGCATCAAATCTCCTTTCCTCCACTTGCATCTGCAATTTCTTTAGATCAGCCGCAGCATCAGCTTCTTTTTCTAATCTTTTTTCTTCAGCCAGAGCTTTTCTCTCTTCAGCAGCAGCAGCAGCTTTTCTGTCTGCAGCAGCAGCTTTTCTCTCTTCAGCAGCAGCTTCTAATTTTTTTTCTTCTATTTGAAGTTTTCTCTCCTCAGCCGCAGCTTTTCTCTCCTCAGCAGCAGCTTTTCTTTCCTCAGCTTGCATCTGCAATCTGAAATTGTCAGCATCTATCTTCTTTTGTTCAATTTCTGCTTTCCATTTATTCTCATCTTTTTGTTTTTTCTCTTCTGATTTTAGTGCAATAGCAAATTGAGCAGTTGCCCATTCTTCTAACTCTTTTCCAGTCTTATCAAGAGATTTTCCTTGTGCAATAAAGTAATCTAATGTAGACATCTTGTCTTCTTAAATCAGAAACATGTAAATAAATTACCTTATTTCACTTTAATGGGAGACAAGTCTATATCATAGACTTAGTCTTAGTGAAAAACCTGTATGGTTATTTTGTTTATAATAACCAATGATAACTTGAGTACTTGTGGAAAACAATAACTGTATATCTCAAATACTGTGAGAGACAAGCCTTATAAAGGTCTTGTATACCTTAATGTAATCAATGATCACCTGAGTACCTGTGGAAAATAATATTTCCTATACCAATCACTTTGGGAGACAAGCCTTATAAAGGTCTTGTATACCTTAATGTAATCAATGATAACTTGAGTACCTGTGGAAAATAATATTTCCTATACCAATCACTTTGGGAGACAAGCCTTATAAAGGTCTTGTACACTTTGTTTTATAACAATAATAATCATAAAGTACTGATCTGTACTATAATATAAGTGTATTCAACTATACCTCCTATGTCATATGTCAACTAAAGACATTACAAAGGACAAACAAGAAAAGACAATCTGAAAACATTTGCAGAGATCAAATGAAATTAAATAGGAGAAATGAAAAAACAATGATCACAGAATCTGTGATGATAACTGCAATAAGATAACAAGACAAATAACGCCACAGTGTATAAACATAAGGGTGTAAAGAACTGAAATGAAAGGAAAGATGAGACCTACAATTATACAAACAAATCAAACAAAAATAAAGAACAGAAAAATGTTACAAATACAAATATGAAACAGTCGTCACAACTAACCAAATATTTGCAAACTATGTTGCATGCAAATTTCAATTAAGAAATTGCTCCCTATAGAACGCCAGAACAAGACCAATATCACTTGGTATTTCCTGTTCTAGTCACCTCCCATCCAGGCCCGCAAACACATAACAATCACACATATAACAAATAATATATAAACATAAATACATATAAGTCATAAATGTGTTGCAGTTGTAATGTATTGTACTGTATGCTCAGTTTTAACAAATTAGACTACCACTTTATTGAGTAATAGATTTGCTTTCTAATTGCTACACTGTTCAATTTTTTTGAGCACATAAGAAGATCCAACGATGAAATTTGCACTTTAAGTTCAACATTGCTCTTCTATTTCAGCAGGATAAACAATCACTAGTTTAAAATCCTGATTGTACTGTGCCAAATGTCAACAAGTGCTGACCCAGATATTGCTACATTTGTCAGAACAGGTCAAGCTGACATTGATTGTATAGCTGTCCTACTGGTGTTGATGTGGTCAAACAAATGTTCTTGCAACTGTAAAATGTGATTCTCAACACAACAAGACTGCGTAGGCTGGACCCGGGAATCTGGCTCACCATTGTAAAGTGTTCTCACACTGTAGAGTGCTGTATAAAAAGTCATCTGTAAACCATCCGTGTAAATTGTGGTGTATGGTGTTACTGAGATCAGGCATGCTCCAGTCTACCCAGCTGTAAATGGGTAACTCACCCTAGTCCTGAGTTAGGGAAGGCAAAGGCACTGTAAGCAGTAATTTCCCTCTAAGGCTCCAGGGGAAGCAGGCCCTAAACTTGGTCAATTCAACCGACGCAGGATGGTGTATATATGGAGTAGAAGTGTAGAGTGTGATTAACGCAAATGGTGTACTGTTCGTGTTCTGACCAATCTAATCACTCATACACTTGTGTCTACAAGGTACCAATGCAGACTGCTGGAATCTTTATTTACACAGTTTATTTAGACGCACACACTGGGACATAACGAGTAAATCATGGGTACAGGTTGACACATCAATTTGCAGGCATACATAGTAGATCCCAAGTCATGACACCTTCATAAGTAATGGGTAGTACATCAATAGCTTCTAATGTCATGATACATAATGGCCGCATCCCCTATCTGACTAAGCGCGTCAGTGAAGGCGGATCGGTAAGTAACTAAAGTTGCTTTATGTTCACAGTTTATATCATATTATGAAACCATGGAAGGGGTTTCTATCAAAATTGAGATCTCCTTACAAACACGACCCTAGTCTCCTACAGAAGAAAAACCACTTCGTAATCATTTTTACTGAAGAATATACCAGCCCTGGAAAATGCGTAACCGCCATTGTAAACGGTACCTCGGAACTCATCACGACTTGTCAAGACAACTCATACTTCCGCTCGAGCGGCATAACAAGAATATAGTCCTGCCTACCCATCCAAAATATACAATATAGGACTGATTCTACTTGTACTAATAATATGTAATACATATGAATTCAGGTCATAAACATAATAAGCAAATTAATATATTTTCTGGCCCTAACAAATAAGTACGGACATGGGTGTCATATCCATGCGCCGAATCAATATCAAGAACGATTACTCCTATAATCAAAAGTGTAAAACTATCATGGATTATCTAGCTTTCCCATAGACAGCATTTTCATACACAAATGAATGAATGTCTATATTTTTTCCATATTAAATAGCCATATCGATTTTTGTAATATGTGCGTCAAAATATGCACGCAACAATCACCCAGCCTATGACTGTCAAAAAAAGAGTGGTTGATAAGGGGCATCCCTGTCGTACTCCCGTCCTCACCTCGAAGGCCAGGTTGCCCCGCCCAACACCACACGCAAAGCCGGCATAGAGGCCCTCCATGATTGCCACCATGCAGCCCAGAATTCCACAAGCCCTCAGCACCCTCCATAAACTGTCCCTACGTATGCCGTCAAAAGCCCCCTCAAAATCAACAAAATTCATGCAAAGCTGTCCTTGCCACTCCGAGCACCGCTCTATAATGTTCCCGAGAGTGAATATATGGTCTACACATCCCCTGTTCTTTCCAAATCCCGCCCGCCCTTTCCTCAGCCTGTAGTCCACTGCCTCCGAAACTCTCTGTATAACTATCCTGCCTAGTATTTTGCTGGGAACTGAGAGAAGAGCGACCCCTCTCCAACCACTGCAGTCCGCAAGATCTCCCCCCTTGGGCAATCCGACAATCACTCCTTCGCTCCACTCCGATGGTGTTGTCCCCGTTTTCCACACTTGTGCAAACAGTGGCCCCAATAGTTCCGCCGCTAGCTCAGGGTCCGTCCCAAATAGCTCTGCATCTAAGCTATCATGGCTGTCGTGAATTATTCTAATCCCCATATATAAATTAAAACGTAAATGCAAAGCCTAACAAATAAATTTAATAAAAGGAAAGAAGAATGGTAAAGAACAGTGCTGTCACAATGACTGTACTCGAAATCCCCCTTGTTTTCTACTTCGTCTGCAAATTGTAACGCTTTCACGTTGATAGTAAAAGCCTACTGTATTATTACCCGCTTTCTTCAATGAAACGTGTACTGTATTTCTTGGAAAAACCTTGAGGTACGCAAGCTGATCAATGACCTAGATTTAATATTTCATTCATTCCATACACGGCGTAACTAAAGACAGATGGACTAAAGGATAGAGAGAAGGGAGAGGCAGAAAGCCGAACACGTGCAACACTAAACACGCGTCGCGCGATACACAATTGCTGCCATCACGCGTGTAAGGCCACATGCACTAACTTTATTTCAAATCGACAGTGATAAAATTCACTACCCTTCCCAGAGTTAGGTTTTAAAATCCTGAAAAACGCTTATTAGGAATTATGACATTATACCGGTTTACGTTTGAAAACATTACAAAATAGTGCGGGTGCCTGACAGCATGAAATCATTTCTGCTCATAAAATTTTTTTATAACGTGTTTAAAAAAACATTACGTACGGAAATAGCCTACCATGTTAACTCCTATGTGATTGGAGCGCAACAAATGAAAGACTAAACACGATTGGTCGGACTATAAATACTATCGTGTGTTGTCAGGGGAAACGTGAGAAAGGGGTACTTTTTTGAAAAGATGTGTAGACGTGGTGTGATTGGGTAGAGCTGCGAATATACACAATTCAGAGCGTCTGTTCATTGCCACATCTTGTAATAAACCTACTAAGAAGCAGTGCGTTGAGCACCAGTGTATATTTTTTATAAAATAAAGCCTGGGACATCGGCAGATCGGAGTTGTGCTATATTCATTGCCAGTCAACGAAACTGTTTATTATTATTTCCATGAATTGTGGTAAGCTTGAAATATTCAATATCTTTTAATGAAAATTGAATGTAAATTGATAATTTATGTCTGTATATATGTGTGGTTCAGTAGCGAACATGATGTAAAGCCTATAGGCTCCAGCCTGAACAGAAGGTGTCGGAGGAAAGTAAAACTGCATGGAATGGCCAAACAGTACACTGACACCTAGATTATTAACTAGAAAGAAATAATGCTGGAATTGCAGAGGCGTAGTAACCATTAGGGAGGGAAATACTGGTATAAGGTATTTCAGATGAAGCTGACAGTTGGCCTAACGCTCTGAACTCAATGTTTGTGATGTATTGTGCTCAGTGTAGAACTAGAGTGTAAATTAGTTCTGACGTAGAAGGTACAACCTTCTTGTTTCAGGGACCGTGGTCTTAAAGTTATTGAGCAGCACCTGGTCAGAGCTTTGCTGAAGCCAGAAGTGGACAGCATACTCCTTGGTCAATATAACAACCAGTGGGGTGGCTCCAGAACTCAGTACAGTTATCGAGCAGAGGAGTCCTTTACTGCAGTCATCACGCAAGATAAGAGAGTGTGGCCATGGAGCTCAACATTATGTACCCCATCTTACAATGACAATATAAACTAAAATTAAGAGGGGAATTAAATTGTTTTAATACCAGGAACTGAGAACATCTCCAATACTAGTTCCCATAGAAACAAACTATTGAAGTCATGATGACAAATACCAACAGAGCTTGAACAAAACAAAACCAGTATTACCTCATATTACCACTACACAACTGACACACATAGGATACCATTTATAATATATGTCACTACAAGAATCATATTAATAAATTCTGTACATATAACTTGTAATTAAAATTGATTGTGATTCCTGGTTCCCTTTGTATTTGAATCAGGACACATATACATTCATGACAGCACTGAATACATATTGTTATTTGAAAAGTTATCAGTGACTCCTTTAAGATATCCTCTTAGAGTGTTATATGTATGTGAGTGTCACAGTGTTGTCAAGTGTGGTGGAATAAATTAAATTGTTTATCTGTCTGTTGTTGTTATGACTTACACTTCATCATACACATACCCTAGACATATAACGTAGTCATCACACTACTCCAGAATAATTCTGACTGAGGTATACATATGTGGCAGTAAGTAAGGTTATCTATAATACACTACTCTTATTAGATATAGATACCTTCACAGCTGATCTCAGTCAGTACACTAAGTCCCCTATAAATATTTATAACATCCCACTTTACCACAATGGCCCGGAGCCCTACCGTTCTTAAACCCCTTGACCGCTGTGATGACCTCTTCTTTCCGTGGAATGTCTGTATTAACATCTAGATCGTTTTCAGCCCCAGGAACACTCAACTGCGTCTCTGGTATTCCCCCGCCCAGAGTCTCTCCGAAGCGCCCTGCCCATCCCGCCTCCCGTCCCTCCACTGTCCTGACGAGACCTCCCCGCCTATCTCCCACCAATGTAATATTGTTTGCACCTTGTTTTCCGCTGATGAATTTAGTAATTTTGTATACTGTGCTTTGTTCATTTCTCAGTGCTGCCTCTTCTGCCTGTCTTGCAAGATCGTCTAGAAAATTCCTTTTGTTGGCTCGGGTTTGGCGTTTAACTTCCTTGTCCAGCTGGCTGTACTGTTCGCTATATAGTTGCTTTAACCTGGGGGACTTCGCTTCTGTTTTCTTTCTTTTCATTTCCTTTCTCATCTTTATGGTGTTTAGTGTTTCTGGTGTTATCCAGTCTTGCTTCTTCCTTTCCTGGAATCCTAAGCATGATTTGCTACTTTCCTTATATACTGTTGAAATGGTGTTGAAATTCTGGTCTATATCATCAGTCAATGTCTTTTCCTGGCTTTTGGCAAATTGATATCGTTTCTTAATGTCGGCCGCAAAAGCTTTTCTGGTAAGGGGGGTCCTTCAATTTGCTGATGTCAAACCTTTTCTGTGTAGTTACAGTTGGTCCAGCCCTTCTTAGTTTCACTTTCAGTTTTGCTACTACTAAATGGTGATCACTTCCCACATCTGCGCCTCTTCTTACCTTCACATCTTGTAATGCATGTCTCCATCTACCGTTAACCATGATGTGGTCTATCTGGTTTCTGTCCCGACCATTTGGTGATTCCCATGTTAACTTGTGAATTTCCTTATGTGGGAAAAGTGTTCCTCCAATGACCAGGTTGTTAATGCTACAGAAACTTATTAGCTTCTCCCCATTTTCGTTTGCTGTTCCGCTGCCGCATTTCCCCATTGTTCTTTCATTATATGTATTGTGTGTACCAACTTTCGCATTGAGGTCTCCCATTACTATAACAAGATCATATCTAGGTGTGTCTTCCATTTCTTTCTGCAGTTGTTGATAGAATTCATCCTTGACCTCCTCATCGCTATCATTCGTTGGTGCGTAGCATTGTATTATTGTAGTGTTGGTGAATCTCCCTCTCAATCTCAATCGTATCAGTCTGTTGTTGATGGGTTTCCATTCCAGTAATGTCCTTTCTATCCCTTTCTGTAGAATAATGGCTACGCCTTCACTGTGCTGTCCATCCTCTCTTCCAGAGTAAAGTACTGTTTCTCCTGTTGCTGTTTTAACTTTCCTGCCCCTGTCCATCTGCTCTCACTTATCCCCAGGATGTGTAACCTATAGTTTCTCATTTCTGCCGTGACCTGTCTTAGTTTACCTGTCTCGTACATTGTCCTGACATTCCAAAATCCTATTCTTGTATCCTGTTTTGCGGTCAGGACATCCGTTTTCATGTCAGTGGCTTCCTTTCGGCTTTCACCACTGACAGTCATACGAGCCACAGACTCCGAATGTCCATCCCGCAGCAAAGTTTGTTCATTTGATGTTGTTTCCGTAATTTCATTATTTTTTTTACATAGACAGGGGTGTCAGCCCTATGCTAAAACCCCCAACCTGGAGGACCAGGGTACCAGCTTTTGTCTGACCCCTACCCACACAGACCAGTCCAGCTTGGTTGAACCTACCAGGAGTAAAACTCCCACTGGCATAGCTCTGGGGATTGTCAGGGTACGCAAGCTGCCATACCGCTACAAGGTATAGGTACAATTGATGGCAGTCCATGCTCCATAAGGAGTGTAAATGAAAAAAAATTATGAGGACGATAAACTCAGAGGCCGACCAAAAACAACCTGGCGGAGAACTGTGGAAGTTGAGATGACAAACATGAACATAGGGGCACGGCAAGGGAGGCAGCCACATCAATACCCTTTAGCTCCCCGAGGAGCATAGGCCTTTAACAAACACATGCCAAGTCTTCCCGTCCTGTGCCATCCGCTAAAGTTCTTTCCATGTTTTCCTCATCACTTTTATCTCTGTGTCCAGTTCTCTTCTCCATGTGTTTTTTGGTCTATCCCTGTCTCTCTTTCCCTGTGGATTCCCGAACAAGGACTGCCTTGTAATGCTATCAACAGGTTTACTCAATGTGTGTCCTATCCATCGCCAGCGTCTTCTTCTCAACTATTGTTCCACTGGCACTTGTCTGGTTCTTGTCATCAATTCCACATTTGTGACTTTGTCATACCATTTCAGTCCTTCTATTCTACGCAAGCACCCGTTTATAAAAGTCTGTAGCTTTTTGGTTTTTGTCTTTGTTGCTCTCCATGTCTCAGAGCCATACAATAGGACTGGCTTCACATTTGAATTGAAGATTCTTTTTTTCGGAGACAGCTACAGGCCGAGTGAAATTGAGTGATTGTGAGTCGCTGCCCTACAAGACAACACCAGGTGTGATGGCCGCTGATTGCTTCGTCAGTCAGCGGGGCCAGGGGTTTAAGGAGAGCAGAGGTCAGTACGCATTACCATGTGCTGCATACTAACAATATGTACACAAAAATAAAATGGTAGTCCCACAACAGATACTGCCGTAGGTGACTGACATGTTACAGACTTCACTACGCTAGGTCCACATCGAGAGGTTGGGTCGCTAGTTCTTTTCCTTTCTGACTTTTTCCTTCCCTAACTCAAGAGCAGAGTTAGGTACCCAATTATAGAACCATTTTCATTTATTTACTCTTTACGTTTAAGCTTCCCAAGGAGAATATACCGTCAACAAATTAGCGTCAAGAGGCTTACCGGGGAATCGAACCCACGACCTAGTTAACAAGGAGGATAGTGCTATTCGCTTCCCTAGCTAGACGAAAATTCCGTTAGTAACGTCCTGAGTTCGATTCCCCGGAAAGCCTCTCACTTCTGTTGTGTGGTTTTCTACTTCTTTATTTCTCACGAGTGCTGAAACATACCTTTGTGTGTGTATTCTAGGTCTTAGCCGCTTTTACGTGTAGTTCTCATTTTGTTATTTATATTAGTATGTGTCCTACTTAGCTCTCACTTTTTTCCCCGTTCCCTGACGAAGACTTTGGGGCTGCAACTTTGGCTATTTTCTTTGTCTTTTGTCCTAGTAAGACGAATCACCTTTGTAAATTTCATTTGTTTCATATCCATCCAGTGTAGTTTATTTGTAACACCATCCAGGGTAGTTTAATTGTAACACGTAACATGTCAAAATAGAGCTAATAAATAGATGCTATTAAATTTACTAATAAGTATTCCAGATAATGAAATAATCTTCATTTCTTAGCTTTAGTTTTCAAAGCTGAAAGTGGGAACCCTAGTGAGGGCTTTTTGTGAGATAGGGGCCCAATTGGGTCACATAGTTTGAATAGGTCTAAGCCTGGCCCTTGGCTCGCACGATACTTCTCTAATGAACTTTGCCAGTTGATGTCCATGATGTTTCTGCACTAGTAATTCCAGTGTTAGTGTGTTAATGTTTTATACACAGCATCTACGTCGTCTTATTCTCACGGGCCTTAATGGATAACTCAAAACAAGGGACGTTATCGCCAGGATGAGAGTAAACGCAGGCAGCGCTGTCAGCAGATGGCGTAGAGAAAAGTGAAATCTGAGATCCGTTAGGTGTGTTCCAGCGAGACAAAGCGAAGACAGCCATAAGTGGTGATGATAAACCATCTACTTTTGTTGTTAAGTACGCGCTCAAATGTCAACAAGGTTATCTTACAGAGATGGCCGTGTTGTCGGCAGGAATTTTAGCGGCATAAGAATGTTTGAAACGTTAGACTGGCTAAGCGGTAAGAGCGCTATTTCTCTAGCGGCTAAGTTACAGGGTTCCAGTTCCACTGTCTCTTCATTCATTCATTAACCACACCTCCCCATCGAGTGTAGGTCTTCAACTAACTTACGCTAAGTCCCTCCTCTTGCGTAGAATCAGCTCAACGTCTGTCCGCGTCTACGTCATCATTTTCAGTTTTTGTCTCGAATTCTCTTCTCCGTGTGTTTTTCAGGTCCAGCGCTGCTCCTCTTACCCTGAGGTCACGTCACGCTCCTGTCTACCCAGCCTTAAATGGGTACCTGACTCTGTACTTATGTTAGGGGAAAACAAAAAGGCAGCTAGGAAGGGTGCTGGTCACCTCAACTCATACAACGCTGGACCTAATGTGGGACGATTCACAAATTACGTAACGCAAATTGACATTTTCAGCCCCCTCCCCCAACTCCTGTAACATGTGCGCAACAAAGACCCATAACATTTCAGAACCCTCCCAAGTCTAACACTTCCCGCCCGTACGGCAGTACCTACTATTTGACTAGCTTTACCATTTTTTGTCTCTTTAAAGAATGTGTTAGGAACTGTAGGATCTGGTCGAAACATGTACTATCAAGGAATTATGTCTTAAACATAAACATTATTGACCCATTTATTCCCGGAGGTCTCTGAAGAGATTATGTGTGTATTGCTCCCTCAGGCATGTCGTAGAAGGCGACTAATATAAAGTTGTACATGGGGTTGGACACCTGATCATGTTAAAAACAAACTTTCAATTAAACAACCGGAGGAATCCATGGAAACGGACTACTGCAGGCATTAAGGCCTATACTCCTTGGGCACCTGAAGGCTGATGAAGATGATTTTGATAGCAACAATAAACCCTTAGTAAATAACGGTCTGTGGCCTAATGGATATGAACGCAGTTTCATAATCCAGATATACCAGGTTCGAAACCTGCTGCAGGCAGTTTGGTAGCAGATCGCTTTGTGTGGATTTTTAACAATGGTATAAGCGCCGTACCGTTCAGAAAGCAATGGCAAACTACTGAATGAAAAAAATTGCCTAGAAAAATCACAAACAGCCAATAAAAGCTGGGGTTGATTGCCACGTCCTGTAAAGGATAAGCAACTAACTTAGATAACGGTATGGTCCGGTTTCTGATGAGGCAAAGTAAGAATGAACCTACAGCTTTCTGAGACCAGGTTGTTCAGGAGGCTAGCTGCTTCAGAATTTTAAACCAATTTACCAACAAACAAAAATGGTAACCAACTTACCAGGAAGTCAGAGTGGCTAAGAGGCATGGCGTCCGCCTCTATCTCTAAAGGTACCGGGTTTGCTCTCAGTATAGGGGAATATAATTGATGACATTTTTATTTTCAGAAAAATTGGTTCCTAATGACGTCATACTGCCCCTGATCTCCTGGTTAGTGAGTTTGGATGCCTAGTCATCTTGGATAAGGGCGAAATATAGGATGCCCCGCGTGCAAGTTGTGCACGTTAAAAATCCCTCGACCGTTCGAAATCGTAAAGAGTAGGCCATACGGCCGCTTCCCTGGCAAAACTTTAAAATTTAGGAAACCTTCCCACCACAAAAATATTTATGCAACGTGTGATTCCTTTATACACAAATTGAGTTCCTTGCCGGTGCTACCGAGTTCGTGCACTGTGCTGAGAAGATCCGTGTGTGACCTAAGGGAGGAGATCGGAGCACTTACAGAGTTGTCCGTGTACAATGAAGATGGTCCTTCAAAGCAAACCAATTTACAACAGGAAGCGTCGCCACAAGAGCATATATGAATGTTTTCGTGCCGTCTCCCTGCATAGAGGCCAGTTTTGTAAATTTGTCTTTATGCTCCATGAGGAGCGAAGAAAAAGGCGAAGAAAAAGTTAAGTTTTGTAAATGTGGTCTAAAAATACTCATCGTTTTCTTCCATCTACTGCGCATGTCTGCAGAACCTGCGCCGTACTTCACTAATGAACCAACGGTCTTTGCACAGCTGTGTTCTGTTTCCACTGATTGACACTGATGATAGTCAGAAATAATGACCTGAAAGAGTTTCTGCAAGGCTGCATCTTTAAGCTATTCTTTTTAAGACGGGTTATCCCATGATTCGTTTCTTCCTTAACGTCACCAAATCTGCTGGTTAAGCCAGCATTAAAAATACAGATTGATAAGACATCCACGTCCTATTTTTAAATTATTTTTTCCTTACTCCTATCAAACTAACTTACGTGAAACAAACGTCTATATAAAGACAATTATCTGTCATGTTATATCACAATGAAGTGCTTCCACGTTAACATTATAACTCAGCGTAAGATTATGTTTGATCTATACATGATTTAATAGCGGGCAGTAATTTTTGGTATCTTGTTATAACATTTTTATATTTTATTGTGTTTCTGAAATGAAAGAAAAAAGTTTCGCCAAATGGCAATTATTGCTTATTATTTCGACATTTCTTTTATGTGTGTCCGATATATACAAGTGAGAATCTAAAAACAGAAAGTGACTTTTCAAACACCCAAAGGAACCGAATTTTGTGCACATGACGTCGTTACAACGTAACCTCCCTCTAAACCATTTTGATTCTGAATACAGTGAAACAGATTTCAACCCCAAAAGCCTTGGATTGAATCCAAGTACAAATTGTTCTTTCTATGTATCCCCCACCCACCGTTCTGTTTTTTTTTTTTCTTATGTACATCCCATTTCCCATTTTATTCTCATGTGTACAATGACGGCCACGAGTGAAGCAAGAAATCTGAGATGCTCATTATCTTGTATTTTTGTGTGAGTAGATTTCATACTTTGTTCTGTTCCGTGGGACTGTGGAAACGAGGGCTTTGTTTGTTACAGTTAATGTTAATAAAGAATTGGGATATAGACTCTCCTCGACTTGCAATGGGGTTCTGTTCTACGACCACGTCGTAAGTCGAAATGGTTGTTAAGTTGGACATTACTTTATACTATATGAACCATAAGCAAAGCCGGTTGAAGCCAAGATGGGCATCTAGGCTTCTTTAGTGTTTGTGACCCACTACAACCAATAACGGAGCCGCGGTGGCACAGTGGTTAGTGCACTGGCTTCCTAGCTCGGTGGTCCATGGTTCGATCCCCAGTTGAGGTGGGATTTTTTAGACCTCAAACGGCTCTGGGATCGACCCAGACTCATGAATTGTGTACCAGAGCAACTCTGGAATGGTTAAGGCGGCCGGCGTGATGCTGACCACATCACCCCTAGTGTGCCGATGGTCAAGAAAATATGGGCTTAACACCATATTCCCAATATGCCTCAAATGGGCGTGTAATGGGATCCTTTACCTTTTTTTTTATTTTTTTTCAACTAATAAGCAATAATTTTAATATTTTTTGACAAACCCCTAAGCATAATTGTTTTAACTTATGCACAAGCCCCCAAAAACTACGGGCCGCTAGGCTTCAGCTTACTTAGCCTAATGGATAATCCGGCCTTGACCATAAGGATATGTTAACAATTACCATGCAGAAAGCTAAAATGTGCAAATCATAACATAAAATTACTTTATTATGCAGCACTGTAATCATATAAATAACGGAAAACACATTTACGAGCATCTGGAGTCGAAAATAATAAAAAATAACGTAGTAATATGAATGCGATGGCGGTTGTACGTACGAGTGATCGTAAGTCACACACGTCATAAGTCGAGAAGAATCTATATATTGAAGTATTTTATCTTTTCTAAGACTCACGTATTTTTTTTGTGTCTGAAGAGACAAGGGTTAAACTGCGGATCACTGAGTTCGGAAACCAGTGCGCTAACCACTGTGCTACCGCGGCTCTCATCAATATAGTATGAGCTGTAAAGGAGACAAGTCCTGTGTCGTTCTCTGGAGTCACTGACTACAGCGGTGGTTCCACGCTCCATAGGTGCAAAAGAAAAATGATTATGATCACGATGATGATGAACATGATAATTATGGTGATGATGATGAACGTGATGATGGTCATGACGGTGATGATGATGATGGTGAACGTGATGATGGTGATGGTTGCGATGGTGGTGATGATGGTGATGAAGATGAACGTGATGATGGGGGTGGTGATGATGATGATGGTGATGATGATGATGATGGTGATGTTGGTGATGATGATGGTAATGATGGTAATGATGGTTGTGATGATCGTGATGATGATGGTGATTTTGATGGTGATGATGATGGTGATAATGATGATCGTGAAGATGGTGATGATGATCGTGAAAATGGTGATGATGATGATGGTGATGATAATAAAGATAATAAAAGATGGTGATGATGATGTTGATGTTGGTGTTGGTGATGATGTTGGTGATGATAGTGATGGTGATGATAGTGATGATGATGGTGTTGATGGTGATGGTGATGATGATGGTGATGATGATGATGATGATGGTGCTGATGATGATTGTGATTATGATGATTGTGATGATGATAATGATGGTGATGATGATGATAATGATGATGATGATGGTGATGATGATTATGGTGACGATGATGATGGTGACGATGATGCAATGAAGACTACAGCTCGAGGACTAACATTTATGAAACAGTTGCGGGCATTTCCAAAAAACTGACAACTGAGGAGAGAGACAACTATTTACTTGGAATGAGGTTAGAACATTTGTCTCACGTTGGGGAAGTGTTAAAGACGAATTATAATAAGTCCAGTTGTATGATGTGGGATCACCAGTTACCGTATTCGCTGTCTTTCCCTTCCCTATTCCAAGAACAGATTCAGGTACCCATTTACAGCTGGGTAGTCTGGAGCGTGACGATACCGAGTTTCTAAACATGGAACCTGGTCACCTTGCAGCGAGAGATCAGCGCCCTACCCACTTTGCCAAATGAATGTTTGTCACACAGAAAGCACTACAAAATAAAGACAGTCTTTAAGTTTACTTTGTTATTAATTTTGCTTCCTGCTCAGATCCCGCTAAATACATTTTTTTTTCGTCAGGCTTGCAGAAAGCATCCGATTGGCAGAGTAATTAGAGCGCTGGTCTCTCACGGCGTAGATACCGAGTTCGAACCACGGCTGTGTCAAGCTGCAGTCTTTCCAGCTGACAATGAGTGCTTGACTCTGCTTTTGTATTAATCACGGAGAAAGCTGCGAGGAAGCGAACGTCACCCCAACTCTCGAAGCTGAATCCTAATGTATGTGAAGTCTCTTACACTTCACTCCCCCTAGGTCATTATCTACTATATGACAACCTTCACCTTTAGGCATTTAGACCATGTGACCTTATCGGAAAAAAAAACAATTATATATGGACACTAGAATTAAATCTATAATATTGCTATTGCCTCATCGATTCTTACGCCATTTCAAATGATTCTTACACCACCATTTCAATATTTACATACTTATTCCAATATGAATATTGATTAAGTTTACGAATCAACATCGTTGTATGTACTACGTGTGCTGGAATTCTAAGTACGCTTGCAAACTGTATTGTTTGGCAGACATGTCAGAAGTAAAATGACATCTTGCTTACTCGCGGTGAATTATGGGAGAGTTCTTGAAATCAGGAATTTTCTCCGGGATGCAATATTCGGGTTGTAGGCACCTATTCTGGAGGATATGTCTTGGAAGCCTTTCATCCCCTCCCAGAACTAGATAGATTAAAAAGGTGTGACAAGATTACTAATATGGAACTGATGAAAAGAAACAGACAAATGTCAGTGAGCAAAATATGCGCAAAAAATTCCTGACAAAGCAGTCAGTGGCCATCATGCCTAGTGGCGTCTTGTAGGGCAGCAACAAACTCTTCCCATTCTACTCTGTCGGTGGCCATCCTTCGTGCCGTGCCCCAACTCTGGTTCATGCTTTGCATCTCAGTCTCCACTGTTCTCCGTCAGATTGTCCTTGATCTGCCTCTCTGGCTAAGCTAAACATCAGTTCTGGTGATGCTGTCAGGGTCTCTTCTGATGATGTGCGTGCCTTTTTGACTGAGAATCATGCACTACACCTCTGTATACGTTGTTCGTCACATAAAAATCAATTTAAACTTTAAGACTATGTTACCAGTCAGCTAACTTCCGTGGAAGCCAAATTAGTCTGATATCTTTCGTGTTTCATCGCATGTATCTTAGAAGTCCGCTGTCCTCTCGCGACAAAGGTACCGGGTTCGAAATACTATGGCGTCACGCTCTACTCTACCAAGCTGTAAATGGGTACCTGACTGCTCTTAAGTTAGGGAAGGTAAAGGCAGCGAGAAAGGGAGCTGGTCACCCCACTTCTCGAACTTTAACCTAGTATGGTGAAATCTCTAACACTTCACTCCTCTACAGCAGCATTATCTGATATGGGACTGCCTTTACCATTTATTGGTAATTTCCTATCTTTCGTACCTTTTTGGTCCGCAGTGAATATATGTAGTTAGGTGTTGTTTCTCAGGCCAGGAAGAAGACAGCTGATAGAATGGTCTGGCGCTCTCTCTTCCAAACCTCTACACCTCACGGTAGAAGGGGAACGACTAAGTAAGTAAGTAAGGTGTTGTTTCGTAGCAGTTAGGGTTAGGATTAGTATTATGGTTAATACTAACCCTAACACAAACCCTAATCCTAACCCTAATCCTAACCCTAATTCTAACCCTAATTCTAACCCTAATTCTAACCCTAATCCTAACCCTAAGCGCTACGAAACAACACCTAACTATACATATTCACTGCGGAGCAAAAAGGTACGAAAGATAGGAAATAAGTAATCTTAGAATACATCTTTTCTGTAGAATGTATTCGGAGTAATTTTTTATCTGATGTCCTAGTTTCCTCTCATTCTTGATTCTCGACATCAACTACATCAGGGACCGTTGATTTATGACCTTTGGACTTTCATTGGGAGTTGCGGCCCCTAAGGTCCTGCGTCAAACATATCATTAACATAGCTCACCAGAGAAATGACACACATGGACACACCAGTGAAAAAAAAGGGGGAAAGTGTCTTCAACGTAGATTACCAGGGATTATACGCAAATGGACACACGTGTGGAAAAAAAATAAATCAAGTGTTATCAACGTAGATTACCACACATATTGCAAAAATGACCATTGTGCAAAAAAAAAAAAAAAAGTCGTCATTAATGTAGGTCACCTGAGTGTTAGCAACGCAGATCACCATAAAAATTACACAAATGGACACACTTGTGGGGAAAAAAGAAGTCATTAGCACTATTAACTTATTGTATCAGAGATATTACAATTAGACACACTTATGAACCCCCCCCCCCCCCCCCCGCCCCCCGCCGCCGCTTTTTACAAAAGTCAAAAGTGTCATCAACGGAGACCACCAGTGATAATTAAATAATGAACACACTTGTGGATAAAAACAGGTTAAAAGTGTCATAAATATATTGTATTAGAGATTACACAAATAGACAAACCCGTGGGCGAAACAAAACTCAAAAGCGTCATCAAATTAGATAACTAGTGTTATTACAAATAGCACACTTGTGAGTTAAAAAAGGTCAAACGTATCATTAACGTAGATCACAACAGATTTTACACAAATGGAAACATTTGTTAAAAAAACAAAAAAGGATACAATATGGTTATATGCCTGACAACACGTCACATGATCCGGACATTATCTTTTACTGCGTGCTGTAATGTGTCTTTCATGAAAATCATGTTAATAAACCCGGACATTAACTCCGACAATACCGCGAGACGTTTGATGCATCACGATGTGGTACATTATCCTCCTAAAGACCAGCTTGTACGTCAGCTCGGTTATAAACAGTTTGTTTATGTATGAGCTGTTAACGGCACGGCACAAACTTATGTCGTACATAGTAAGACATGCAACCTCGACATCATCATCAGGAGCTATCTTCGCATCGAAGATCGGCTTAAATGGATCTCCAACGTCTTCTGTCTCTTGTCTTGTCAGTATTTGTCTCATGTTGTTGAATGTAGCTTTGATCATTCCTGTTCTGTTCTTTTCTGTTTCACATCTGCCATCTTCTGTTATTATACGACCAAGATTTGAGAAACTCTTGACTTGTTCCAGGATTTTGCCATTTATGCTTATCTTTAATGTTGGCTTATCGTCTGTTTTGCTAATTATCATTGTTTTTGTAATCTCAATGTTATTATTATGGTTATTGTTGAACAGAATCGACATCATTTCACACCGGGCAAACTCATAGGTGCTCAGTCGACTCCCTCAGTATATTTCGAAGAGTGTGAATGTTAACTGTTCCTGTAGCTCGCTGGTTGCATACACGACGGATGCATCCTCTCATACATCCATCTCTGCTGGTCTTACGTTTGATGCCAAATTCCAACAGTCGTAACTTTCATAATTTTCTGAATGATACAACCTACAAAATGTCAAAGGTATTTATCAGCAAATTTACAATGATTTTATGTTTACCATTAGATATTCTCGTCATGTGCAGTTTTTTTTGGGGGGGTGGGGGGAAGGGGGGGGGGGGGTGGGGGGGAAGAGGGGGGGTCTTATAAGATAAAACAAGAATAGTGCAAAATGGGTGCAACACGACTAATATTAGATTAAGCACTAGGCTGGAATCGTCATCATATAACACAAACTGTTACAGAACCTACTACTGCTAGTGCATGTTAATGCTTTGTAATTCTTCCTGGCATGGAAGGTTGTGGGTATCTGCTTCTATGAAGTGAAAAATAAAAAGATGAAGATTAAATATCCTTGCTGCGTATTCTCAGACTAACTTGCTCCGACCTGTCTTCAAAATACGCAGGGAGACAACAAAGGTAATGAGAATCCTATGTATAAAATCCCAGCTTTTTCTGTCAGTGCGTAACGCTAAGGGATGCAATTATGGTTGAAAGTTAGACATTAATTTTATTGTTTCCCTTATATATACATCTCCCGAAAATAGTAACACTTACCAAACAAGAATGCGCAAATGACGGTGTGCACAAAAATATATTTATAGAATGTGTGATCCAGTAAACACACATTGGGATCCTCGCTGCTGCTACGTAGTTCGTGTACTGTGGTGATGCACAGTGGGGTTTTTAAAAATACTTTTGAATAAGTAAAATTGCCGTTAGGTATTGGTGCTTTTGAATTTAATTCCCGTCTTATGACGGGCTTTTACACTAGTAAAATGCGAATAATATGATGTTTTGCATGGGGAGTGGCAAATTCATCAAGTAAGATAAATTTAATTAGAAACCCTCATTGCAGACGTTTGTGATTTAGCTCAAGGCTCCTCAACAGCCTTCTGTTGTAGTTGTTCCAAGGATCCCGTTACACGCCCATTGAGGTATATTGGGAATATGGTGTTAGGCCCATATTTTCTTGACCATAGGCACACTAGGGGTGATGTGGTCAGCATCACGCCGGCCGCCTTAACCTTCCCAGAAGTTGCTCTGGTACCCAATTGGGGTTGGGTCGACCCAGGAGCCGTTAGTGGCCTAAAAAAAAAATCCCACCTCATCTGGGGATCGATGTTCAAAGCTCGATAAAAAAAAAGCTGACAAGGAGACGACGATGACGAAGTACGAGGAGATTAAGCTGTTTCACCATGCATCAAATAGAGCTAAATACATCAATAGACACTGGACTTTGTTATACAGACCAAATAGAACAACAAAGATGACAGGAGGGATTGAGCTGACCAGCGCAAACTTTAGCATGCCAATATCTACGTCTCCTTTTTCAATTAGGCTGCGGTTTGCCAAATATAACTTTTTTTCACTGCTGCTACATTTACCATTTTGTAACTGTAAAGAATGAAATAACTCCACATGTGCTCAAGACGAAACAAATCCACATGGGTCAAATGAAGAAATTACTCCACGCGTGTCAAATGAAGAAATAACACTACAAGTGTCAAATGAAGAAACAACTCCATATGTGTCAAAGGAAGAAATATTTCCACCCCTGTCAAATGAAGAACCAACTCTACATGTGTCAAATGAAGAAACAACTCCACAAGTGCCAAATGAAGAAATAACTCCACACGTGTCAAATGAAGAAATAACACTACGTGTTAAATGAAGAAATATCTTCACACGTGACAAACGAAAAATAACACTACACTTGTGGCTCGCCAGAGATGGCCTTCTTGTCCACTCCCTGCTCCTAGAGATCAAATTGAGGGGGTGATGTAGAGTGACCAGAACCGCACTTGAAATTCAATATGGAAGAACGCAGGACTCATACAGGCGATCAATGAAGTGTGGATCAATCAATAAGTCAATACCCTTTAGTTTCCCAAGGAGCATATGTTTTCATGAAACACACGCCACGTCCTCCTATCACGTGCCGTTTGCTCGACATTTTCTACATCTTCCTCGTCACTCTCACTTCTATCTCCAGTTCTCTGGTCCGTGTGTTTTTTGGTCTACCTCTGCCTCTCTTTTCCCTGGGGATTCCAGAACAAGGACTGCTTTGTAGTGCTATCAACAGGTTTCCTCTTTGTGCATCCTATCCATCGCCAGCGTCATCATCTCATTTCTCGCTCTATTGACATTTCTCTGGTTCCTGTCATCAGTTCCACATTAGGGATCTTGTTCTAACGTTTCAATACTCCTATTCAAGTAACCATTTATGAAAGTCTGTAGCTTTTTGGTTGTTGTTTTTGTTGCTCTCCATGTTTCAGAGCCATACAATAGGACTGACGTGACATTTGAGTTGAAGATTATTATTGTTTTGTTGTACTTGATATCTCTTGATCTTTATGTATGTCCCATTGCAATAAAAGATCCTATTGCTTTTTTGCATTGTTATATTGATATCCCTGTCTGTCCTTCCAATTGTGTCTATATTGCTGCCAAGATATGTGTATGATTCTACATCTTGTAGTAGTGTTTCTTCACACATTAACTACCGAATTGAAAAACACACTGTGGCCGAATTAAATTTTTTTCCCATTTTCATCCTGTAGGTGTTTGCACAAAGTAAGCTGCAGTTTTCGTAATTGTTTACAGATTTTATGACTTACACGTCATTTTAAAGACAAATGAATGTACTATTACAATAAGCACCATTTGTAACTCTAATCCAGGTTGTTGCTATTTGAAGTTAATGTTCAAGGTCGACCTGGTTATTATTTCTTTCATTATTCGCATTACCTTTGTCTTCACCCACTACATTTTCAGACCCACTTGCTGTGACCTCTCATCGAGTATTTACATTTTATCTTGCATATGGTTACGGTTATGGGGCAGAAGATTATAGATAAAGTGATGGTGATGATGATGGTGATGATGATGATGATGATGGTGCTGATGATTGTGATTATGATGATTGTGATGATGATAATGATGTAATGATGATGGTGATGATGGTGATGATGAAGAGATTCCGGAACAAAACATCTCATTACAAACTATTACAGCATGAGTCGAAGTACCGAGTGCAAAGTTCTTCACATATGACCTAGTTATTCAAAATTGCTAGAGAAAATACTTTGGAAAGAATTGGCAACAAATTAGAGCACTAAAGTACATTGCACTCCAGCAAGGTAACAAGGGATATTGTTACATGTTTCGTTAGTCTTAACTATTCCTGCCCCAGATCTCGTATAAAGGTTTCACCCAGGCACAGAAATGTGTGCTACTTTGTCCCCACTGTTTTAAAATGAACAGTAAACATCTGAAATAACGAGAAAATATCACGTAATTTTATATGCGGGGTAAATTGGCTGCAAATTATTTTGAAGATTTGTAAGTTATAAAGGTAAATGTAATCTCAAAGCAGGTACTGCTGTAGGAGATTTCAAAATACTAGGTCCAGCATCGAGAGGTGAGGTGACCAGTTCCATTCCTAGCTGTCTTTTCCTTCCCTAACTCAAAGTCAGGTACCCATTTACAGCTGGGTAGATTGGAGCGTGTCGGTACCTTGATTCCGAACTCGGTACCTTTGCCGGGAGAGACCAGCGCTCAAACCACTCTGTCAATTGGACGCGTAAGTCATATGTAATTTAAAAACAAGGTTTCAAAGGTGGCTATAGCCTGGAATTGTGTAGGGATAAGCTCCCACTGCAGATAAATGTTTCTTCGGCAGTGATCTCTGACAACCAAGCCCAGCTTCTGGGCTTCACAAGTGGCTCAATTTGAGCCTGGGGGAAATGTTTCTACAGACAGGAGAAGGGGCGAAGTCGAGCCCATGCGCATTAAAACCAGCAGCTTCGGGCAGATAAGGCTCATGATCCTTGGTTGGTAGCCTGTTTAGGACAAGGTGAAACTCTGATTTCAAACCTCCCCTGCCTTGCGGGAATATCTGTTTACGGGAAAGGCTTCGAGAGTAAACCGTGAGGACAAATCCGGAGTCAGAGTCCCTAAGTAGTCTAATGTTGATTAGACAATATTCTGGCAACTCTCAAGACGTGACTGGTACCAAATAATATCGGCTACTGCCGTTTCTTTGGACCTACCAGCTACATGGAAAGGGGGGGGGGGGGCATTCTGCAGGGGCAATAGCTTGATGTCCATATAACTGTGCCCAACTTCGCGCCAGAGAGAGGACAACGGAAGAGAAAACACGCCGAAAGGAACATGGCAAAAAAAAAAAAAAAAAAAACAGCTGAGGGCTATCACCTCTGGGGCGCATTAACATAGTCAGTTATGGATGTATGGGGCAGACTTGATGAACTCTGACAATAACGAAACGGGCGTACCAGAAAGCCCTTGGGAGTATAAGGTTCCTTAACATGGCGCATTATGCGGGACGTGGGTTAGACAGAGATTAAACTTCGTGTGTAAAAAAAAACATTTACAGGGTGTTTCATAGGGAATCATAGGGTTATAAGAACTGAGGTGAACTGCAGTAAGACGTGAAAAACGGAAGGTTTATAAAAATAAATATTGAACAAGTAAAGCAAAAACAATTTTCCGGCCACACGCTTGTATTTCAAAATGCTCAAAACATGAAATATACTGCGCTCCTGTTCATAATTTTATGTATGTCACCAAATTCTGTGACAGTGTTCACAATTTTCAGTGATCCGTTCACATCTGAAATCTTGTAAAAATTATATTTTTTCGGCTTTAATTTTTTGTAAGGTGGGCCAGCGAGTGGGTCACTCGAGGTTCCTTCAAATTTTGATACTTGAAATGTAACACGATAGAGGGTCGTGTGCGAAATTTCAGCTCCCAAGGTTATCTGAAACCTAGTGAACGAAGGGCTCAAAGGTTTGAAACATCAAAACAACGCTCCTATCAAAATTTTTTTTAAATGGTTAAAAAGGGTGTTGCGTCTCACTACGATAAAAGACAAAGACGTATGCAGTTGGCTTTTGTCCTAATAAGACGCATTATCTTTTTCAAAAAATTAAAACATAAAAAACACGCACAGGAATCATAGGGTGAAAATAGCGAATTCATATGAAAACCTAATTGGAAAAATCTGATATGTCACATTAAAAAAAATAAAAACCGAGTTACTGAAACCCCTCTTGTCCAATCGGTCAACACCAAAGAAAGAGAAACTCACGAAAAAAAAGTATGTGGTCAGCTTGCTAAGATATTATCAGCATCTTTTAGAACAGGATAACCAGTGCTAAATAGTGTTTATCAGTTTAATGTCGGTGAGTGTCCACTGGCAAGGTGTGTCCAAACGTACTTTTCGCTGTAAGCTGACGAAATTAGATATCTGCAGGTGTTTTAAAAAGAACCAACTTTGCTTTCTTGCAGATTTGATTGTCTCAGTATTGGGGGTAGGCGGCTAATTATAACGAGATATCCGTGATACGTTAATGTCACGAGAGGTTAATTTGTGTGGATAAAATAGATGTATCAGATGATACAAGGATACACTTGCCAGATAAGAGTTTTGGTCTTATAAGAAATACCCCAGTCTTAGAAATAAGCACGGGTGTATGGTTGTCATAGAAATAGTCAGACTATAAAGTTATCTGGCCCAGATGGTAATAAGAAGTACCAGACAGTCGTCTCCTCTCAACAACTATCCTATGATATGTTATGTTATGTCTAGGGGAAATAATGAAACAAAATAACTTCAAACAAAACAGGAATGAACTACTCAAGTCCTTAGATACAATTAATCAATTTATTATAATTACAGTAATTTCTTCTTTTCTCTTTTGGTAAATGAATGATGGAATGTAAATAAAAATGATGGTTAAATTTACAAAAGGAAATGTGTAACACACACAATATACATTTTACACAAAGGTTTTACAATGACTCCTTCCTCTTGGGAACGTCACTTTAAGTTACACTGTCACTTTAAGTTAAACTGTCACTTATATTGAATTGCACTGTTGAATTGATTTGAAATAATCGTTCTTGAAGCACTTATCTTAAACTTTAAATATAGTCACTTTGACTTAAAATACTGTCTTTACACAGGTAGTGACTTTAACAAAAACTGATATCAGAATCTGAATTTTGTAGGTGTGGTAGACCATATATTTTGAGTCAGTCCTTTTTATGGATAACTTATCTTGGTTGACTTCACCGGGCTGTCAATCTGGTTTAGACAGTGGCTGGCAATCTCATGCATTAGGGTCCCCAGACATGATCTGAGGTATACTCTTGGGGATTGATTGCTTCTCTGGGTGTCACAGGAATACAACAGTCTTCTACCTTGCTGACAGTAATGTATGATTTAACCTGCTACAACATAAGGTTCCTAGGCTAATATTTTGCTAGAAGAAACTGTCTCTAGCACAGATGTGAGGCCAGTAAGTCATCAGATGTCATTTGTTAAGTCAGACTAGACAGATCAATTCAGTGACATACTACAGGCATATTTTATCATATATATATATATATATATATATATATATATATATATATATATATATATATATATATATATATATATATATAAATATATATATATATATATATATTCTTCTTCTTCTTCGATCCTTAACCACCGACCGTCAAAGCAGTCAGTGGCCATCACGCCTAGTGGCGTCTTGTAGGGCAACAACAAATTGATTCCACTTTGCACGGTCGGTGGCCATCCTTGGTACAGTGCCCCAACTCTGGTTCATTCTTTGCATCTCAGCCTCCACAGTCCTCCGCCAAGTTGTTTTTGGTCGGCCTCTCTTTCGCTTTCCTTCAGGGGTCCAAAGCATAGCTGTTCTTGTGATGGCATCGGGGTCTCTTCTGAGGACATGACCAACCCAACTCCAGCGTCTGCCAGCTATGATGGTGTGCATGTCCTCTTGCTTGCTACGAGTAAGCAGATCTTGGTTGGTGATGGTATTCGGCCAAAAGATGCGGTGAATTTTTCTTAGGCATGTTGTGTGAAAAGAGGACAATTTTGACATTTCCTTCTCTGTGACTCTCCAGCATTCCGCACCATAGAGAAGCACAGAAAGCACGCAACTCTGGTATAATCTTAATTTTGTGCTTGTGCTGTATTGGGAGGACTTCCAGATGTTATTTAGGCTAAAGAAGGCTGTTCTTGCCTTATTCATTCTGATGTTGATGTCTTTGCCTGCCCCACCGTCTGGTGTTACTATGCTTCCTAGGTAAGTGAAGGTATCTGTCTGTACCAATTGCTGATTCCTACTGATATGGGCTCAGGGTTGCTCACATTGAGCGTCATGACCTCAGACTTCTTTAAATTGATATTCAAGCCCACCTGCTGGCTACATTTATTAAGTCTATCCGTTTTTTCCTGGATGTGTTGATGTGAATGTGCAAGCAGTGCAATGTCATCTGCATATTCCAGATCTTCCAATGTAGAAAATGTAGTCCATCTTATTCCTCTTGGACTGCCCTCTGTTGTCTGGCGCATCACCCAGTCTATGACTGTTAAAAAAAGAGTGGTTGATAAGGGGCATCCCTGTCATACTCCTGTCTTCACCTCGAAGGTTAGGTTGCTCTGCCCAAAGCTACACGTAAAGTTGGCATAGAGGCTTTTTATGATTGCCACTATGCAGCTTGGAATTCCATAAGCCCTCAGTATTTTCCATAAACTGTCCCTATGTATGCTGTCAAAAGCCTTTTCAAAATCAACAAAATTTATGTAAAGCTGTCTTTGCCATTCTGAGCACTGCTCTATAATGTTCCTGAGAGTGAATATATGGTCTACACATCTTCTGTTCTTTCTAAATCCTGCTTGTTCTTTCCTCAGTTTGTAGTCTACTGCCTTTGAAATTCTCTGTATAATTATCCTGCCTAGTATTTTGCTGGGAACTGAGAGAAGAGTGATTCCTCTCCAATTATTGCAGTCTGCAAGATCTCCCTTTTTGGGCAATTTGACAATTATTCCTTTGTTCCACTCTGATGGTGTTGTCCCCGTTTTCCACACTTGTGCAAATAGTGATGTATATATATATATATATATATATATATATATATATATATATATATATATATATATATATATATATATATATATACTTACTTACTTAGTCGTTCCTCTTCTACCGTGAGGTGTAGAGGTTTGGAAGAGAGAGCGCCAGACTATTCTATCAGCTGTCTTCTTCCTGGCCTGGTTCCATTCTAGTCCTCGGTCCTTCAAAGATTGTCTAATGTTGTCCTCCCAGCGGACTCTGGGTCGTCCTGGAGGTCTGGATCCCTGGCTCTTTGTTTCCCATGCTTGTCGTGGTAGCCTTTCTTTTTTTTTCTGCAGACATGGCCAAACCATCTTAGTTGGGACTGTTCTATTTGGGTCTGCAGCGGGTGGGATTTTAGGCCTTGACGTATCGTCTGGTTGCGGACCATGTCTCTTCTTGTTACTTCAACCACCTTCCTCAGATACCTCATTTCTGAGGTTTGGATCTGGCTTTTGTGGGTTGTAGTCATTGCCCATGACTCACATCCATACGTCAAGACTGGGACATAGGTGGAGCGGTATACAGCCATCTTCGTTTTCTTACCAACCTCTTTCTTGCTGAGGAATCCTCGATTTATGGCCTGATAAAGTCTCCCAGCCGCTGCTTTTCGAACATTTCACTTCAGTGACATAGTATAGGCATATGTTATCATAAGTATATACACATCATTCATTTAGTTAACTCATCCTATTCTTTTACATTTCCTTCATGTATTATTCCATCCAGTAATCAAGAAAGGCTTTGTAAGTCTCCTGATAACTACTCTACATTCCAATTCATCCTGTGATTCATTTCAAAAATGTACACCATCAATGGCTTCTTCCCTCCAAGAATTACACAATATAATTTAAATCTGCAATAAAATAATATTATATACATATGTACTAAACGAGTCATCCTTATCCTCAATTCAGAAATATACACAGGTCATCAAGTGCCTGGCAGGCTGCACACACTTCAAGATGTCAAAAGGTTTTGTAGCGAGCTTTGTCCTTTTCTTCCGTGGTTGAAAATTTTGGTGTGACAGAGTTAAGTAAATATATTACATGTATCCACACGTTTTTGCTCCCACCTGGGTTTCCAACCTTTGCTTGCTTATTAATATTCACGTTTTGTTAACGCAGAAGGCATGCGCTTCGATGTCTGTCGATCTCATAATTTAGCCAAGCCTATCTTCGTTTCTCTATGTCTTACAGGCACTAGGAATGTTTACAAACAGACGTATTAGCTAGTCCAGAGCCGCTAACTGAATTATCCCGCTAACGATTGGGCAATCGTTGAAATAGTGACAGATCAGAGAATGGGTCGTATTTTTGTAGCATCAAGGGCGGTAATTCAAATGACGAACCTTTGACGGTTGCATTTCCTCAAGGGGAGATAACCACAGTCCGTGAGTCCCAGGGAATGTAATTAGCTACGGAACGAGCGGAGATCAAAAGACAGTTTGCTCGTTGCCAAAGTCTATGCGTTGGCATAGGCGTGAAATAAAGCGTTGATTCAGGAATCGACCGCAGATTTTCCCAAAAATACTGGCAAGGCGTGATATCTCGCAAGAGCTAGCGAATTTCTACATATTTCATATATATACCCCAGCTTTTAAAATCAATTATCTAGTCGCCTCAGAATGATCGGAACATCTAGCTTCGAATCCTGGACCATTGTTAAAGTGGAATTACTTAGTATTTCGTTGGGGATAGTTTTAATTTCTGTGTTGCGGTAACTATATTTACTAGCATTTTGAGTGATTTAATTGTTAAAGTTCGTCATTATATTTTCACTAAGGATTTACTGTGTTAATTGGCTAGCAGATTAAAATATATATATATAGCTAATTCTTCCATCTGTAACGTAAATTTAATTAATTGCTATTAACCAGTAAGAGATATTTTAATTGACTAGTAAATGCACTAGGCGATGTCGTACTGACGAAATATATATTTAACTCTAATCCATTATGTGTAAGTTTTGTAAATGACTAGAATTTATTTCACGGGTTAATAAGAACGATAAGATAAGCTATACACTTGTGTTTTCTAATCAAATTTAATAACCGAGTGGATAATAATAAATTATACCTTTACGCGGGTTAGGATAGATACTGATATTGTGATTAAATGTTTTGTATTTTCTTCCTAAAATCCAGTACGGGTCACAAACCAAAACCTACCAGCGGCTTAAATCTGAGAGAAAAAAAGGGGTCTGTCAAATAGTACCTACAAACATTCTTGTGTATATCAGGTCTTCGAGGTTGACCTGTTCGGCCCTCTTGTTTCACCTAGAGAGAGAGAGAGAGAGAGAGAGAGAGAGAGAGAGAGAGTACCAATATATGACACTAAGAATAAATGTAACTGGACACATAGCTACCCAGATTATTTTTTCCATTTTCATTTTACATTCAGCCCGCTGTGGCGAAATTATCAAAAATTAACATTTCCCAACTCCCGACCACTGTGTTGTGGCGAGGATTTTTATCCCGAGAGATTTACATACCTGACATTCTCTTTAAGTAATGGAATTACAAGCTACTGACATTGTGAACACTAGATCTCGTAATTATTTTCCTACCTGGACTAATTGATGTGACATAAACAGATCCAATTAACAGTAACGAAGTAAGCGTTCCCCCAAATAACCGGATTAATCAGTCTTGGAGGAGCTGGGGCTTATTTTGCCAAAAATACACAACACTGGATTTGCTGTTTGTACCATGGAGATATGTTCCATATGTTGTTAATCAACAATTAGGTAAGCGCGAATGAACGTGGCCACAGTTTGTCTGAAGCGAGAGAAAGAAGGAGGGAATAATTCTTCTATTGTATACTCACTTTGTTTTGCCTTTCTTTTGTTTGCTAATACTGTTCATTTCAGGATATATTAAATTAGAAACTCTTTACAGTATAGTCAAATTCTAAACCATAGTGCTAATCTTTTGACCTTTTGGTGGTTAATATTTTCTTCTAACGGGATCTTGTCTCACCAGAGGGAATTGCACTTAAGGGTCAATTTCTTTATTATTTCTGTAACATATGATTTTATATTTTGCTATATGATACTGAATGTTTTGAAGGATCTTTTCCTTTATGATAAATAAACTTAACATAAAACTTAATTACCTGTGTTGGTCAGCTCGTCCCAATATCCCTACTCCATTACTATAGTTTCACGTTTGTGCGTCAAGTTGTCGTCACTTATCTGTGTGTGTATGTGAGTGGTTATAGCGTATATTTTAATATATACAGAAATGTAAACTGTCTGATAAACAAATCTCAGTCATAGCGATAGGCTGGACTAGAGTTTCTTCTCAATCCAGGGACAGACCCTACCTTTTCACCCGTGAAATCTATTTCTTTACCTTATCTCTCACGGAGCTACCACCTTTTTCAGTTCTCTTCAGACGGGACCAGAATCTATCTTAATCACCTATCAAAAAATCTACGACAGTGTCTATTCATCCGCTTCTCTCCTTTTTATACCTCTGTATCCTACGAGCGAGGGAACACTGACGTCATAGGTTATCCGATTCGTCTCAATTTCTCCAAAACGTGCTGCATCGATCTAGGTGTATTTTTGTTCCAACTTCTATTATATCCTGCTCCTTTATCATTCATCCAATTTTCTTAATCCTGGGCTTGTTAAAACCGGACGATTAAGAGCTGTGGTTCTATCTAACTTCATTTTACTTCAGTCCATTATATCTTTCGCTATGGCAAACAAGAATGAGCAAAACTCTGTGCGATTCATGTGTTTCTGCATTTCACCTCAACTATCTTGGGTTGTACTGCACATAATATGAAGATAAAGGTATCTGGACAAAGCTTATGCTCTCTAATATCTAACCGTGATGGCATTATTTTTTTTAATCCATCCGAATTTTCGTAACCCTAGCGGAAAGACAAACACATTAGAACACTTGAGATTCCATCTTTGCTACAGCTTCCAACCTACGAGACTCGCAGAAAATGGTTAGCGCTGCTCTCATTTGGCTAATTCCTTTGCGTTACAGAGTGTTCGATTACACTAAGGTATCGAGCCCAGCAGTTAATACATCAGAGGAAAGGTTCAATAGAGCCAAGTGTGTAACCATCGGGAATATTTATAGTTGTGTTAAATGTAATACAATAAAATTAAAGGGGGAGCTGGAAATATGCTCTGGGACCCAAGGGAGCGGTGACCCACAAACGTTTGGGAAACACTTATCTACACAAAGCGACATTCCTATTGTTAACCCAGAATTTCTGTCTAGAAAGATACACAAACCATGTTTTCGCAGTTATCCAGTATGAGTGGACATACAGTATTGGGAGACAATTTGTCAGTTCGCACATGACGTGTCGAAAGATGTCAATCTGGTTAAAGATTAAGACACGGACAGTAAGATAGCAAATGTAATTGTGGAGCACGGAAAGCTACGTATTCGCTTCCGCACAGACCTTGTCGTGATAAATAATTATAAGAAAATGACATCATGAAAAATGTCATCAGTGATAGATCTATGAAGCAGTGAGTTGTAAACATGATAAATACCCATGAAAGTAGCAACACCTTATGAGGTAATTGTTGAGGATTGCTTCATGTATGCAGCACGGCGCATTCCTCAAATGATTATATCTCCGCGACCGATGTCGATGATTGTTGCATGTGTGCAGGCATTTGAGTTTTGGCCGACTCGAATTACTGCACCATGGAACATCGCAATTGAATATATATTAACGACGTAGTATGCATATCTCTATGCATGACGCGTGTGTCTTTGTAAGGACCTCGACGTGTGGGCTTCGGCCCCAACGGCAGCGTATGGCATGTGTGGCCATTGCCACTATATATTCGACTTGTGGGTTTTGACCCGAACGGCAGTGTGTTTTAGAAGTGTGGCCATTGCCACTTATATTGTGTGGTATAACCACTGGAAAGTGTGTGGCGTAGTCCACTTTTTAATTGTGTGGCTGGGAAGCCATTTGAGCAGTGTATTTCTTGAACCAAACGTAAGTCGTAGTAGGAATAACGCAGTTTGCATAATTATGGCAGATTAGCCTGGCGTGGTATGCCAAAGGAACATTATGTTACTAGCAATAGTGTAAGACTAGTATAGATGGATATTGTACAGCTAGCGGCAAGCGTAAGCCTAGTGTAACGGATATTAAACGACTAGCAGTAGACGTAAGCCTAGCATAATAAGTGTATTGCTGACTAGCAGGATAGTTAAGTCTAGTTAGCCTCTGAATTTATGCCAAAGGACATTGGCCGTTAAAAAGGAACTGACCTCCAACCAGGACTCTAGATAGAGATTGTGAACATGTGCTTATGAAATAATGAGAACTCTTACAGATCGTACATGAATGTGATGTGACTTTTGTTCCCATGTAGTTGGTGTCTGCTCATGGTATGAAATAACTAATTAAATATTTTGAGTCGTCAAAATCACAGTGTTATCAACTATCGTATTCGGAGTTGAGTTAAATGCTATTCATCCTCAACTGATCATGACCAGTGATGATTAATGTCTTAACACGCTGCATCTCACACTGCCAATATAATTAATAAGACAAGAGACTAATACAGGTCAGTCAAGGGTCGAATTTAATATGAAACACATTCAGCACATAATGAATCACAAGGGTTAAGCAGACATTATCGATACCAACGAACAGTATTACGGAATCCTACAAAAGTGATAAGAACCCGAGGGACTTTGACTCTATAAACTGAATACGAATATAATAACTTGGTCATCCTCAAATACTAGAAGTCATCGAAGCACCCAGCACATACTGGGATCCCGAGAAGCCCGTAACATTCTGGTGTCAGAAGGTGTCTGGATTTCGTGAATACTGGATTCCCCCCTTCAAGTATCGAATAAAGTCAAACTGATGATGAACGTTATGAAGGCAAAATCATTCTTTCAAGCCTAACCGGCAACTGAAATGCGCAGGACAGAAAGTGACGTCACTACATCGATGCCGTCAACTCTAGCAGACAACATTGCTTGAGAATCTGAAATTTTTCTTCCATCAAAGAGACTGATTCACGCAGATAGAACGGTAATCTTCCACTCAAGAACCTGAACCAGTGGAGAATGTATCTCTTGATCAAAGTCATCTGAAGCTGCGACGCAGATCGTTTGAAGAAACTACGTTTGAAGACCGAAGCAAGACTTTCAAACGGTTCCCTGCTGCGAAGGTCAAGGTCTACCATCAATGGACCTCAGCTGTTGAAGACAAGTTGCGGAACTAGGATTAGAATTACATACATTCATGTATTTCTCAGATGGACAACTAAACAGATAAGTTCTTGATTTTACTAGAGCGCTTGAACATTATCATATTGTCCTTATATTATCTTTGGTCTACAGTTCATCATCACTTTACTTACTTTTTACTATCATCTGTGTTTCCCCATTCATGTTTTTCGTATATTCGTATATTCGTATTGTTTAATATTGACTGGAATTTTCCCAGGAAAGCTTCAGTGAATGTTAACTTCTATTAGATTTGCATGCTTATTTTACTAACTGAGGATCTGACTGATTATATTTTTTCTTTTGAGTCAGGGAATAAATGTTTCTTCAGTTAGTATTATAACCATATTTTGTGTGATTAGCAGTTTCGTCAATTGAATTACGTCCTCTTTATTTACATAACCTACTTTCAGTACTGTTGACAATTGTTGTCGTGTGTGATCTAAAACTTCTTTGTCTACACGTTTGTCTAAGACGACTTGTCTTGTTATATTTTTGTGATGTAAATCCTTTTCTTTCTTTTACTCATTACTGTTTATAAGTCTTCTTTATTTACTTTATAAGTGTAAAGTGTTGTTGTATAACTGAAAAATCATTTCATTGTCACTCATTTGATTGTTTTCACTGTTTTGTCACATGTTCTTGGAACTTGTTTGTTATTGATTAATATTCATGTACATATTATATCGAGTTCTATAATCCTGGTGTATATTATAGACTATTGAAGGTACTCAGAAACCTATTATCATGTCTACACTACAGGAATTCATTGATATTGGAAAAAGTTATGGAAAATCAGGGGCGGAACTACAAAGTTTTGCAGATACAAAATATGATGAATATTTATCGCGTCTGGAAAGAATGGAACAGCGCGAAATGACTAAACGAGCTGATGAGCTTAGGAGGTTTGAATTAACCCAAGAAAGGGAATTGAAGGAAAAAGAAATATCCATGAAAATGGAATTAGAACTATTGACTATAGCTCAACAAGAAAAAGACAGAGAATTTGAGAAAGAGAAAATAGCTCAACGTGATAAAGAATTAGCTCAACAAGAGAAAGACAGAGAATTTGACAAGGAAAAAATGGAATTTGAGAAGGAAAGAATGGCACAACGAGATAAAGAAATGGAATTAAGGAGAATGGAACTTATGCAACTGGATCAAGCACATAAAAATGCCATGGAAATGGAAACATTAAAACTTCATGCAGAAAAAGAAAAAGCTTTAGAATTAGCTAAAGTGCAGTCTGAACAAACTAAGACTGCGGCTGCTACAAATATTTTTTATCCTAAGTTAAAAATGCCACATTTTGACCAGACTCGCGATTGTGTTGACTCTTTCCTATCTAGATTCATCATCAAGGTCACAGCTCTGAACATACCCAAAGAAAGATGGAGCAGTCTTTTACTTGATTTTTTTGACTGGTGACTCACTTAAATGTTTCATGAGTCTTGATGAGAAGAGCAGAAGCGATTTCGATGTCGTAAAAGAGGTATTACTAAGACGTTTCCAGTTAACTGAGTCTGGATTCAGAGATCGCTTTCATGCTGCTAAACCAAGCAAGGATGCAGATTTTGGTGAATTCATTGCATCTATTAAACATTTCCTTAGCAGATGGATTGATTTGTCAGGTATAAATAAAACATATGAAGGTGTTATAGATCTCATGCTGCGAGATAAAGTTTTATCCGCATGCAGCACTGAATTAGAAGCATTTTTACAGGAAAGACATCCTAATTCTATTGATGAGTATGAAAAACTCGGAAGACAGTATCAAACCGCACATCAGAATAAAGATCTTCATAGATCGACTATTCGAGATCCTATGCCTGTATGCGCGGTACAACATGATCACAGACCTCGATCGAAGAGCTTTGATGGACGTTGTCGTTCAGATTATTATCAATCCGACAGAGGTTTTTATAACTTCCGTCGTCATCGCTCTCCTTCGAATTCATATCGACGAGGTTATAGAGGATATTCACCTCATGATCGTGGGTATCACAGAGGCAGGGATTATGATGGTTCACATCAAAAAGGATACTATAAGCAAAGATCATCTTATGGTAGAGATGCCAGGAAGGATGACTCTACTGATTTTTATTATAACAATAAAAAGTCAGTTAATAATAACAAAGGTAATGCCAGATCTCCGTCAAGAGACAAAAATAAACAGAGACATGCAAATAGTTGCAGTGTTAAAAAGGAAAAAGGTAATGATGATAATGATCATGCGAACGCATGTATGGTAATGAATGATACATGTTATGAGTGTCAGTCGAAAGACAGATTAAAGTCTACAATTACACTTGATTGTGGCCATTGTATGCCAACAATGTCGGCATGTGTAAATGTCGGTTATCTTACATTTCATCCCGGAATATTGGATGGTAAGGTAGTGAGAGTTTTGAGGGACACAGGGTCCTCAACGATAGGCATAAAGCACTCGCTTATCGAGCCCTCTGCTTTTACAGGCAAATCAGTTAAGTGTGTCACATTCGGTGGGAATATAGAAACTTTCCCTGTGGCACGAGTATATATTGATACTCCTTTTTACACAGGCACTGTCTATGCCTGCGGCTTGAGAGCACCCATAACTGAAATTATAATAGGAAACATACCAGGAGTTAAAGATTGCACTCCTGAGGAGATTGCAATGTGGGTTGAATCTCACCCACAGGTGGCAAATGCTGTTGTAACGAGAGCACAACAGTTAGCTACGGACATGGCTACACCACCTCTTCCTATAATAGATACAATTATGTCTCAAGTTGGCACTGTTTCACCTTCTGTTTTTGCAGAAAAACAGAAGAGTGACCCAACTTTACAAGGATTGTTTAGCCGAGCAGAACAAAAAACTATTAAATACACAAGAGGGGCTAAACAATGGTTCAAGATAAAGAAATCAATACTCACTAGATATTATGATGATGGCAAAACAATTATACATCAAGTGATAGTACCTAAAGAATACAGACCATTGGTCCTACAAACAGGTCATGACTCCCCTATGGCAGGGCATATGGGGATCAAAAGAACATTGTTTCGTGTTACGTCACAATTTTATTGGCCTGGGGTTAATAAGGATACAAAGTTATACTGCAAATCATGTACAACATGCCAAGGTATAGCACGTAAGGGCAGGTTCCATACGGCACCCTTACAGATTACGGACGTGCCTGAGAGACCTTTCAAAATGATAGCAGTAGATATAGTGGGTCCGTTATCAATTGTTTCAAATAATGGATTTCGTTATATTTTAACTTGCGTAGATCTTTGCACGCGTTGGCCAGAGGCCATACCGTTGAAAACCATCACAACTGCATCCGTGTCTGATGCATTATTTTCGATATTTTGTCGAATCGGTTTTCCGGAAGAGATTTTGTCAGATCAAGGATCACAATTTACTTCCAACATTATGATGGATTTAGAATCCATGCTATCTGTTCACCACTCGTTTTGTAGTGCGTATAGGCCTCAATCAAACGGTGTGCGCGAGCGCTACAATAGCACTCTAAAACAGATGTTATCTAAGATAACTGAAGAATGCCCTCGTGAATGGGATCGGCTTCTGCCGGCGGCCCTGTTTGCTTTTCGTGAAGTACCCCACGAGAGCACGGGGTGGTCTCCGTTCGAATTGGTTTATGGTTCGAATCCGCGCGGACCAATGATGATACTCAAAGATTTGTTGATTGGAGCGTCAATGGATACAGCCACTCGAAACAGCTACGAGTTAGTGATTGATCTCCGACAACGAATCATCGATGCGTGCACTTATGCATCCCAGAGTATTAAATCAGTCACTCAACGATCACGATTATTACATAATCAAAAGAGAATATTAAGATCATTCAAACCAGGGGAAAAAGTTTGGTTGTTGCTACCTCATAACGATAACAAATTACTGATATCATGGCAAGGTCCATTTGATGTTATCAAACAAGTCACAGATGTTGACTACTCAGTGAACGTTAGAGGTAAAATCAAAACCTTCCACGTCAACATGCTAAAATTAGCAGTTGAAAGACCACAGGAATTAATTCCTGTCATTAACTCTATTGATGATTCTTCACATCATACTGCTTCTTTTGCAGTTGTTCATGAAGAAGATACTACTTCGTCTATCCCTTAACAATTTCAACCACCTTCTTTGCAATCATCGGAATCTTGGAAAGACGTGACTATTTCTTCGTCACTATCTTCGTCACAACAAGATCAAGTTCGGGATATTCTCATTTCTTTCAATGATGTTCTCACCGACCTTCCAGGTCAGACATCGCTTATATCCCATGATATTACTCTTACTGATTATAAACCTATCAAACTCAGACCCTATCCTATATCTTTACACCACAAAGATAGGGTAGAGAAAGAGTTAAAGGAGATGATACGTTTAGGTGTGATATCTCCTTCGGAATCACCATATGCATTCCCAATGGTGATTGTTAAAAAGAAGGATGATTCTTTACGCATTTGTATTGATTTTAGGCGATTGAACAAAATTACAATCACAGACGGTGAGCCTATGCCACTTTTAGATGATCTTTTGTCTGAATTATCTAATGCTACTTTCTTTAGCAAACTAGATCTCTCTAAAGGCTACTGGCAAATTCCTCTTGCCGAAAATGCCAAACCTTACACAGCTTTCACAACTCCTTTTGGGCTCTACCAATGGAATTATATGTGTTTTGGGTTGGTAAATGCGCCAGCGACGTTTGTGCGCATGATGCGCCGCCTTCTTGGCGATCGTAAAGATGTCATCACGTACATCGATGACATCTGCCTATTTCATGACTCGTGGGAAGACCATATTGATGGTTTAACTTCCCTTCTACATACGTTACGTATGCATGGTTTGACTGTGCGACCTTCAAAGGTCCAAATAGGTTGTCAGGAAATTTCTTTTCTTGGTCACCGAATAGGTAACCACAAACTGTATCCTGACGACAATACAGTCAAAAGAATTCTTGAGATTTCTACCCCTTCTACTAAGAAACAAGTTAGAAGCCTTTTAGGCCTAATAAACTATTACCATAAGTTCATCCCGCATTTCGCACAACTATCTACACCTTTGTCCGCACTGTTGACCAAAGGTAGTCCTAATAAGGTACGTTGGGACAAAGATTGCGAAAGCGCTTTGGTAACAATTAAGAAATTATTTAGCAATGCACCTATTTTGTTATTACCGAATATACGTATTCCATTCATACTCCAATCAGATGTCTCGAGCTACTCCATGGGTGGTTGTTTGCTGCAATGTTACAAGGAAACACTCCATCCATGTTTCTATGTGTCGAGGAAACTGACTCCAGCTGAACAGAAGTATGCGACAGGTGAACGTGAGCTCCTGTCTATGGTCTGGTGCCTGGAGAAGCTGTCAAGATATCTCATCGGCACGCACTTTTACATTATGACAGACCATAGTCCTCTTACTTACATAACAGCTAGAACAATGCGTAACGCTAGAATACACCGATGGTATTTGTTAATTCAAGAATTTTCATTTACAATTCTGCCTATTGCTGGCTCAGACAATAACTTGGCAGATCTTTTATCGCGCAACGTCTTTGAGAAGAAATTGAATTAACTCTTTAGTCACCATGTTGACAAGTGCTATTATTAATGTCATAAAATTTAATGTGTCTACTTAATGATTATCATAGTTATAAGTAGGTAGTACTAATATTGATATGTTTGGGAGACGGGCGTCTTCTCCATCACTAATCATCCGTGCCACAAGTGTCACGTTTGGAAGTGAGGGGGATGATGTTGAGGATTGCTTTATGTATGCAGCACGGCGCATTCCTCAAATGATTATATCTCCGCGACCGATGTCGATGATTGTTGCATGTGTGCAGGCATTTGAGTTTTGGCCGACTCGAATTACTGCACCATGGAACATCGCAACTGAATATATATTAACGACGTAGTATGCATATCTCTATGCATGACGCGTGTGTCTTTGTAAGGACACTCGACGTGTGGGCTTCGGCCCCAACGGCAGCGTATGGCATGTGTGGCCATTGCCACTATATATTCGACTTGTGGGTTTTGACCCGAACGGCAGTGTGTTTTAGAAGTGTGGCCATTGCCACTTATATTGTGTGGTATAACCACTGGAAAGTGTGTGGCGTAGTCCACTTTTTAATTGTGTGGCTGGGAAGCCATTTGAGCAGTGTATTTCTTGAACCAAACGTAAGTCGTAGTAGGAATAACGCAGTTTGCATAATTATGGCAGATTAGCCTGGCGTGGTATGCCAAAGGAACATTATGTTACTAGCAATAGTGTAAGACTAGTATAGATGGATATTGTACAGCTAGCGGCAAGCGTAAGCCTAGTGTAACGGATATTAAACGACTAGCAGTAGACGTAAGCCTAGCATAATAAGTGTATTGCTGACTAGCAGGATAGTTAAGTCTAGTTAGCCTCTGAATTTATGCCAAAGGACATTGGCCGTTAAAAAGGAACTGACCTCCAACCAGGACTCTAGATAGAGATTGTGAACATGTGCTTATGAAATAATGAGAACTCTTACAGATCGTACATGAATGTGATGTGACTTTTGTTCCCATGTAGTTGGTGTCTGCTCATGGTATGAAATAACTAATTAAATATTTTGAGTCGTCAAAATCACAGTGTTATCAACTATCGTATTCGGAGTTGAGTTAAATGCTATTCATCCTCAACTGATCATGACCAGTGATGATTAATGTCTTAACACGCTGCATCTCACACTGCCAATATAATTAATAAGACAAGAGACTAATACAGGTCAGTCAAGGGTCGAATTTAATATGAAACACATTCAGCACATAATGAATCACAAGGGTTAAGCAGACATTATCGATACCAACGAACAGTATTACGGAATCCTACAAAAGTGATAAGAACCCGAGGGACTTTGACTCTATAAACTGAATACGAATATAATAACTTGGTCATCCTCAAATACTAGAAGTCATCGAAGCACCCAGCACATACTGGGATCCCGAGAAGCCCGTAACAGTAATGGAGTTTGAAAACAATATCTTATGGTGTCATGTAGAATTTTCTACATGAGAGAAATGGATGATTAACTCTACCAATGTCAGATGCCTGGTTGATGGTTGGTTTGGCATGCAAAATGTTAAGACAGACTGCTCTTGGTTGGATCTTTTCTCATCGTAGCTACCTGTATGTCTGCGTGAAATATTCGTTATAACCTAGCAAGATGTAAGACTACTTCACTGACTTTTGTTAAGTAGAGATCAAAACAGCCAAAATAAGAGCTCGTAACCAGCTGTCGTGAAACATTCTAAATCCACATATATAAATTAAAAGGTAAATGTAAAGCCTAACACATAAATTGAATAAAAGGAAAGAGAAATGGTAAAAGTACAGTGCTGTCACAATGGCGTACAAAAATCCCCCTTGTTTTCTACTTCGTCCGCAAATTGTAACGTTTCACGTTGATAGTAAAGCCTACTGCATCACTACACGCTTTCTACAATAAAACGTGTACTGCATTTCTAAGAAAACCTTGAGATACGCAAGCTGATTAATGACCTAAATTAATACTAGCATTAATTGCACTACGTTAACATAAACGAAAGGACAGATGGACTTAGGATAGAAAGAGAGAGTGAGGGCTGAAAGCAGGAACGCATGCAACCCTAACACGCGTCTCGCGATATACAATTAATGCCACCCTCCCCAAGCGAAAGGCCAGAAGCAATACTTTTTTCAAAAGGACAGTGATAAAAAACACTACCCATACGAGAGTTAGGTATAAAAACCTGAAAAATGCTTATTGGGAAACATGACATTATACTGGTTTACGTTTGAAAGCCTGACAGTACCCAGACACCACATCGTATCGAAGTGAACAGGAGGTAGAAGAAAATGCACATTTTGAACGCAGCCACCTAGCTCCCTTAAATTTATATAATTGGGTTCCTTAGGACTTGCTGACAAAGAATATGTTAAACGTTACGCAAATAGTCTAGGAATTAACAAATTATAGCCAAAATAAAATGGTGGTGTTGTCAGACAACACCAAAATCAGAATTCCGCAGTGGCAGGTTTTGAAACCACCATTTTACGGGAAATGGGCCACCATGTAAAATCCTATTTGATTGGATAGAAGTAAATGTAAGGCTAAACACGATTAGTCGGGCTACAAATACTAATTCTTTGTTGTTAGGGAAACGTGAGTAGGAGTACTTTTTTTGAAAAGCTGTGTAAACATGGCCCGATTGGTTAGACCCGCCAATATAGGCAATTAGGAGCGTCAGTTCAGTGCCACATGTTAAAATAATCTTACTAAGAAACAGTGCGTTGAGAGCCAGATCATATTTTTCTAAATAAAAGCCTGGGACAGAGGCGGATCGGAATTTGTGCCATAATTTGTGCCATTATTCATCGCCAGTCAACGTATCTGTGTAATATTTCCATGAATTGTGGTAAGCTTGATATATTCAATATCTTTTAATGAAAATTGAATGTAAATTGATAATTTATGTCTGTATATGTGTGTGGTTCGGTAGCAAACATGAGGCAAGGCCTAAATATTGCTCCAACCTGAACAGGAGGTGTCGGAGAAAAGTAAAACTGCATGGAATTGCCAAACAGTACACTGACACCTATCTTATTGACTAGAAGGAACTAAGGCTGGAATTGCAGAGGCGTAGTAACCATTTAGGAGGAGAATACTGGTGTAAATTGTTTCAGATGAAGATAGCAGTTGGCCTACCGCTCTGAACTCAGTGTTTGTTCTGTATTGTGTTCAGTGTAGAAATAGATTATAAATTAGATCTGAAGTAGGAGGTACAACCTTCTTGTTTCAGGGACTGTGGTCCTAGTTATTGAAGCAGCACCTGGTCTGGGTTTTGCTGAATCCCGAGGCTGACAGCATACTCCTGGGTCCAGATAGCGACCAGTGAGGTGTCTCTAGAACACAGGAAGCAATCGAGCAGAGGAGTCTTTTCCTGCCGCCATCACGAAAGATAAGCTTTTGTGGCCAGAGTAGCTCAACATTATGTGCCCCCTCAAAAATTGACATTTCGTTAACCACAGAGGGACAATTAATTGGTTCAAATGACAGGAACTGTGAAAGTTTCCCAATACTATTTCCCCGATAATCAAACACTTGAAGTCATGATGAAAAACAACAACCAAGCTTGAACAAAACCAGTATTACCTCATATTACTACTGCACAAATTACACACATAGAATAATAATAATAAACTATGTCAATACAAAGTTCATATATATAAACTGTGTAAATAATACTTGTAATTACATTTGATTGTGATTCCTGGTTCACTGTGTAGTTGAATCAGGATATCCATTATTGACAAGAATTAATACATATATTTTTAAACTTAAACACTTGACTCATTTAAGATAGTCTTATAGAGTGTTATATGTGTATGAGTGTCACAGTGTTGTAAAGTGTTGTAGAATAAATTAAATTGTTTATCTGTCTGTTGTTGTTGTGACTTACACTTCATCATTTTCATAACCCTAGACATTTAACGTAGTCATCACAATATTCCAGAATAATTCTGACTGAGGCATAAATGTGGTAGCAAGTAAGGTCATCTGTAATACACCACACTTATTAGATACAGATACCTTCACAGCTGATCTCAGTCAGTACACTAAGTCCCCTATAAATATTTATAACATCCCACTTTACCACACCAGCACACTCTAAAGGACTAGCCCAGAATTAGGAGTAACTGCTAACATTAGAGAGCGTAAAACACCCATAATAATACTAAAAGCCCAAGCCTTAGGACACTCCTCAAGTGGAGATAGTAGAAGGATTCAGTACACTGTAACTTCATCTATCTGATGGATTACTGCATCTTAAACTAGTTGCAGTAAATTACGGCCATTTTGTGAATCAAGCCTTTGTATTTAATTTTCCCAAATATAACTCTGAGTAAGTTGTAAAATGTACATTTTATCATTCATATTTTGCATTTTGACTTGTATAATTCGCTTGTGGATGTAATGTGGCATATGAGGCTGGCAATCGCATCACTTTAAATAACTTGACACATGAACCATCACTGCAAGAACTGGTGACTGCTTCGTGCGGGTTTCCCCACCAGGAACCAACAGCAAAAGTGTCCACAGGAACCACGTACAGCAGGGAGTGAATGATGAAATCATGGTGTTCATATGTATTATACAAGCACTTATTAAATGTCATATATATAAGTGTATATATTGCAATTGTTGTCTTCCGCTATCCAAAAGCACTTTCATCCGACTCACTAGGGTTACAACTTAACACTTGGGATGGGTAAAATAGTACGAGGAAGATGGAAGTGATTGATGTAAGCGGAGGTCACCTGATGCTCATATCAGGAGACCTAAAACTTAGTAGAGACATTTGTCTCCTTTCAGTCTCTGGTTCAGATTACAGCAGTGACGCAACACAACATCAACTTTGTAGTATAAGTTGCTAGCAGTCGACGCTATACACATCATGAGACGGGTCATGACGACGCATGACTTGACAACCTAAGCAGTTACGTCGGCCTTGTGCAACAGACGTGCTGCTGCTCCAATTTTTCACTATTGACTAGAAGTACAGTCCAAAACACCGGTCGGAGCCAACAGCAGCTGAAGCAGACGCCAATTGATTCCACACTAGAAGCTAAGTTAGAAAACAAGCGAAATCAATGAACAATTCATAAGTTTTTCACCACAATATAAATCCTCCAAGGATGATTTGTATCATCGCTGCATTATTCTAAACTACGTTAATTATTTTAAATCTTGTTAAACTCTAAGTGATTATTAAACCTGTTTATCTGTAACTTTAAAGCTATAGATGGATTAATCACTATAAGTGAATTGTTTGTTTACACACGTATGACTCATATTGTTTTAAATACAAAACATAAAGAGCTACTAGAGTAAGTAATAATCATTTCAGTTGGGGGCTAAGACAATACGAGCACATTTCTTTTTCCCGCAGAAAGGACGAGAAAATAAACAAGTTCATGACAGTTTAGATAATTTCAGTTGTTATGCTTGAGTTATTAACATTCCTGTGAGGCTCCCTGAAGTAGAAGCATCATTATTCTATTTATATCTCTACCAAGAGTAATCTTGAGCGAAGGTTGATACCTTTGATTACCCTTATCATTATACTTTTAAGTAGTTTGGCCATTGTTTGACCACAACTACGGAGTAGGGGAGACAATCCTGTGACACATCCTCATCATGTAAAACAAATTCTAATAGAAACGACCGATGCACGATCATGTGACTACTTTGTGCAGGCTTTCTGCAAGGGGTCAGGTACAGCTGTACTTTCATGCTCTGTAAGTAGCGGAAAGACAAATGATTGTATTTCGATGTTTACCGCATCGTGTGCATGCTAATTCGTTACCTGGTTTGAGTTTGTGCATTAGGATCATGGGTGGAGACGTTGAGCACGTATTATGAATAAACTGTTTGTATTGCGATGACATATTCTTATCCCCATTTGATTCCAATATTTATGGGACAGCTTGGGTATTTGTCCGCCTGTGTATTACCGGGTCCTTACAAGAGGTGCAATTAATAGCAACACTTTAATCTATCCATCTCTCGAAGAAGGCAGCTAAGGAGGGTTGGGCATGGAGCTGGTTAGTACATCGTGAAGGAACTTTAAACTAACAGAACTTCAACAAGTTTAGGCAAGTCAACCAATGTAAATGGAGGACTTGGCGTTTATTTGTCTATTTTTTACATGCTTCTTTGGAAATTAATGGATGAATGGATGAATGAATGGATGAATGGATAGATGATTAGAAGAATAGATGGCAGGATCATTGATCACCCGTTGGCTTGTCACACCGATTACGGAAACAACGGCAGATGGATCTATTTGTTGTTGCCCTAAAGACGCCGCTAGGCGTGATGGGAAACTACAACAGAGAAAATCAATCTGCTGTTGCCCTTAAGACGCCACAAGGCGTGATGGCCTCTGACTGCTTGGTCGGTCTTTGGCTAAGGACGGAAGAAGAAGAAGAAGAAGAATGTAGCAGACGGGAGAAAAACATTTTGCACCATAAATGATTATTATCTCTGATATTTTGATTGTAAATATCATTCTTATTAATTTCTTGCCGTGAAAAATAAGCATCTTTAGGATTTAAACGTAAAAAATAATTCTATCTGTGGTTTTACACCGTGGAATTTCGCTTCTCGCTGGATTTTCAATCATAAAAGGTGAATCACAGTTAACCAGCTTTTACGCTATTGGTAACAAAGTAAGTTTGAAACAATGTCATTGGTCGGAGTTGCGGGCGTATAGGGAGGAATGACTACACAAAACTCTTCTACAGCTACGATCAGCGCGGTTAACTACCTGACCTGTATATTGTGCCATCCATACCTTTAGTTCACCAGTTCTCTTCCCGACTTTCCAAGAGCTATTTAACTATTGACCATCCATCTCGCAACAGAATGTATTAATGGATGGGTGAATGGTCTATTGGATGGATTAAAGATAGGTTAATGAATGAATGTCTGGGTAGTGGTTGAACTGTGGATACATGTACACATATATACATAAGACATATATGTGTTCCAGATGTGCTCGTGTTTTTTTGAAAGATGTATGAATGATGTAATGTTGTCACACGTGTTTTACATCCATTGCGGAGAGAAAGCAAACAGACAGGACTCTGCTTTATGTCGGAATAGTAATTCAAGTTAAAGACAAAGAAGAAAATGTCATAAGAAATATATTGATAATGAGAGAGAGAGATTGAGAGACGAAGGGAGTGATAGAGAGAGAAGAGGGAGGGAGAGAGTTTTCGGATAACGCTAGATGAATATATGGTAACACCACAGTCCAGTCTACCCAGCTGTCAATGGGTATCAAACTTTGCTCTTGAGTTAGGGAAGGCAAATCCAGCGAGGAAGAGAACCCATCACACCACCGAGTAGTGGTTTTAGGCTGTGTGAGGCCCTAAGCTGGCGTGAACTTGCCAGGCCCCTTTTTAAATAAATTCAGGTTGTATCGACAAGCATTGATTTCTGCGCGAGACATTAAGCAAAAGCCCAGGTTATCTATGCCTAAAACCACAACTGAAGCTCCCTCATAAAGCTGAGAAATACAAGGTTTCCGAAAAGTCTGGAACCAATGGGAATTGCACTATTTAAGCTTCATTGCTTTGATAAAATGTAATATGTATGTACACTTTGTCACAATATGTGCTCCGTGTGTCGACCCCAAACTTCAACGCACTTTTTGAGCCAGTATACCGTGTTTCTCTGAAAAAGGTCATAATTTCGTTCAATGTTATTACATTTTTCACATGTAAAGAGAAAAAAAATACAGTTAACACTTGTTTCAGATTTTCGGACACATTGTAGTATAGTGAATTCTCTATACAGTCGTCACGCAGCAGTATCAACTATATTACTACTACGACCTTTATATTTAAGGCTGAAAGAGAAATAGGAGACCAGAAACATATGAATAAAAAGGACATGGGACAGACACAAAATGTATAACCAAGGTATGAAATGGATAGCGAAGATGCGAAATGTATAACGAAGGTATGAAATGTATAACGAAGGTATGATATGTATAACGAAGGTATGATATGTATAACGAAGGTAAGAAATGTATAACGAAGGTAAATGTATAACGAATGTAATAAATGTATAACGAAGGTATGAAATGTACAACGAAGGTATGAAGTGTACAACGAAGGTATGAAATGTATAACGAAGGTATGAAATGTACAACGAAGGTATGAAATGTATAACGAAGGTATGAAATGTACAACGAAGGTATGAAATGTATAACGAAGGTATGAAATGTACAACGAAGGTATGAAATGTATAATGAAGGTATGAAATGTATAACGAAGGTATGAAATGGATAATGAAGGTATGAAATGTAAAACGAAGGCATAAAATAGATATTGAAGGAATAACATGGATAACGAAGGCCTAAAATGGATAATGAAAGCCTAAAAAGACCCTGAATTGAAGGCAGAGGAAAGGACAATATCCACCATCCTCGCAGCACTATTTTGGTGCAGCTGAGTTGGCATTGTGGTTAGTCACGAATCGGGCTAATTTTGTTGATGGACTTCGCAGTAAGAAGTCGAAGGATATTGAATGTATGAATATGTAATAGCAGACACGCATTTCATAAAACACGAGTTGGAAGAAATGCTGGCGTATTAAGAGAAAAGAGGCTCAGTTAACTCTTGCGATGTCATTATTGCAAACTACAAATCCTTTTCAGTCCGAATTAAACACGTGTTTTCTGATATCCAGACTTTACGGTTCCGCAGTTCTGGAATCTCCCCCATCACATTTCTCATGATCCCAGGTATCGTAAAGTGCATCGCATCGTGGTTCACGAAATTTACCTGTCCAAAATTGCCAATGCATGACGTCATCGGTTGTATAATGAAAGATGCAGCCGAGATTTATACGACCGACATTTTTTTTTTAAAGATAAGATTACTTTTCAGTTCTGTTCTGCCTAGCTCGTCATTTGCTTACGGGTAAATCGTAATGTTGTGTACCAAATATTCAGTGTACTTCGCCGGGGTCTCCTATGAGGCAATTATTTTCCACCCTGTGCCGTAATTTTAATTCATGATAGACTTAAAACAACGCTCAGAGAGTTGTTTTGGCACGGGTGTCAAATCTGACCAACGCTCTGAGCGTTGTTCCGGAGTCAAAGAGTTTAAGAAGCAGGGAGTCACCAGCTTAGCTGCTGCCCTTGCAGGAAGCCTTCCCCAAGTACTTACATGCTCTTGCAAGGGTACTTTCTGTGGCACTTAGTTGTACATGATGAGTTTGCCAGTCTAATGCACAACCTCAGATTAGTCGCAATAGACGACATGCTTGAGTGGTGAAGTAGCCTTATTTTCTCTTTGTCTCTTCAGAGACCCCGGGGTCTCCTATACATTATATACACACATTGGGATTCTCGCCGGTGCTACGGAGTTCGTGCACTGCGCTGAGATCCTCCTTGTGTGATCTGAGAAAGGAGATCGGAGCACTGGTGGACTTTGTCCGTGTGCAATGAAGATAGTCCTTAGAACCAAAGAAACCAAACCCCGGGGTTTTAATAAAAATATAATCAATTTTCGGAGGGTCCTGACCCATAACTAATATCCACCAACTTGCAATATTTTCACGATGCATATTCGGGAAATTACACAAAAGCCGCGCGCAATGCAGTCTGGAATCTAAAGTGCACGCTGATTAAAATGACGAGCCTGTTTCCCATATCTTTCTGGTGGATTTTTCAGAAATATTAATGTTTTTTTTTTAGCCTACAACATTTTAGAATTTTCAGTATTTATATTTCGGACAAGTAAGAAAAAGTATCACCATCTTATATTTATATTACTTAGCCAGGGAAGCATCATTGTCATCATAGATGAAGCTTATAAGCTTTCGAGCCACCTCTTTACGTGTCACTGATTTACTTCTGAAAGGAAATGTTAAGGAATGAAATGACCACGGGAGAATTAGTGCTGTCGTCGGGACATGCAGCAGACAGAGCACATCACAATTATCCCCCCCCCCCCCGGGCCATGTTTTGGCGGGTTACTTGCTTGAACTTAGCTACTAGGGTAAAAAAACGTGGTTAAGAGATCGGTAAGGACGTGTTTGCCAGTCAACGAGTGTGAGCTATCTTTAAGATTGGCAAGGGTATAGGAATAATGCGAATATATCTCTCGGTTATATTCATAGACGCGTGATTACGTCATGCAGTCTGCTGAGTACCTGCTGGGTCTATCTATTTTGGGAAGTCTAGTCATATTTGATTGTCGGGACAGCTTGAAAGATCTTAACTAGAAATCAGGATTGTGGAGTCATAGTCCGGGAGTTAGAGTCGTGGAATCGGTCGTTTTTAGTGGAGTAAAAGTTAGAGGCGGTTAAAAAATGTCCCGACTCCGAATTTTACTTCCCTTAAACCTAGGCAAATACTTTTTTTCTTCAAAGAACCAATTCAATTTAAACATAAATTTTTTTTTAAAAATCGTGTTTTAAAATACTTTTTGAGTTTTTGTTTTGTACTATTGTATGAATAGTTAAAAGGTAACAGCAAGGCAGCTTTTGACACATTAAGAAGACTATCAAAACCCCAACAGCCCAGGGTAACTGTCATAGAAGATAGCAATGGGGCTCTGCTCAATGAAAAAACAGCTGTAATGAGAAGGTGGACAGAATATTGTAAAGAATTATATAACTGTAAACTTGACACTGACTTAGGCATATTAAACAACATTAAGTGCGAAAACAGAGAACTCGGAAATGCAGCAATACTACGGGAAGAAGTGGAAGAGGCTATATGTTCGATGAAAGGAGGAAAGTCACCGGGTGTGGATAATATACCAGCAGAGCTCTTGAAATATGGAGGACCAGATATAGTAAAAATCATGTCAACAATTTGCCAGAAGATATGGAGTACAAAAAAATGGCCAAAAGAATGGACGCAGTCATTAGTAATACCACTTCCAAAGAAAGGAAATCTAAAAATGTGCAAGAACTACAGAACCATTAGCCTTATTAGTCATCCAAGTAAGGTGATGTTAAGGATACTTTTGAACAGAATAAAACAGAAATCAGAAGAAATCTTGTCAGAGGAACAGGCTGGCTTTAGACCAAAAAGAAGTACCTCAGAACACATCTTCAATATTAGATTACTGATCGAAAAACATCTCCAGCATCAACATGATTTATACCATAACTTCATCGATTTCACAAAAGCCTTCGATCGAGTCTGGCATGAAGGCTTATGGCAAATAATGAGAAAATTCAATTTTGATACCAACATCATAGATATCATTGAAGCACTATACAAGGACGCAAGCAGTGCTGTTTTTGCAAGCAACGACATTGGATAATTTTTTCAAAGCACCTGTAGGAGTTCGCCAGGGATGTATCCTGTCACCAGTGCTCTTTAATATATATCTAGAACATATTATGCAGGAGGCTCTCTACGATTATAAATCAACCATATCGATTGGAGGCCGACCTCTGTGTAATCTATGTTTTGCTGATGATATTGATCTGATAGCTGGAACAGAATCAGAACTTCAAAACCTTACCTCTAGACTGGAGAAAGTAACAAGAACATATGGGATGGAAATTAATGTATAAAAAAGCAAGATATTGGTGAATAGCCATAAGAAACATGTTCCGACCAACATTACGTTAAATGGGCAAACGTTAGAAGAAGTTAACGCCTTTAAATATCTCGGGTCCACTATATGTAGTGATGGAAGATCAAATAAAGAAATCAAGACAAGACTTGAGATGGCCTCAGCTGCCATGACAAGGTTGAATGTGATCTGGAAAAGTAACATCAGTTTTCCTGTGAAGATCAAATTATACAAATCACTTGTATTATCTATTCTCTTGTATGGGTGTGAGGGCTGGACACTCACTGCAGATACGGAGCGAAGGATTCAGGCTTTCGATCATAAATGTTATAGAAGAATTTTGCGCATTTGCTATAAAGAGCATAAAACAAATGTCTATGTTAGAGAGAAGATAAATACCTATGCAGGCCACCAAGAACCACTTTTGTCAATAGTGAAACGTCGAAAGCTTGCCTGGTTTGGGCATGTAACTCGTCATGACTCCCTTTCGAAAACGATCCTCCAGGGAACAGTCGAAGGTAAACGGAGAAGAGGAAGGCAAAGAAAATCCTGGGCTGATAACATCAAAGAATGGGCAGAACACGGTTTCTCCACACTTGTACGCATTGCTGAGAATAGAGAGCAGTGTAGGACCCTGTCTGCTGATGCTTCCACCATGGCACCCCTACGACCCATGACGGGTTATGGGTTGAGATGATGATGATGAATAGTTAAAAATTTAATCTACAAAAGCTGCGTATTCATTTAGTGACTAGTTATTTCGTTAAAGTATTTCTATATATTTTATCGTGATTCTTAACATAAATTTATTAAATTAGTGAAATTAATGTGTCCTCCTTTTCTTACAAAGTGCCCTTTGTTAGTAAAAAATAAAAATTCAATAAACGTCCTCCTTTTAAAAAAATAATAAAGTCACCTTAGTTATACTATTCTCGTACATTTAACTCCATATAAGTTCATTATTTTATGCCACATGACTAGTAAAACAAAAACTGTAATCGAAGTCAGACTTATAACAATTCAGGAGTCGGAGAATGATTTGGCCGACTCCACAACCCTGAAAGAAAAAGTGGATTAATAAAATTAGTAATACGTCTCATAAGGACAAGCCACAAAGAAAATTGCACACGTTACGACCAAAAAGCCTTCGTCCTTTTAAAAACGGGCAAAAACGGACAGGGAAGAACGCGAGAACTAAGTGAAAACATAGGGGGGAAAAGATACAAACCAAGCATTAGCGTGGCCGGAACCCTCGTGGTGTATACTCAGAAACTAGCTAGAAACAGGTCGTCGTTTAGAAGGGATTATTCACTTTATTCCCGCGAGAAGATGGAGTTACGGAAAAGGTAGATTCATCAACAATTGTTTCATATTGACTGTCACGGATAGCATCACCTTAATTCGCAGAAGTGGTCCACCAGTGGCCAACACTCAAGTATTTCTAATATGGGTCTTCAAAGGTGTCTACCTTCGCACAAGACTACTCTTGGCAGAGTTGTAGATAGAAGGATAAGGACGCTTCTATCTCAAGGGAATTTTCACAAGATGTTTTCAGAAGTCAAGAACAATGCTGCATAGGGCAGAGCACTATTAACTTATATCTGATCCGTTGCCTTTTGTTAAGAATTAAGCAATAGTTTTAGCCCGTTCAAGCCCACAGCTGGTGTAAATCCAGCTAAATTCTTTTATAAGTATTTGCTCTACAGATGTAAATATATGTCTAAATGTGTGTATATATATATATATATATATATATATATATATATACATATATATATATATATATATATATATATATATATATATATATATATATATATATATATATATATATATATAAATGAGTCTTGCTCATACGTTTGCTTTCATAACTATAATAACTATGATTGTTTTGTTTTACAATAACATGTATGTGACGGTATTGCCTCCCCTGCTTTGCAGTAGTGGTCCAACAGTGGCCAAAACTCAATAGCATCTAATATGGGCTTCAAAGGTGTCTACCTTTGCACAAGATTACTCTTGGCAGAGATGTAGATAGAAGGGTAATGACACTTCTATCACAAAGGGAGTCTTCACAAGATATTCAGATAAGCGAAAACAATGCTGCTTTGGCTTAGCACGTTAATTCTAGAATCTGTCGACTATTTTTGTGAAGAATTAAGCAATGATTTATGTTATCTCGTTTAAGCTCCCATTTCTGATTAACTCAGGGGAATTATTATTCTGGTATAGCTCAGTTTAGAGAGTGTGTAGTAAATTGACTGAGACAAACATGCAGTAACATTAAAATGATTAAATCGAAGTTAAATTTGTACATTTACAAATAACAAAATTTAATAATCACTTAAGTTTTAACAGTTTGAAAATATTTGAATAGTTAAGGATCAAGAAAAAGTCATCATCACGGTCATGCTAGGAGGTAAATTGTTACAAGAAATTCAAGTGGCAGCATACATTGAACTTAGCTGCCAATGACGGTTCTGCTCCTTCTGATGGGTTGCTTTTTTACACTGCTCACACTCGTCGCTGGTCAAAGTTGTCGGGTGTAGCTCGTTTCCCAGAAATGTCAGGGAGAGTCTACAAAGATGGTTCCTCGTCTTAAAGCTTAGGCCACTGTTCCCTTCTTGTTCCAGAGATAGTACTTTCTGCTGGTACCACCAATAGCTATGGTAAAGAATAGAAGCGAAACGCTCTCCTGAGTATTTCGTTTTCCAACCCATGATTATGGGTCCCTATCATCCCATTCCACCATCCCCTTAAACTCAGAATTTACTCTCGATGGGAATTAAATTTAAACCCTTGGGATAAAACTTTCTTTACATTTAAATTGAATAGCTTTCGCTTCACAATACATTTAAATGGAAAGGTTAATAGTACAGATAGAATATGTTTACATTTACATTTCCACTGATTGAAAAGTGTTCACAATATAAATTGAATATTTTTTCATTTATGTTTACACTGATTTGAAAAGTTTGAAACTTCCATTAATTTTAAAGTGCAAATGTTAACATCAACATTTACACTGGTTTTGAACTGTAAGTATTATACATAGAATGTACATCATTTATTTCAACTTTTCCTCCCTGCTCCACATGGAACCTGTAACTACTTTATGCTGTTAGTTCTCTTTACGAAACTAGCAATAAAGCAATTACCAGCCCGTGCAGTGGTGGTTCATGAATCATCATTCTATACGCTGAGGTTGCCAGCCTCAAATGACTTGGACATCCACTATCGATTTTCACAAATTAAATTCACATGGCAATAAACATATATATGGTAGTTCACATGTTAGTAATGAAATATAGAATGTAAAATCACAACTTACGCCAATCCTGGCTCACAGACTTTTTGCTCAGAGGAAAAAAGGCCATGGCAGTTGCCTTATTACGCGTTTACTTGGGGTCGTTAATTTAAACTTTAATTCCCTTTCTGGCTCCGTGTGTTTCCTCAGACAGCGGCTTTCCTTATTAAAATGATAGAGATTTCCTGGGCTGTTTTTGTAAATCCTGATAAATACTCAAATAAGAGGTGTCCGGTCTGATAAAATGGTATTCTGAATTCTAGGCTTCACTCTGGCAAGATCTGGTGTCTTGGCAAGCTATCTTCACAGTAGTTTTGACTGACTGAAGCATCAGGTTATATTCACTGCCTTCCCACGCAATCGTTGTTATGAAGCTCAAATGATCAGCCAATCTGATTTGAATATTTTGCATGACTCATCCAGTGCAAAATTTTAAACATTACTTTTCTGAAAATGGGCTGTAAACATCCGATTGCCGGCAGGCGAACTTACAGACGTATCGGTAACCTCACACGACAATGTGTGTAAGATGTAACAAATTATTACTTTCGCTAAAGTAATAATTTGTTACATCTTATCTGTTGCTTGAGCACACACAAAATCCGTCTCTTTACAACCTTGACTGAAACGCACCCATGCCTTATCAGTGATTAAGCAAATTGCACTGGGCGATGTACGTGTTAATCTGTGTACTGATATCGGCAGCGCCTGCGATTAACCAACTTTGTCGCATGTTACGCAATTGCCTAAATAAATGTTTGAAGACCGAAAAGTGGGACACCAGTGTTCTGGCCTGAATAAAGGAATGCAGGGGTATTTTCCTGTGTGTATCTAGGGCAGCCAATCAGAAAAGGGGTTTCCCACGGACAGATTTAATGACTTCGGCGAGTGTATAAGGAAGAATAAATCGTCCGAAATCATGGTTAGAATTAGACATCGGGAAGGAGAACGGAATGACAGACAAGGATGAGAATGGTCTCCTTTTGACGGGAATATCTTCATTTATGTATAGGTACAAGGAAATCAGAAGGGAGTAAGTAGTTGTGAAGAATTTTGCAAGAATAAGTGTCCGTGCATTGAGAAATCCTGTGTTTTTCCTATTTAAAATTCTAGATAAAATCGTTAACACGACAGATATGGGAAAACAACATATGGATATAAAGGTCAATTCACGGAGAACGGAAATATATAACTCCAAAGGCTTGAACTGGGAAAGGTGAAATGCACGAGACCAAGGTTGGAAACTCATTTAGCACAACCCCCTCGAAGTTACAACTATTTTGGGAAGTTTGCTGGAGTTGCGAGCCTTGTTTCCTGTACGTCCGATAGCTCCCTATATAAGGGCGGTCGTAAATGATTTCAAATTCACTTGTACAGCGAAGCAAGACAGAAGGACAACGGCTGGAGAGAGAGAAACGTGTCACGGCCAATATCTTGTTATTTGCAGCCAGGCAGTTCTGTTACTCCACAAAAGCCAGTCTTTACTGATCTTAATTAGATCCTGCGAGGGTATGTAAAGTTACTATGTAAAATAATACAGTAATTTCAACTTTATTTCAGGATTTGTTTAATCTATATGTTATGAAAGTATCATGTATATTAATTGATTACTTGGTATGATTGTTGAAGATTGGAACCCGAAATATAACCACCATGACTGAGTCCGTATCAGGGCTAGCACAATCCTTTTCAGGACTAATAACAATTTTTTCAGGACTACCAACAATCATTATCAGGGCTTATTCAATCTGTCTTCAAGTTACTGCACTTTACAGAGCTAACGTGTCAGGCAGGGGGATACTATAACCTCATACCATATATGGGTGTACATATTATTTTGTATTATTTGATTTTATAAAATGTTCCACAGTAGACACCTGTCTTGTCACTGATCCATAATCATGCATTTTCACGCATACATCTGAAAACAAATTCATCTCACCTACAATAGGAATGTGGTAATTGTTATCCACAAATAGCCACATATCCTACAATTATCTGCAGGTTCATACTTGTCAACCAAAGGTCAGAGTTCAATGATCAAGAATTGCTCGATGATCAATGCTAATCGCCCCGGCAGTGTCTGGATTGGTAGAAGCACGACCTACTGAAGCTGTACATCTCATATGAACACTGATTAACCTAACAGATGAGTGATATTTGTGACAATCGTGCACCCAAGAAGTGATAACTGTCAAGCAGAGTTTTATGATGACAATTTGCGTGATAAACTAATGAAAGTTATAAAGTGAATAAGACAGTGAAGAAGTCTATTACCCAACTAATTGGAAGAGTCTAAAGAAATGACATTTTAGTGTAACTTGTAAAAACTGTAATTGTTTTCGCCAATTTGGTTTTGTATAAACATAAATTTTGTATCAAGTCACATACAATCACCACAATTAGATAGATGTAAATAAAGAGGATATAAATTGTATTCACCAGCTTTATTCATTCAATATAGTTGATACTGAGTTTGGTTGAATTTTTATTAATATCACAGGTGGTCACATAGCGGAGGTGGCGCAGTAAGGTCTGACTGTTCTCTGAATATTTTCAGTCCAGATACTTTCACAGCCGTGACTATCGAGTGATACCAGTGTACTTCTCTGTCACTGGGACCTCACACATTCTGGAGAGAATACTATTTCTACTCTAGCACTATCATCTCACACATATAAAACCTTCTGCTACAGTGGGGGCTCGATCGCGGGATATTCTCGTATATCCTGAGCCATCCTCTATCTAATACATCTATCTTTAGTCTATCTTGGGCCACCAATAGAGAAAAAAAATATTTTTTTTGGAAATTCTAGAACAAGATTTTTTTCTCAGTAACAGTACCTTAGAGTACTTAGTAAATATTGACTATCACAAGGTTGCACGATTAATTGTGTTGTCCATTTGATAATTATTTTAAGTAAGTTTAGGTAAGTTTTCATACCCTACTTAACTTAATATAATGGCTGACTTAGTGAAGTTCAGAACTGCGATCATGCAGATGGGAAGGGAGCTGGGCGTGACAGGTGATGCTCTCATCCAGTATGTCACAACTGAAGTGGACAAACATATGGATAGAGAGGAAAGGAAGCTGCAAGCAGAAGCTGAGAGAGAAGCCAAAAGACTAGAAGCTGAGAGAGAAGCCAAAAGAAAGGAAGCTGAAGAAAAGAGTCTGCTGTTGGAAGTTGACGCTCAAGCCAAGAAATTGGAGGCTGAAGAAAGAAGATTAACAGCTGAGGAAAGGAAGCTACAAGCTGATAGAGACCATGAACTGAGATTAAAAGAGCTTGAAATACAGGCAGCGGCTACCACTAATGGTAGTAGGTCATCTCATTCGGATACCAGCGCCAGCCAAAGCACCTCCATTGGAGCTATGAACTTCCACCTGGACCCATTTGTGGAGAAAGAAGAGGGAATAGAGGATTACCTTGACAGATATGAACGATTGGCTACTACTTATGGCCTAGAAAAAGAAAAGTGGAATTTGAAGTTGTCACAGGGATTGAGAGGTGTATCTTTAAACGTCTACTTGAAGCTGCACAAAGAAGATCAGGAAAATTATGAAGCCTTGAAACAAGCATTGTTGGTGCGTTACGAACAAAACGCAGAAGCTTATAGAAGGCGATTTAGAACTGCTAAGCTCCAGACAGGAGAAACATATCAGCAGTTTTCAACAAGGTTGGAAAGTTACTTGCTGAGGTGGTGTCAGTTAGGAAACTTCAATCATGATTTAGAAGGGATCAAGGAGATGATGTTGATAGAACAACTCCTGGAGTCCATGTCTCCTGAAACGAAGACATTCCTCGTAGAACATAAAAGAGAGAGATTAAATGAAATAATCATCTATGCAGAAAGTCACAAACTGGCTCACCCCCTGACTCAAGGAAATAAGAGGAAGCAGGGAGATAGTTTCAAGTCACCACAAAACCAAAACGAGTTTGAACAAAAGGACAATACAACCAAGAACAACCAAAGATATGACTACAAAGACAAGGACCCTCCAGGATATAACAATAAACCCTCACGAAGGGAAGAAAAATGGTGTAAGTTCTGCAAAATGAACAACCACAACACTGATGTATGTGGGAGGAAAAAGCCTCTTCATCATGCTGCATGTCTACAGGTGAGGACTTCTGATAAGAAGGAACTGACAGTGAGTCAGAATAGCCTCCTTCACCCACCTATACAAGAGATAGTGATCGTAAATGGCAAACAAGTCACAGGGATGTATGACACAGGTTTGTCTTTTGATGCGATCGTTTGTGCATCTCTGGTGCGCCCGGAACAAATCACCACAGAAACAGTAGATATTCAAGGGCCACTAATGGGAGCATTACTCCTAACTTTACCCATAGCAAAAATTCAAGTCAGTTGTCGCTATGTGGAAGGGGAGATAAATGCAGCAGTGTTAGATGATACCTTTTACCCCGTGATGTTGGGGCGTAGATATGTTTTCTTTGGAAACCCGGTAAAACCTATGGTTATGGCAGAAATCCAGACCAGGTCTGACTCCAGGAACATAGAGAGGGACACCAAATTAAAATTTGATTCGACTGAGAGGAAAAAGGCTCAAGTAGCAGACAGCACATTGAAGCCTTGTTTTGGCAAACTGTCAAAAACACATAACAATCCAATCAAAGGAATTTTCTATATGGAACATGGACTCTTGCACAGGAAAGCTGGCAGAGGGACGAACAGTCATGGTCAAATTGTTGTACCATCCACCTATAGAAATAAGGTTATAGGCTGGGGGCACATAACTTTGAGTGAACACCTGGGTAATGGTGCCACAAAACAAAGAATAGCCACCCAGTACTACTGGCCAAGTATTACGGAAGACATTAATCGGTATGTAAATTCCTGTCCAGAGTGCACCCATGTAGATTCAGAAAGTCGACGAAAGAGTCTTCACCAAAAGTCTACAAGCAAACCAGCAATCATGGGTACTCCCGAGATTTGCACTGGAGGGGAAAGGAAACATCCCACACAGGTTGAATTGCAGTCTGAAACCCATGCACTGGAAGAAAAGAACAAATCACGTAGCCAAAATCAAACACCTACGAATTTGCGAGGGAAAACCGCAACCAGCTATCAACGAAAAGAGGGCGGTAAACTTCAAGAGAAACCTACCGACCCCATTTCACCAGCGGTAAGGGCCTGGATGAAAAGCCGAACTGGGAAAAGAAAGATAGTAAAGGATGAATCTATATCCATGAAAACAAAATGTAAGAGCAGATTTTCTTAGTCGACACCCAACTGAGATAGAACGAGAGTAAGAAGAACATTAACTACGGCAAAGCTTACAGTTGTTAGCTGTAGAAATTTACAGCTTAAAAGAGAGGGAGGCTCTGTCGCATGTAACGCAATTGCCTAGTTAAATGTTTGAAGACCGAAAAGTGGGACACCAGTGTTCTGGCCTGAACAAAGTAATGCAGGGATATTTTCCTGTGTGTATCTAGGGCAGCCAATCAGAAAAGGGGTTTCCCACGGACAGATTTAATGACTTCGGCGAGTGTATAAGGAAGATTTCGTCCGAAATCATGGTTAGAATTAGACATCGGGAAGGAGAACGGAATGACAGACAAGGATGAGAATGGTCTCCTTTTGACGGGAATATCTTCATTTATGTATAGGTACAAGGAAATCAGAAAGGAGTAAGTAGTTGTGAAGAATTTTGCAAGAATAAGTGTCCGTGCATTGAGAAATCCTGTGTTTTTCCTATTTAAAATTCTAGATAAAATCGTTAACACGACAGATATGGGAAAACAACTGTTACGTGCAGTCTTTGATATCTTACAATATTATACATTGGTATTCTTGTTATGTTCGCAAATATTTTGTAAACAAAATAGTGCTTAAAGGGAAAGTCATTATTGAGTTACTTCCCTTGAAAGTTGTGTCGGCTCTGTCGATCGAACTCCGCGGATGAGTCCAGTTTTCTGCGATTTATTCTTCGTTTGGGTAATAATAGATTGTTCTTGCTTCAGAATATCTATGGCCTGAATTTATGTGTATTGTTTGTCTGAGTAGGACGAGTCTGTCTTATATCTGTATATCTTTACATATCTAAGTCGAACTATATGTTCTGTTGTCTCTAGAGAGGTCAAAGGCTATTCGGCGGATGTGTCGCTAGAGGGTGGTGTGATTTGGCTTCGTCCCGATAGGGACTGTGTTTTCTATGTCGGCTTGTCGCCGGGAAAAAGTGATCTCAGTATTGGTGGGGAAAGTGATAGTCGTCTAGACCTATCGTGTATGCTTTACCCCAGTGTTTATTCGTATTGCCAAGGAATGGCATTTTCATATTTCTGATACCAAGGTAATAATAGACACTCTTATGAACTCTCGTACGAAGCCACCATTTTCGATAGGTACGATTTGAATGTCTAAGAGAATATATTTGACTCGATGAAAACGACTTCGATTCCTAGCAGCACTATATCCTGTAGATTGCAGTCAATTGTTCATGATCAAATCTACAGAGTAATGAAATGTTTTATGAATGACTAACTTTAGGACAGATTCATTATCTGTATCCAAACGTGAGTGACAGCTCACGAGTGAAGCCATCTTGGAACCAAAACATGTAGTGACTTTCAAGAAGAGAAAAGGGATGCCCGTATTATCGCTTGTTTAGTCCAGAGATCACTGCTACACATGAGAACCCGTTATTACCGGTTCAATATTATTATATGGAAAAATATGTGCTGAACATTATGTTGAAGAATCGTCGCTAGACGAGATTAGGTTTAGAAGCCATCTGAAATATTGTTTATAAGCTGACGTGCTCAGTCAGTGAAGTCAGATGATATATATGTATGGGCGATACTGAGGGCTTGGCTACTGACAGTCCTTATACTATTATTCTACATGAGTGCCCATGTAACATTGCAAGACCATTTATCCACTGTACCATGATGTATTATGCCAACCTGTGATTTGTCACTATCTGTGCTGTCGAGTGTGTACGTCCAATTAAACTTTAGAAAAGGTACACAGTCGTTGGTGTCGATGACTTCCAGCCATACATGAGTGTGAGAAAAGAACATTTGTCAACACCACGAACCCTTATTATCATTCGCACATTATACACTCAATCCATGTCTACACACCACTGCGTAGGTCAAGTTGACATTCCATACACTACAGTGGAGCAAACAACACCATAGAGATCTTATCAACTGATGATGATGATGATGTCTGCTTCCATCCACTTATATCTATCTTTTGGTGGATATCATTTACGGGAATAAAAAAAACCAACTTTATCAACTTTATCAACTGGTGGACCAGCTTTCTGGGTTTGACCTCGCAGAAGTTCAGAAGTCAACAGAGTACCGATACCAGACCGTTTCCTGTGGCTGATACGACACACTTGCAGTATTGGTTTGCTATTTGTCAACACTTCGTCACGTGACCTGTCAAGTGAATGCAGTATGTAGGTCAGCGTTGTTGACATTTTTACATTAGACATTACAGAGTTTCACAGAACAGTTGGATCAATTCTTGTCAATATTAACAGGAAGACAGTATTTGTGAACTAAGAAGTCCTATTTTCATCGATGGATCTTCTTGTTTTCCGTATATGAACTTTAATATTTAAGGCCAGAATGTTTAATTGAATAAAGTGGCAGTTTGTTTGTTTTCATAAAAATAACTTTGCCATTACTGTAAAACTGAGCCTATTTTGCAACACATACTATCATACACATAATTTATATATATTTATGTTTACATGTTATTTGTTTGTATAGTATGTTAGTTTCTATGTCAGCGGGTTGTGTTTAAGGTTGGGCGGCGTCCTCACAACAGAATATCCCACGTCATAGAGGGTCCGTTGTGGGCGTTTTCTATAGGTGCAATTTTCTTGATTGAAAATTTGCTGCGACAACTGTTGCTTTTGTGTTAGCTGTGAAGTCTGTAATTATTGTTATTTTTTTGTAATATTTCTTTGTTCTTTAGTTTTGTTTTGATTTGTTTGTAATTTGTTGGTCTAACCTTTTCTATCTTTCAGTTCTATTCTCAATTTATATTCATATATTGTGACGTCATTTGTGTTGTTATTCTTTGCAGATTCAGTGATTATTTTCATTGATTTCCCTATTTGATTTATTTTGATTTCTGCAAACGTTCTTGTATTGTCAGTCCTATTTGTACTTTATGTATTCTGTTGGTTGACATATGTTTTATATAGGTATATTTCATAAGACACAATTGCCTGTGCACTGCACTTGGATTATGGTATAAACCAGTACCTGATTATTATTACTATTATACAAGACCTTATTAAAGGCTTGTGACCCACAGATATTGGGATAGTATACTGATTAATCAAGTCATTGAGAACTTGTGGTATTATTATTGATTCAGGTGATTAGTATTATTGTTAGACATCATGTCTACATTAGAATACTTCATTACACAAGGGAAAGCCCTTGATAAGACTGGTCAACAATTAGAACAATGGGCTGTTGCTCAATATGACAAAGCATTAGCTGCAGAAGAGAAAAGATTAGCTGCAGAAGAAAGAAAAGCTATGGCTGAAGAGAAAAGATTAGAAAGAGAAGCTGAGGCTGCTGCTGAACAAAAGAAATTGCAGATGCAGGTGGAGGAAAGGAGATTTGAAGCTGAACAAAAAAAATTAGAAAGAGAAGCTGCAGCTGAACAAAAAAAATTAGAAAGAGAAGCTGCTGCTGAACAAAAAAGATTAGACAGTGAAGCTGAACAAAAAAGATTAGACAGGAAGCTGAACAAAAAAGATTAGACAGGGAGGCTGAACAAAAAATATTAGATGCTGAAGAGAAAAAAGCAATAAGAGAACATGAATTTGAGTTAGAGAAATTGAGATTGACAAGTATGAGTAATGTTAATCAGGCATCTAGTGGTAATGGTAAACCTTCTACTTACAAGGTTAAGGTTCCACCGTTCAATCAGTCCAGTGACGATATTACATTCTGGCTGGATAGATTTGAACGTTCTTGTCGTACACATAATGTGGATAAATCACAATACGCTAATCAATTATCAGAAAACTTGAAAGGTGAATCTTTGACTAGATTATGCCTTGTAGGAGAAGCAGATAAGGATAATTATGATGTCATTAGGGCGGCTTTGATAAAAAAATATCAGCTAAGTGAGGAAGGCTATCGCCTTTTATTTAAAACGATGGTGCCTGAGACGGGTGTAGAATTCTCAGAATTCACTGCAAAGGCACGTCTCACAGTTGATCGTTGGATTGAGCTTTCCAAAACAGAAAAAACGTATGAAGGACTTATGGATTTGTTGCTCAGAGATAAGATTATGTCATGTGTGAACAAACCTTTCCTTGAATTTATACATGAGCGTAAACCCAAATCTCTAAAAGAAATGGAAGAATATTGTTCCCAATATGTCACTGCACACCCCCGACGTGACTTTTGGCAACACTAAGATTAAGGAGAGTATGCCAGTTGCTTCAGCAACACCATACAATCCCAATTATTCACACAGATTTCAGGGACCTCAAAACAGATTTGATAAAAAAGGTAACCATAATAGTTATCAAAACCAAGGTAACCAATCATTTCAGGGTTCTTCTTCAAAGAACTGGAGACGAGCTGATAGCTCTCGACACAGGGGTGGTCATAATTATAGGAATTTCCGTAGAGGAAGTAATTATAGAAACTATCAGGGTTATCCGTCTTGGAGTCAACAAGATCATAATTACAGAGATACTCATTATAATGAATATGATAATGGTAACCAAGGGAACTATGACTCAAACCCAAATAGGGGTTACAATAGAGGTAACAATAACTACAGAGGTGATAATAACCGAGGTAGATCTCAATACAAAAGACATAAACCACATTTTCAGGCAAACTCTGCACAACAAGAGTCCAATGAAGCCTATAAACAGAGTAAAGATAATAATGATGCTAGTAATATGGCATGTGCCGCTTTTGATTTTGGGAGAGCATCTCAGTGCCCCCAATGCAAAACGCTATTTGAGCCAACCACAGTGTCTACTTTAAGCTGTGGCCATCCTCTTCCTGCTCTTCCGGCATCAGTCGCGCATGATGGAAGAGGTTCTCTTGTCTTACATAAGGGTTTAGTGAATAACAATCCAGTCTCTGTGCTATTTGATTCTGGATGCACCACAATTGGTGTTAGGCAGTCACTCGTAGATCCTTCCCGTGCCACTGGACAAGTAGTCAAATGTGTAACATTTGGCGGCACATTAGAGAAATACTCTACTGCTATCATTAGGATTGCTACTCCTTTCTTTACAGGAGATGTACACGCATGTCTTCTTCCGAATCCGATCGCTGACCTCATCATCGGTCGCATTCATGGAGTCAAAGAATGCACTCCGCAACAAATTTCCACGTGGGAAAGGCAAAACATGCAGATTGCTAACGCTGTAGTCACTAGAGCTCAGGCTCTTAATATGCCTCAAACTTCATCTACTGAAGATAATGAAGTGCATAACCAAGATAATCCCTTGGTAATTTCTCGTGACTCGTTTATAAAACAGCAAGAAGATGATCCCACTCTGAAGAAATTCTTCATTCTTGCAACTAAAGGTGATCCGAATAAAGACACAAGTCGTAAATCGTGGATTACAAAGAAGAATGGCGTACTTGTACGTATGGTTCAAGACTCCATTACGTCAAGTCATTCTCAAATCCTGGTTCCCAAGAATTTGAGAGTTAAAATTTTGCAGCACGCTCACGACTCTCAGTGTGCTGGACACATGGGTTTTTTTCCCGTACTAAGTCAAGAGTCCTTGCGGCTTTCTTTTGGCCATTGGTAAACAAGGACATACGGATTTATTGTCGATCTTGTAAAGTATGTCAGGAAGTTAAATCCAAAGGTCCACGGCATGCTGCACCCATTCAGGCGGCGGACATTCCTATTCGGCCGTTCCAAAAAATGGCCATAGACATAATTGGTCCATTTAAGATCAAGTCTGCCAGAGGACATCAGTTTATCTTGACGTGTGTTGATATGTGCACACGTTGGCCAGAGGCTATTCCTCTGAAGAGCATTACTACTGCTGATATTGCAGATGCTCTTTGGCTTATATTTTCTCGTCTGGGGTTCCCCGGAGAGATATTGTCAGACCATGGCACCCAACTAATATCAGATACCATGTCTCAAGTAATGTCTACTCTGCAGATAGATAGATCTTTAAGTAGTATCTACCATCCAATGTCTAATGGTATGGTCGAACGCCTTAATAGAACACTTAAAAACTTACTGGGGAAGATAACTGAGGATCATCCTCAAGACTGGGACAGAGTTTTACCTGCGGCCCTCTTCGCTTACAGAGAGGTACCCAATGAACATACAGGATTTTCTCCCTTTGAACTCGTCTTTGGCGCGCGTCCGCGTGGCCCTATGTCGTTGCTTCACGATCTCATAACATCTGACAATATTGACGATGACACAAAGTCATCCTACGAATATGTCATCGCGTTGAGACAAAAGATTATCGAAGCATGCAAATTAGCAACTTCTTCTTCTGAATTTGCGAAACAGAAGGCAAGGCAATTTGCCAATAAGAAGAGATGCTTACGACAACTTTGTCCTGGTGACAAAGCATTTGTATTACTACCTTGTAGGGAAAACAGATTACTTATTTCTTGGAAAGGTCCGTACGATATAATATCGAAAATTTCCGATGTCGACTATATTGTCGATATTGATGGGAAGCATAAAACCTTCCACATCAATATGCTTACTGAATTCCATGAACGTCCGGATTATTTGCAACCCATTTTCCAAGCAACGGACAATTCTCCAGTACCACATGGTCATTACTCATCACTGTCCGTGATACAGGATGAGGAAACAAGTTTTTCAGATGTAAATCTTCCTCTTCCAATGATCCCACTTCATTCTAGTGAATCATGGAAGAACGTTACTGTCTCTCCTGATTTGTCTCTAGGAGAACAGCGACAAGTTTCAACTATGTTGCAAACATTTCAGGATGTACTCACTGACATCCCTGGACAAACGCATGTCATTCAACATGACATTGTTCTAACTGACCATACTCCTATTAGGGTTAGACCTTATCCTATACCTATACATTTTCAAGCACAGGTCGAGAAAGAGTTGGATGAGATGATAGATTTGAAAATAATCGAACCATCCACCTCTGCATATTCTTCGCCGATGGTTATTGTGCGTAAAAAAGACAATAACATACGTCTTTGCGTTGACTATCGAAAATTGAATCAAGTAACGAAGTTCGATGCCGAACCTATGCCTTTACTGGAAGAGCTACTTACTCGACTCTCCAAATCTCATTTTTTCACTAAACTTGATTTGTCTAAAGGATATTGGCAAGTTCCTTTATCTGAACGCGCCAAACCTCTCACGGCTTTTTCAACACCTAGAGGTTTGTTCCAATGGAATTTTATGCCTTTCGGTCTTATGAACGCACCAGCTACATTCGTACGCATGATGCGCCGAATCCTATCTTATCGGTCAGATGTCATTGCATATCTAGACGACATCTGTCTTTTCAGCGATACTTGGGAAGATCACTATTCAGGGTTAGATGAATTGCTGTCTACTTTGCGTGAGCACAACCTGACAGCGAAACCCTCTAAAGCCTATATTGGTTTTAGCGAAATTTCTTTCCTAGGCCACCGAGTTGGTCATGGTTTCCTAAAGACAGAGGACCATAATACTAGTAAGATACTTAACATCTCAATCCCTAAGACTAAAAAACAGGTGAGAAGTCTGTTAGGTCTTATTCAATTTTATGGCAGATTCATTCAGAATCTATCCTCTATCATGGCACCTCTCTCAACACTTCTAAAGAAAGGTTCGCCTAATGTGGTCCACTGGTCTCAGGAATGCCAATGCTCTCTGGATAAGATTAAAACACTGTTTTCAACACCACCTATTTTAGTGCTACCCACTAAAGATAAGACATTCGTTCTTCGTAGTGACGCTTCATCCACTGGGATTGGAGCGGCACTAATGCAAGAGTACTCTGGAACTCTGCATCCTGTAATGTATATTTCCAGAAAACTTAATGCGGCAGAAAGGAATTATTCGGTTTTAGACCGTGAGCTATTAGCTATGGTTTGGTCGATCCTCAAACTACAGAGATTCCTTCTAGGCGCACATTTCATAGTAGAAACCGACCAAAAAGCTATTAGGCTTAGACTTCTTGATATGTCTAGTTCTATAGTAATTAATTCCTTTAATCTATATCATATAATACACATTTGTATTTTTCTTTATATAGATTAAATTACAAATAGATAAGAATCTATCATGATATAGAAAAGGAACTACTATAGAACTAGACATATCAAGAAGTCTAAGCCCTAATAGTTATGTGGAATCATGTGGGCATCTTGACAGAATGTCTGCCATCACATTATCTGATCCACGAATAGCTCGCACAGAGAAATGAAAAGGTTGAAGAGCAATTGCATATCGAGTAGACCTCGAGCTCTTCAAATTCTTACTCTGTATAGCAGTAAGAGCTTTTTGGTCGGTTTCTACTATGAAATGTGCGCCTAGAAGGAATCTCTGTAGTTTGAGGATCGACCAAACCATAGCTAATAGCTCACGGTCTAAAACCGAATAATTCCTTCTGCCGCATTAAGTTTTCTGGAAATATACATTACAGGATGCAGAGTTCCAGAGTACTCTTGCATTAGTGCCGCTCCAATCCCAGTGGATGAAGCGTCACTACGAAGAACGAATGTCTTATCTTTAGTGGGTAGCACTAAAATAGGTGGTGTTGAAAACAGTGTTTTAATCTTATCCAGAGAGCATTGGCATTCCTGAGACCAGTGGACCACATTAGGCGAACCTTTCTTTAGAAGTGTTGAGAGAGGTGCCATGATAGAGGATAGATTCTGAATGAATCTGCCATAAAATTGAATAAGACCTAACAGACTTCTCACCTGTTTTTTAGTCTTAGGGATTGAGATGTTAAGTATCTTACTAGTATTATGGTCCTCTGTCTTTAGGAAACCATGACCAACTCGGTGGCCTAGGAAAGAAATTTCGCTAAAACCAATATAGGCTTTAGAGGGTTTCGCTGTCAGGTTGTGCTCACGCAAAGTAGACAGCAATTCATCTAACCCGAATAGTGATCTTCCCAAGTATCGCTGAAAAGACAGATGTCGTCTAGATATGCAATGACATCTGACCGATAAGATAGGATTCGGCGCATCATGCGTACGAATGTAGCTGGTGCGTTCATAAGACCGAAAGGCATAAAATTCCATTGGAACAAACCTCTAGGTGTTGAAAAAGCCGTGAGAGGTTTTGCGCGTTCAGATAAAGGAACTTGCCAATATCCTTTAGACAAATCAAGTTTAGTGAAAAAATGAGATTTGGAGATCGAGTAAGTAGCTCTTCCAGTAAAGGCATAGGTTCGGCATCGAACTTCGTTACTTGATTCAATTTTCGATAGTCAACGCAAAGACGTATGTTATTGTCTTTTTTACGAACAATAACCATCGGCGAAGAATATGCAGAGGTGGATGGTTCGATTATTTTCAAATCTATCATCTCATCCAACTCTTTCTCGACCTGTGCTTGAAAATGTATAGGTATAGGATAAGGTCTAACCCTAATAGGATTATGGTCAGTTAGAACAATGTCTTGTTGTATGACTTTCGTTTGTCCAGGGATGTCAGTGAGTACATCCTGAAATGTTTGCAACATAGTTGAAACTTGTCGCTGTCCTCCTAGAGACAAATCAGGAGAGACAGTAACGTTCTTCCATGATTCACTAGAATGAAGTGGGATCATTGGAAGAGGAAGATTTACATCTGAAAAACTTGTTTCCTCATCCTGTATCACGGACAGAGATGAGTAATGACCATGTGGTACTGGAGAATTGTCCGTTGCTTGGAAAATGGGTTGCAAATAATCCGGACGTTCATGGAATTCAGTAAGCATATTGATGTGGAAGGTTTTATGCTTCCCATCAATATCGACAATATAGTCGACATCGGAAATTTTCGATATTATATCGTACGGACCTTTCCAAGAAATAAGTAATCTGTTTTCCCTACAAGGTAGTAATACAAATGCTTTGTCACCAGGACAAAGTTGTCGTAAGCATCTCTTCTTATTGGCAAATTGCCTTGCCTTCTGTTTCGCAAATTCAGAAGAAGAAGTTGCTAATTTGCATGCTTCGATAATCTTTTGTCTCAACGCGATGACATATTCGTAGGATGACTTTGTGTCATCGTCAATATGTCAGATGTTATGAGATCGTGAAGCAACGACATAGGGCCACGCGGACGCGCGCCAAAGACGAGTTCAAAGGGAGAAAATCCCGTATGTTCATTGGGTACCTCTCTGTAAGCGAAGAGGGCCGCAGGTAAAACTCTGTCCCAGTCCTGAGGATGATCCTCAGTTATCTTCCCCAGTAAGTTTTTAAGTGTTCTATTAAGGCGTTCGACCATACCATTAGACATTGGATGGTAGATACTACTTAAAGATCTATCTATCTGCAGAGTAGACATTACTTGAGACATGGTATCTGATATTAGTTGGGTGCCATGGTCTGACAATATCTCTCCGGGGAACCCCAGACGAGAAAATATAAGCCAAAGAGCAACTGCAATATCAGCAGTAGTAATGCTCTTCAGAGGAATAGCCTCTGGCCAACGTGTGCACATATCAACACACGTCAAGATAAACTGATGTCCTCTGGCAGACTTGATCTTAAATGGACCAATTATGTCTATGGCCATTTTTGGAACGGCCGAATAGGAATGTCCGCCGCCTGAATGGGTGCAGCATGCCGTGGACCTTTGGATTTAACTTCCTGACATACTTTACAAGATCGACAATAAATCCGTATGTCCTTGTTTACCAATGGCCAAAAGAAAGCCGCAAGGACTCTTGACTTAGTACGGGAAAAACCCATGTGTCCAGCACACTGAGAGTCGTGAGCGTGCTGCAAAATTTTAACTCTCAAATTCTTGGGAACCAGGATTTGAGAATGACTTGACGTAATGGAGTCTTGAACCATACGTACAAGTACGCCATTCTTCTTTGTAATCTACGATTTACGACTTGTGTCTTTATTCGGATCACCTTTAGTTGCAAGAATGAAGAATTTCTTCAGAGTGGGATCATCTTCTTGCTGTTTTATAAACGAGTCACGAGAAATTACCAAGGGATTATCTTGGTTATGCACTTCATTATCTTCAGTAGATGAAGTTTGAGGCATATTAAGAGCCTGAGCTCTAGTGACTACAGCGTTAGCAATCTGCATGTTTTGCCTTTCCCACGTGGAAATTTGTTGCGGAGTGCATTCTTTGACTCCATGAATGCGACCGATGATGAGGTCAGCGATCGGATTCGGAAGAAGACATGCGTGTACATCTCCTGTAAAGAAAGGAGTAGCAATCCTAATGATAGCAGTAGAGTATTTCTCTAATGTGCCGCCAAATGTTACACATTTGACTACTTGTCCAGTGGCACGGGAAGGATCTACGAGTGACTGCCTAACACCAATTGTGGTGCATCCAGAATCAAATAGCACAGAGACTGGATTGTTATTCACTAAACCCTTATGTAAGACAAGAGAACCTCTTCCATCATGCGCGACTGATGCCGGAAGAGCAGGAAGAGGATGGCCACAGCTTAAAGTAGACACTGTGGTTGGCTCAAATAACGTTTTGCATTGGGGGCACTGAGATGCTCTCCCAAAATCAAAAGCGGCACATGCCATATTACTAGCATCATTATTATCTTTACTCTGTTTATAGGCTTCATTGGACTCTTGTTGTGCAGAGTTTGCCTGAAAATGTGGTTTATGTCTTTTGTATTGAGATCTACCTCGGTTATTATCACCTCTGTAGTTATTGTTACCTCTATTGTAACCCCTATTTGGGTTTGAGTCATAGTTCCCTTGGTTACCATTATCATATTCATTATAATGAGTATCTCTGTAATTATGATCTTGTTGACTCCAAGACGGATAACCCTGATAGTTTCTATAATTACTTCCTCTACGGAAATTCCTATAATTATGACCACCCCTGTGTCGAGAGCTATCAGCTCGTCTCCAGTTCTTTGAAGAAGAACCCTGAAATGATTGGTTACCTTGGTTTTGATAACTATTATGGTTACCTTTTTTATCAAATCTGTTTTGAGGTCCCTGAAATCTGTGTGAATAATTGGGATTGTATGGTGTTGCTGAAGCAACTGGCATACTCTCCTTAATCTTAGTGTTGCCAAAAGTCACGTCGGGGTGTGCAGTGACATATTGGGAACAATATTCTTCCATTTCTTTTAGAGATTTGGGTTTACGCTCATGTATAAATTCAAGGAAAGGTTTGTTCACACATGACATAATCTTATCTCTGAGCAACAAATCCATAAGTCCTTCATACGTTTTTTTCTGTTTTGGAAAGCTCAATCCAACGATCAACTGTGAGACGTGCCTTTGCAGTGAATTCTGAGAATTCTACACCCGTCTCAGGCACCATCGTTTTAAATAAAAGGCGATAGCCTTCCTCACTTAGCTGATATTTTTTTATCAAAGCCGCCCTAATGACATCATAATTATCCGTATCTGCTTCTCTACAAGGCATAATCTAGTCAAAGATTCACCTTTCAAGTTTTCTGATAATTGATTAGCGTATTGTGATTTATCCACATTATGTGTACGACAAGAACGTTCAAATCTATCCAGCCAGAATGTAATATCGTCACTGGACTGATTGAACGGTGGAACCTTAACCTTGTAAGTAGAAGGTTTACCATTACCACTAGATGCCTGATTAACATTACTCATACTTGTCAATCTCAATTTCTCTAACTCAAATTCATGTTCTCTTATTGCTTTTTTCTCTTCAGCATCTAATCTTTTTTGTTCAGCCTCCCTGTCTAATCTTTTTTGTTCAGCTTCCCTGTCTAATCTTTTTTGTTCAGCTTCACTGTCTAATCTTTTTTGTTCAGCAGCAGCTTCTCTTTCTAATTTTTTTTGTTCAGCTTCACTGTCTAATCTTTTTTGTTCAGCAGCAGCTTCTCTTTCTAATTTTTTTTGTTCAGCTGCAGCTTCTCTTTCTAATTTTTTTTGTTCAGCTTCAAATCTCCTTTCCTCCACCTGCATCTGCAATTTCTTTTGTTCAGCAGCAGCCTCAGCTTCTCTTTCTAATCTTTTCTCTTCAGCCATAGTTTTTCTTCTTCTGCAGCTAATGCTTTGTCATATTGAGCAACAGCCCATTGTTCTAATTGTTGACCAGTCTTATCAAGGGCTTTCCCTTGTGTAATGAAGTATTCTAATGTAGACATGATGTCTAACAATAATACTAATCACCTGAAATAATAATAATACCACAAGTTCTTAATGACTTGATTAATCAGTATACTATCCCAATATCTGTGGGTCACAAGCCTTTAATAAGGTCTTGTATAATAGTAATAATAATCAGGTACTGGTTTATACCATAATCCAAGTGCAGTGCACAGGCAATTGTGTCTTATGAAATATACCTATATAAAACATATGTCAACCAACAGAATACATAAAGTACAAATAGGACTGACAATACAAGAACGTTTGCAGAAATCAAAATAAATCAAATAGGGAAATCAATGAAAATAATCACTGAATCTGCAAAGAATAACAACACAAATGACGTCACAATATATGAATATAAATTGTGAATAGAACTGAAAGATAGAAAAGGTTAGACCAACAAATTACAAACAAATCAAAACAAAACTAAAGAACAAAGAAATATTACAAAAATAACAATAATTACAGACTTCACAGCTAACACAAAAGCAACAGTTGTCGCAGCAAATTTTCAATCAAGAAAATTGCACCTATAGAAAACGCCCACAACGGACCCTCTATGACGTGGGATATTCTGTTGTGAGGACGCCGCCCAACCTTAAACACAACCCGCTGACATAGAAACTAACATACTATACAAACAAATAACATGTAAACATAAATATATATATGAAATTATGTGTATGATAGTATGTGTTGCAAAATAGGCTCAGTTTTACAGTAATGGCAAAGTTATTTTTTATGAAAATAAACAAACTGCCACTTTATTCAATTAAACATTCTGGCCTTAAATATTAAAGTTCATATACAGAAAACAAGAAGATCCATCGATGAAAATAGGACTTCTTAGTTCACAAATACTGTCTTCCTGTTAATATTGACAAGAATTGATCCAACTGTTCTGTGAAACTCTGTAATGTCTAATGTAAAAATGTCAACAACGCTGACCTACATACTGCATTCACTTGACAGGTCACGTGACGAAGTGTTGACAAATAGCAAACCAATACTGCAAGTGTGTCGTATCAGCCACAGGAAACGGTCTGGTATCGGTACTCTGTTGACTTCTGAACTTCTGCGAGGTCAAACCCAGAAAGCTGGTCCACCAGTTGATAAAGTTGATAAAGTTGGTTTTTTTTTTATTCCCGTTAATGATATCCACCAAAAGATAGATATAAGTGGATGGAAGCAGACATCATCATCATCATCAGTTGATAAGATCTCTATGGTGTTGTTTGCTCCACTGTAGTGTATGGAATGTCAACTTGACCTACGCAGTGGTGTGTAGACATGGATTGAGTGTATAATGTGCGAATGATAATAAGGGTTCGTGGTGTTGACAAATGTTCTTTTCTCACACTCATGTATGGCTGGAAGTCATCGACACCAACGACTGTGTACCTTTTCTAAAGTTTAATTGGACGTACACACTCGACAGCACAGATAGTGACAAATCACAGGTTGGCATAATACATCATGGTACAGTGGATAAATGGTCTTGCAATGTTATGTTACATGGGCACTCATGTGGAATAATTGTATAAAGGACTGTCAGTAGCCAAGTTCTCAGTATCGCCCATACATATATATCATCTGACTTCACTGACTGAGCACGTCAGCTTATAAACAATATTTCAGATGGCTTCTAAACCTAATCTCGTCTAGCGACGATTCTTCAACATAATGTTCAGCACATATTTTTCCATATAATAATATTGAACCGCTAATAACGGGTTCTCATGTGTAGCAGTGATCTCTGGACTAAACAAGCGATAATACGGGCATCCCTTTTCTCTTCTTGAAAGTCACTACATGTTTGGTTCCAAGATGGCTTCACTCGTGAGCTGTCACTCACGTTTGGATACAGATAATGAATCTGTCCTAAAGTTAGTCATTCATAAAACATTTCATTGCTCTGTAGATTTGATCATGAACAATTGACTGCAATCTACAGGATATAGTGCTGCTAGGAATCGAAGTCGTTTTCATCGAGTCAAATATATTCTCTTAGACATTCAAATCGTACCTATCGAAAATGGTGGCTTCGTACGAGAGTTCATAAGAGTGTCTATTATTACCTTGGTATCAGAAATATGAAAATGCCATTCCTTGGCAATACGAATAAACACTGGGGTAAAGCATACACGATAGGTCTAGACGACTATCACTTTCCCCACCAATACTGAGATCACTTTTTTTCCCGGCGACAAGCCGACATAGAAAACACAGTCCCTATCGGGACGAAGCCAAATCACACCACACTCTAGCGACACATCCACCGAATAGCCTTTGACCTCTCTAGAGACAACAGAACATATAGTTCGACTTAGATATGTAAAGATATACAGATATAAGACAGACTCGTCCTACTCAGACAAACAATACACATAAATTCAGGCCATAGATATTCTGAAGCAAGAACAATCTATTATTACCCAAACGAAGAATAAATCGCAGAAAACTGGACTCATCCGCGGAGTTCGATCGAAAGAGCCGACACAACTTTCAAGGGAAGTAACTCAATAATGACTTTCCCTTAAGCACTATTTTGTTTACAAAATATTTGCGAACATAACAAGAATACCAATGTATAATATTGTAAGATATCAAAGACTGCACGTAACAGTTGTTTTTCCCAATCTGTCGTGTTAACGATTTTATCTAGAATTTTAAAAACTAGGAAAAACACAGGATTTCTCTCAATTTTATTCTTGCAAAATTCTTCACAACTACTTACTCCTTTCTGATTTCCTTGTACCTAGCAAACCCGTCAAAAGGAGACCATTCTCAAGTCTGTCATTCCGTTCTCCTTCCCGATGTCATAATTCTGTTTTCAACCATGATTTCGGACGAAATTTCCTTATTTACACTCGCCGAAGTCATTAAATCTGTCTGGGAAAACCCCTTTTCTGATTGGCTGCTCCTTTACACACAGGTAGAAAATATCCCTGCATTACTTTGTTCAGGGAACACTGGTGTCCCACTTTTCGGTCTTCAAACTTTTAACTAGGCAAGCGTTACATGCGAAAATCCTCTGCTTTTTAAGCTGTAAATTTCTACAGCTTTGTAAGCTTGCCGTAGTTTGTTTCTTCCTTACTCTCGTTCATATCCAGTTGGGTATAGATTCTCCTTTGATATAGATTCATCTTTACTATCTTTTCCCAGTTCGGCTTTTCATCCAGGCCCTTACCGCTGGTGAAATGGGGTCGGTAGGTTTCCTTGAAGTTTACCGCCCTCTTTTCGTTGATAGTTGGTTGCGGTTTTCCCTCGCAAATTCGTAGGTGTTTGATTTTGGCTACGTGAATTTGTTCTTTTTGTCCAGCGCATGGGTTTCAGACTGCAATTTAACCTGTGTGGGATGTTTTCCTTTCCCCTCCAGTGCAAATCTCGGGAGTACCCATGATTGCTGGTGTTCTTGTAGACTTTTGGTGAAGACTCTTTCGTCGACTTTCTAAATCTACATGCGTGCACTCTGGACAGGAATCTACATACCGATTGATGTCTCCCGTAATACCTGGCCAGTACTACTGGGTGGCTATTCTTTGTTTTGTGGCACCATTACCCAGGTGTTCACTCAAAGTTATGTGCCCACAGCCTATAACCTTATTTCTATAGGTGGATGGTACAACAATTTGACCATGACTTTTCATCCCTCTGCCAGCTTTCCTGTGCAAGAGTCCATGTTCCATATAGAAATGTCCTTTGATTGGATTGTTATGTGTTTTTGACAGTTTGCCAAAACAAGGCTTCAATGTGCTGTCTGCTACTTGAGCCTTTTTCATCTCAATCGAATCAAATTTTAATTTGGTGTCCCTTTCTATGTTCCTGGAGTCAGACCTGGTCTGGATTTCTGCCATAACCATAGGTTTTACCGGGTTTCCCAAGAAAACATATCTACGCCCCAACATCAGGGGGTAAAAGGGATCATCTAACACTGCTGCATTTATCTCCCCTTCCACATAGCGACAACTGACATGAATTTTTGCTATGGGTAAAGTGAGGAGTAATGCTCCCATTAGTGGCCCTTGAATATCTACTGTTTCTGTGGTGATTTGTTCCGGGCGCACCAGAGATGCACAAACGACGCGTCAAAAGGACAAACCTGTGTCATACATTCCTGTGACTTGTTTGCCATTTACAGTCACTATCTCTTGTGTAGGTGGGTGATGGAGGCTATTCTGAATCACCGTCAGTTCCTTCCTATCAGAAGTCCTCACCTGTAAGCATGCAGCATGATGAAGAGGTTTTTTCCTACCACATTTATCAGTGTTGTTGTTGTTGATTTTGCAGAACTTACACCATTTTTCTTCCCTTCGTGAGGGTTTATTGTTATATCCTGGAGGGTTCTTGTCTTTGTAGTCATATCTTTGGTTGTTCTTGGTTGTATTGTCCTTTTGTTCAAACTCGTTTTGGTTTTGTGGTGACTTGAAACTATCTCCCTGCTTCCTCTTAGTTTTCCTTGAGTCAGGGGGTGAGCCAGTTTGTGACTTTCTGCATAGATGATTATTTCATCTAATCTCTCTCTTTTATGTTCTACTAGGAATGTCTTCGTCTCAGGAGACATGGACTCCAGGAGTTGTTCTATCAACTTCATCTCCTTGATCCCTTCAGAGTCCTGAGTGAAGTGTCCTAACTGACACCACCTCAGCAGGTAGGTTTCCACCCGTGCTGAGAGCTGCTGATATGTTTCTCCTGTCTGGAGCATAGCAGTTCTAAATCGCCTTCTATAAGCTTCTGCGTTTTGTTCGTAACGCACCAACAATGCTTGTTTCAAGGCTTCATAGTTTTCCTGATCTTCTTTTTGCATCTTCAAGTAGACATTATAAGATACACCTCTCAATCCCTGTGACAACTTCAAATTCCACTTTTATTTTTCTAGGCCATAAGTAGTGGCCAATCGTTCATATCTATCAAGGTAATCCTCTATTCCCTCTTCTTTCTCCACAAATGGGTCCAAGTGGAAGTTCATAGCTCCATTGGAGGTGCTTTGGCTGGCGCTGGTATCCGAATGAGATGACCTACTACCATTAGGGTAGCCGCTGCCTGTATTTCAAGCTCTTTTAATCTCAATTCATGGTCTCTATCAGCTTGTAGCTTCCTTTCCTGAGCTGTTAATCTTCTTTCTTCAGCCTCCAATTTCTTGGCTTGAGCCTCAACTTCCAACAGCAGCCTCTTTTCTTCAGCTTCCATTCTTTTGGCTTCTCTCTCAGCTTCTAGTCTTTTGGCTTCTCTCTCAGCTTCTGCTTGCAGCTTCCTTTCCTCTCTATCCATATGTTTGTCCACTTCAGTTGTGACATACTGGATGAGAGCATCACCTGTCAAGCCCGCTCTTTTCCCATTTGCATGATCGCAGTTCTGAACTTCACTAAGTCAGCCATTATATTAAGTTAAGTAGGGTATGAAAACTTACCTAAACTTACTTAAAATAATTATCAAATGGACAACACAATTAATCGTGCAACCTTGTGATAGTCAATATTTACTAAGTACTCTAAGGTACTGTTACTGAGAAAAAAATCTCTTGTTCTAGAATTTTATAAAAAAATTTTTTTTTTTTTTTTTCTTTTCTATTGGTGGCCCAAGATAGACTAAAGATAGATGTATTAGATAGAGGATGGCTCAGGATATACGAGAATATCCCGCGATCGAGCCCCCACTGTAGCGGAAGGTTTTATATGTGTGAGATGATAGTGCTAGAGTAGAAATAGTATTCTCTCCAGAATGTGTGTGAGGTCCCAGTGACAGAGAAGTACACTGGTATCACTCGATAGTCACGGCTGTGAAAGTATCTGGACTGAAAATATTCAGAGAACAGTCAGACCTTACTGCGCCACCTCCGCTATGTGACCACCTGTGATATTAATAAAAATTCAACCAAACTCAGTATCAACTATATTGAATGAATAAAGCTGGTGAATACAATTTATATCCTCTTTATTTACATCTATCTAATTGTGGTGATTGTATGTGACTGGTGATAACAACATTTATATTTATACAAAACCAAATTGGCGAAAACAATTACAGTTTTTACAAGTTACACTAAAATGTCATTTCTTTAGACTCTTCCAATTAGTTGGGTAATAGACTTCTTCACTGTCTTATTCACTTTATAACTTTCACTAGTTTATCACGCAAATTGTCATCACAAAACTCTGCTTGACAGTTATCACTTCTTGGTTGCACGATTGTCACAAATATCACTCATCTGTTTTTATAATCAGTGTTCATATGAGATGTACAGCTTCGGAGGTCGTGCTTCTACCAATCCAGGCACTGCTGGGGCGATTAGCATTGATCATCGAGCAATTCTTGATCATTGACCTCTGACTTTTGGTTGACAAGTATGAACCTGCAGATAATTGTAGGATATGTGGCTATTTGTGGATAAAAATTACCACATTCCTATTGTAGGTGAGATGAATTTGTTTTCAGATGTATGCGTGAAAATGCATGATTATGGATCAGTGACAAGACAGGTGTCTACTGTGGAACATTTTATAAAATCAAATAATACAAAATAATATGTACACACATATATGGTATGAGGTTATAGTATCCCCCTGCCTGACACGTTAGCTCTGTAAAGTGCAGTAACTTGAAGACAGATTGAATAAGCCCTGATAATGATTGTTGGTAGTCCTGAAAAAATTGTTATTAGTCCTGAAAAGGATTGTGCTAGCCCTGATACGGACTCAGTCATGGTGGTATATTTCGGGTTCCAATCTTCAACAATCATACCAATTAATCAATTAAAATTCATGATACTTTCATAACATAAAGATTAAACAAATCCTGAAATAAAAGTTGAAATTACTGTATTATTTTACATAGTAACTTTACATACCCTCGCAGGATCTAATTAAGATCAGTAAAGACTGGCTTTTAGTGGAGTAACAGAACTGCCTGGCTGCAAATAACAAGATATTGGCCTCTGACACGTTCCTCTCTCTCCAGCCGTTGTCCTTCTGTCTTGCTTCGCTGTACAAGTGAATTTGAAATCATTTCCGTCCGCCCTTATATATGCAGCTACCGGACGTACAGGAAACAAGGCTCGCAACTCCAGCAAACTTCCCAAAAAAGTTGTAACTTCGGGGGGTTTGTGCTAGAGGTGTTTCAAACCTTGGTCTCGTGCATTTCACCTAACCCAGTTCAAGCCTTTGGAGTTATATATTTCCGTTCTCCATGAGTTGACCTTTATATCCATATGTTGTTTTCCCATATCTGTCGTGTTAAACGATTATATATTGAGAATTTTAAATAGGAAAAACACAGCATTTCTCAATGCACGGACACTATTCTTGCGCAATTCTTCACAACTACTTACTCCCTTCTTATTTCCTTGTACCTATACATACATGAAGATATTCCCGTCAAAAGGAGACCATTCTCATCCTTGTCTGTCATTCCGTTCTCCTTCCCGATGTCTAATTCTAACCATGATTTCGGGCGCTTTATTCTTCCTTATACACTCGCCGAAGTCGCTAAATCTGTCCGTGGGAAACCCCTTTCTGATTGGCTGCCCTAGATACACACAGGAAAATACCCCTGCATTCCTTTATTCAGTCCAGAACACGGGTGTCCCACTTTTCGTTCTTCAAACATTTATTTAGGCAATTGCGTAACATGCGACGCCCAGTGCAATTTGCTTAATCACTGATAAGGCAATGGGTGCGTTTCATCAAGGTATGTAAATAGAGACGGATTTTTTGTGTGTGCTCAAGCAAACAGAAAAGATGTAACAAAGTTAATACTTTAGCGAAAGTTAATAATTTAGTTACATCTTACACACATTGTCCCCGTGTGAGGTTACCGATACGTCTGTAAGTTCGCGCCTGCCGGCAATCGTTATGTTTACAGCCCATTTTGCAGAAAAGTAAATGTTTTAAAAATTTTGCACTGGATGAGTCCCCACCCATGCAAAATATATCAAATCAGATTGGCTGATCATTTGAAGCTTCATAACAACGATTGCGTGGGAAGTGCAGTGAAAATAAACCTGAAGCTTCAGTCAGTCAAAACTACTGTGGAAGATAGCTTTGCCAAGACACCCAGATCTTGCCAGAGTGAAGCCTAGAATTCAGAAATACCATTTGTATCAGACCGGACCACCTCTTATTTGAGTATTTATCGAAAATCGATAGTGGATGTCCCAGTCATTTGAGGCTGGCAACCTCAGCGTATAGAATGATGATTTATGAACCACCACTGCACGGGTTGGTGACTGCTTTAATACTAGTTTCTTAAAGAGAACTAAACGCATAAAGAGTCCCAGGTTCCATACGGAGCAGGGAGGGAAAGATGAAAGAAATGATGTACATTCTAAGTATAATAATTACAGTTTCAAACCAGTGTAAATGTCGATGCACTTTATGCCATATGCAATTTAAAATTAAGGGAAGTTTTAAACTATTCAAATCAGGGTAAACATAAATGAAAACATATTCAATTTATATTGTGAACACTTTTCAATCAGTGGAAATGTAAATGTAAACATATTCTATCTGAGCTATTAACCTTTTCATTTAAATGTAATGTGAAGCTAAAGCTATTCAATTTAAATGAAAAGAAATCCCGAGGGATTAAATTTAATTCACATCGAGGGTAAATTCTTAGATAATGGTATGGTAGAACAGAAGAAATGGGACACATTTGTATGTGTCGGGAAACGCAATACTCAGAAGAGCTTTTCGTTTCTATTCTTAATCATAGTTATTGATAGTACCTGCAGAAAGTACTATCTCTGGAACAAGAAGGGACAAGTGGCCTAAGCTTTAAGACGAAGGACCAACTTTGTAGACTCTCCTTGACATTTCTGGGAAACGAGCTACACCCGACAACCTTGACCAGCGACGAGCGGGAGCAGTGTAAAAAGAACCAATCCATCAGAAGGAGCAGAACCGTCATTGGCAGCTAAGTTCCATATATAAGCTGCCAAAGCGAACTTTTTTTTTTCATCACCTCTATTATCCATCAATAATGAAACTTTTCTTTTGAACTATTCAATTATTTTAAAACTGTTAAAACTTAAGTGATTATTAAATGTTGTTATTTGTAATTTTATAAATTTAACTTCGATTTAATCATTTTAAAGTTACTGTATGTTTGTCTCAGTCAATTTACAAAAATCTTGTGAAGACTCCCTATTAGTGATATAAGTTTCATTACCATCTCAATCTACTTCTCTAGCCAAGAGTAAACTTAGTCAAAGGTAGAACACCTTTGAAGCCCATATTGTAAGATGCCTAGTGGGTGTTTTTGGCCACTGTTGGGACCCACTACTGCAAAGCAGGGGAGGCCAATACCGTCCACATTACCATGTTAGTGTAAACCAAAACAATCATAAGTATATTCATAGATTATGAAGAGCAAGACGTATGAGCACGACACATTTATTATATATTAGATAATATAAATAAAATATAAATTATATATATAATATTATATTATAAATATATATATATATATATATATAAATATATATATATAATATATATAATATATTACACAGTTAGACCATTTATTTACAACAGTAGAGCAAATACATATAAAAGATTTTAGCCTGGAATTACACACAGCTGGATGGGATTGAAAGGGATAAAACTATTGCTTAATTCCCTTAACAAAAGGCAACGGAATCAGATATAAGTTCATAGTGCAACTGCCCTATGCCAGCATTGGTTCTTGCCTTCTGAAAAACAACTTGATAAAATTCCCTTGAGATAGGAAGCGTCCTTATCCTATGCAATCTACAACATTGTGCCAAGAGTAGTCCATGTGTGGCGAAGGGTATACACCTTTTGAAGACCCTTATATAGAAAATACTTGAGATGTTTGGCCACAGGTGGCCCAACATTCAGCGAATTAAGGAGATGCTTCATCCGAGAACCGTCAAATATGAAACAATTGTGTTGATGAATCAACCTTATTCCGTAACTCCCAACATTCTCGCGGGAAATAAAGTGTATAATCCCTTCTAAACGACGAACCTGTTATCTAGCTAGATTTTCTGGAGAAATACACCAACAAGGGTTATACCGGCCCACTGCTTTAATGCTTTGGTTTGTATCTTTTTTCCCCCCTATGTTTTCACTAAGTTACTCGCGTTCTTCCCTGTCCGTATTTTGCCAGTTTTTTTAAAAGGACTAAGGCTTTTTTGGTCGTAAACGTTGTAGCCATTTTCTTGTGTGGCTTGGACCCTTATGAGACGTATTACTAATTTTTAATAAATCCACTTAATCTTTCAGGGGTATGTTGAGTCCCGGCCAAAACATTACTCCGACCTTCCCTGAAATTGTTATACCGTCCTGACTTCGATTTACAGTTATTTTGTATAGACTAGTCCATGAGGCAAAAAATAATGAACATATATTGGAGTATAAATGTAGCGAGAATAGTATGAACATAAGTGAACATAAATTAATTTTTTTAAAAGGAGGACGTATATATGCAATATTTATATATATAACTAACAAAGGGCACATTGTAAGAAAAGGAGGACACATTAATTTTCACAAAATTTAATAAAATATATGATTAAGAATCACGATAAAAATGATATAGAAATACTTTATAACGAAATAACACTAGATCACTAAATGAAAACGCAAGCTTATTTGTAGATTGAGTCATGACGAGTTACATGCCCAAACCAGGCAAGCTTTCGACGTTTCACTATTGACAAAAGTGGTTCTTGGTGGCCTGCATAGGTGTTTATCTTCTCTCTAACATAGACATTTGTTTTGTGCTCTTTATAGCAAATGCGCAAAATTCTTCTATAACATTTATGCTCGAAAGCCTGAATCCTTCGCTCCGTATCTGCAGTGAGTGTCCAGCCCTCACACCCATACAAGAGAATAGATAATACAAGTGATTTGTATAATTTGATCTTCACAGGAAAACTGATGTTACTTTTCCAGATCACATTCAACCTTGTCATGGCAGCTGAGGCCATCTCAAGTCTTGTCTTGATTTCTTTATTTGATCTTCCATCACTACATATAGTGGACCCGAGATATTTAAAGGTGTTAACTTCTTCTTCTAACGTTTGCCCATTTAACGTAATGTTGGTCGGAACATGTTTCTTATGGCTATTCACCAATATCTTGCTTTTTTCTATATTAATTTCCATCCCATATGTTCTTGTTACTTTCTCCAGTCTAGAGGTAAGGTCTTGAAGTTCTGATTCTGTTCCAGCTATCAGATCAATATCATCAGCAAAACGTAGATTACACAGAGGTCGGCCTCCAATCGATATGGTTGATTTATAATCGTAGAGAGCCTCCTGCATAATATGTTCTAGATATACTGTTAAAGAGCACTGGTGACAGGATACATCCCTGGCGATCTCCTACAGTTGTTTTTAAAAATTCTCCAATGTCATTGCTTGCAAAAACAGCACTGCTTGCGTCCTTGTATAGTGCTTCAATGATATCTATGATGTTGGTATCAAAATTGAATTTTCTCATTATTTGCCATAAACCTTCATGCCAGACTCGATCGAAGGCTTTTGTGAAATCGATGAAGTTATGGTATAAATCATGTTGGTGCTGGAGATGTTTTTCGATCAGTAATCTAATATTGAAGATTTGTTCTGAGGTACTTCTTTTTGGTCTAAAGCCAGCCTGTTCCTCTGACAAGATTTCTTCTGATTTATGTTTTATTCTGTTCAAAAGTATCCTTAACATCACCTTACTTGGATGACTAATAAGGCTAATGGTTCTGTAGTTCTTGCACATTTTTAGATTTCCTTTCTTTGGAAGCGGTATTACTAATGACTGCGTCCATTCTTTTGGCCATTTTTTGTACTCCATATCTTCTGGCAAATTGTTGTCATGATTTTTACTATATCTGGTCCTCCATATTTCAAGAGCTCTGCTGGTATATTATCCACACCCGGTGACTTCCCTCCTTTCATCGAACATATAGCCTCTTCTAAGAATTGAATTGGTTCTTTGACAAAAAAAGTAATTTCCAAGGTTAACAGGGAAATACACATCGGAGTCGGGACATTTTTCAACCGCCTTCTAACTTTTACTCCACTAAAAACGACCATTCCAACGACTCTAACTCCCTGACTATGACTCCACAATCCTGAATTCAAGTTAAAGATCATACAAGCTGTATCCCGACAACAAATATACTAGACTTATCCCAAATAGATTATACCCAGCAGGTACTCATCAGACTGCAATACTGAAATCGACGCGACCAATGAATAAAAACCGCGAGATATAGGCGCATTATTCATATACCTTGGCCAAACTTTAAAAGATAGCACACACTCGTTGACTGGCAAACACGTCCTTAGCCGATCTCTTAACCACGTTTTTTTACCCTAGTAGCTAAGTTCAAGCCAGAAACCCGCCAAAACATGGCCCCGGGGGGGGGTAATAATTGTGATGTGCTCATGTCTGCTGCATGTCCCGACGACAG
>JAMPIV010022762.1:0-101445 GCA_024509875.1 Oreohelix idahoensis | reverse complement strand
TATACTAGACCTGGTTTTTCTTGCAACCAGAGAACCGCTTAAGTTTATGACCCAGTTTTATGCAATCAGGAAACCCACTTTTTTTGGGTTCCTTTGGGTTTTTATTGAATCAGGTCTCACGATTTGCTCAATGGCGTTTTATGTCAATGGGGCCTGGAACCCGCATTGTACTAGTAAGATCCATCGTGTAATGGAGAGGGATGAGGTAGGAAATAATGCGTTAAAGAGTAAGTAGTTGTTATACTTCTAGAACGGATTTTCTGACACCTAAGGGTTAAGATTACATAGATACTGGTTTTCTGGCAACTAAGGATACACGGTTTTTAGAACAGGTTGGGTCTTTCTGTGTTACGGGATATCCAGAAGGAGGTGAAATGGCGGGGGAGGGTAAAGGTAACACAGCTTCTATACTCCGATTTTTCATAGGTATGAACAAATGCGGGTCTCTGTTTTCTTCGGGTACACACCTAGTATTTATCTTGTCCTGGCTTTTTTTCTGTTATCAGGAATTATCCTATTTGACAATGGGTTTTTCTGTTCAGTAACACGCTTTGGTAGTCCAGCGTATTTTGCTGATACCACAGGCTACAACCGCAATTTTCAGATCCAATGGGTGGGAGGGTGCTGAGTTAAAGTAGAAAAGTGGGGCAAGACCATGTCGTGTAGTAAGGGGCACGGAGGGTACATGGCGTTAAAGGGTTAGTGGAGGTGTTACAGGGGGAAGAGCCTTGAGGATGGGTGGAGGGTAAGTGAGTTAAAAGAGTGCACTTATTTGGGGGTAGTGGGGGGAGGTGAAATGGGAAGGATATCTGAGAGGCCTTTATTTCTCATGGTGTTTCCTGAATCCAGCGGGATCCGAGCTTCATTTAGACAGTGGTTTTTCTAGACAAGCGAAAACCCGCTTTTTACACCATTTTTTTTTATGCATAAGAGAGACAAACGTTTTTAGAGGGACCAGGCGTAGCTTGTCTGGCTTCAGGAACCCGTTATACCCGTGTTAATATAGAACCAGGTTCTTTCTGTACCAGGATAACCCGCCTATACTTCCCTTAGAAATGGATTTTCTTGTAGTGAGTTCCCGCGGATGAGTGAATTATGCTGTACAATAGACGGCGTGGGGCGGGTATCAGGGATTCCTAGTGAGAGAAGGGAAATTCATACACTATTGACCAGGTTTTTTGAACGGAGCAACCCGCTTTATAGACCAGGTTGGTTAATTCTGTACAAGGGAACACCCGCTTAGATATGACCAGATGTACGCATTTCTGCTCAGGAACCCGCCTTACTTAAGTACCTGGTTTTATGACACGATAGGTAACCTGCTTTTAGATATCATGGGTCGTGCCGGCTATATAGGTTATCTACAGAAGCAATTGAATTTTGATTTCATGAGGTGTCTGATAAATGCGTTCGCTTCAGCGTCGCACATATCAAGACATCTTGTAATTAAGAGTGTTCATGGGCGGGGTTCACTGACAGAGTTAAAAGATGAAATGAACAGAAATGCTATCACAAATAGAACCACCGGTTTTCTGGCAGGAGTACCACTCCCGCTCCTACAAGGTATTAACCCTTCTATTCACTTATAGCCTGTTCAGCGTTGTGAAGCAGTTCTATCGGTTACACGAGGAAATCATTTGTACTTGGGTTTTCTATGTTCTGGGTGGGGTTTGTTGTCAACGGGGGGGGGTGTTTAATGTGGTGGGGGAAGGGTACCTGGTTAACCTGGGCGACTGGATGTCATCATTAATTCACCTTGTACCTGTAAATGGGGCTGTGGTCTGGTCCTCCTTGGGGGGGGTTTCTCCTGGTCTTGTAGCGAACCTGGCCCCATATGTTGTGTGCTCTGGGTTGGGAGGTGCTCATAGGTAGAAGGGTAGTGGTTACCTCCACGGGCATTACCAGTCCGGAGTTGGGTAGTATTAGGGTGTTGCACGATAAGGTTAAACTCGAGTGGTGAGTAACAGCACACAGACCCCACCACAAATCACCCACACACACAAATACCACCAATGTGTGGTCCCTCAGGGGGGGGAGGATATCGTGGTATAGGGGTTGCGGATTTGGGGGCTGAATAGTGTGGCTTCAAAATCCGGTTCAGAGGGCAGGGGATCAGCGGGGGGACTGTTTCGACTATGTTCTGGTTGGTTGGTTTGCCAAGGAAACCCGCTTCTGGGCACACAAGGGTTTTATGTAAAAGCGAACCCGCAAAAATTACGGATGCCAACTTGGGCTAGTTTGATTTTCCCAGTACAGGATTTTTCCACCTTTATAGATACTTGGTATTAGTGATATTTATCTGGGGAACCGCTCTGGGGGTACCAGGTGTTTCTGACAAAGTTCGTATCAAAACACCCCAACTAAATGTAATAGCGTTGGCTACAAAGGATCCTGTACCGCATGGTGCATGTATCACCAGTATTCGTCTCTGTTATTATCCAGGTAAGAATTAAATTAAATAAATTTATCCCGATTTAGTTACCTGGAAACTAATATTAGGGGAGGGGTGGGGGGGGTGAAGCCGCTTTTACTAGGGGGGGAGGGTGGGGGGACATTGGTCTATTACGTGACCATACATGCTTTCTACTAAACCTTGTCAAAAAACTGGGGCCCCTTATTGGTTTCCCGGATTGATTAACCATGAGTATTTTGGATTGATATGTAGAGTCTTAGGGAGGTAAATCTTGTAGTCGATGGGTAATATTAACTTGTCCCGTAAATGTAGGTTGGGATACCAATTTTGTATACCAATGCGTTTTGTTAAGCTAATTTGGAATAGACCATTATTGTGATCTGCTCTGGCAGGTACACGCTTTCAACAAATTGACTTTACCGGCGTTATCGGGTTGTGTAAACAAAATTTGGGATTTTATGATTAAAATATCTGCCGTTGTATTATCACCCCAGGAAGTCTTAGACAGAGCGTTTGAGTACTTTTGTTCTCATTGGGACTGTTAGAGTGGTGGTTTGTGGTGGGGGTGGTACCCCCCAGGAACGTGGCGGCTGGTTATGGGGGGGGACGTTTCAGGATGCCCCTGGGTAGTACCAAGTTAAAGTCGACTTTAAACAAACCCAATAAGGAGGTGAATCGTTCGTATAATGTTCGGGACTGCTCCGTCGGATAGGACTGGGGAAGATTATTTGTGATTAGTATTTTTTGGATGGCGTTTTTTATGGTATAAAAGTTTAGTTATATTTGTTTTATGTATTTAATTATTCGGGTGGTGGTCCGTTTATTCCTTTTCTCCCATCCAAAAGTTAAAGTTAAAGGTGTGGTTAGGGATGTCGAAATCTCTCATAGTTATTCACCCTGGGGATAGTATTGGACCATGTAAAGTGTGTCTGGAAGGGGATTTGGTGGTGCACTTCCGTCCTGATTAGGGTCGACTTTTGTTTTATTTTAATTTAGTCTGGCTGTACGTTCGGTACACCGTTGTTGGTATATCAGATTGTTCTTTTACGTATTTATAATTACGCGCTCAGTTGAAAAGGAAATTTATGAAAAATGAAAGAATAAAAAAAGTAGTTTCGACAATTATACAAAACCCTACCAATACCATTTGTTAAAAAAAGATAAAAGGGAAAAAAAAAAAAAAGAAAAAGATCTCATCTAAAAGAGCGAAAAAATCAAACCATCTAAAACAATAAGCCCTAATATTATACGCTCGTATGAGGATGTCCTCACTGAGGGGGGGGGGGGGGAAGGGTACGTGTGTGATGAACATAATGGTAGGGAATGAAGGGCGGGGGGGACGAAAAACGAACTAGTGGATTCGAGGGGTCGCCCATATGGCTATGTCGTTTAAAGTGGCTTTTGCGTGGATTAATGCTGCATAAGGAATTGTGATTGAGATGCTTCAATTAAATATAATCGTCTACACACTTTTTCCTTGTCATCAACTATTTTATTCTTCCGATTGGTAATCATTAGGAAGAAAGGGACAACAATATTACGTGTCTTTGCGGTAGATAGTACAGGAAATAGTTAAAACAAAGTTACGAAATTCGATGGCGGAAAACCATTACCTCTTTTAGGAGGGACTACTAATTGGTGGAGGTCATTAACTCATGCTACTTTCTTTTTCGAAATTTGACCTCTTTCAAAGGGATAAATGGCCAAGTGCCACTCACTCCTTAAAGCAAAGCCGTTCGGTATTCACCGCTTTTCATCGACACCACGCGGGGTCCTTTTTCAATGGAAATGTTTCATTGCCAATCCGGGTTAATGAAATGCGCCCAGCTACCTTTCTGTGTAAGCGTGATGAAGTCGTCGCATATTGTCATCATCGTCCCCGATGTCATTACTTATATAGATATGACATTCTGTCTTTTCGTCAGTGGACATCTTGAGAGATATGAACAGATTCAGGGTTTAACATCTTTAACTTTCTATCTTACGGGGATTTAATAGGACTTAACAGCGAAACCTTCAAAGGCTTTTGTCGGTTTTACATCTACATTTCTCAATTCTGGTGTCACCGCATTAGGACACATGTCTTGGTTTCCATGTTATACAGAAGGACAATAACGTCTCTAAAATTTTAAACATATCGGCACCTATGACAAAAAAAAAAGTTCGACCACTTTTAGGACTAATACAGTCCTATTCAAAATTCATACCTACTTTGTCTACTATAAATGCACCTTTTTCGTCTCTACTGAAGAAGGGCGCATCTAATGTAATAAAGTGGGTTTCGCAAGGATCACCAAACGGCGTTAGACTATATAAAACAATGTTTTTTTCAAAATGCACCTTTTTTAAGGTTGCCTAACAAAGATCTCACAACCTTTGTCCTTCTCGCAGTGATGCAAGTTCTCTTACGCTAATTGCTGCAGTTTTGATGCAGGAATATAACGGCACACATTATTTCCGGTTATGTACGTATCCAGAAAGCTCACGCCGAGCGAGACGAAATATTCCGTTCTGGATAAAGAGCTCCTTGCTCTTGTCTGGGCAATCACTAAACTGGATCGTTATCTCCTCGGATCTCACTTTGTGGTGGAGTCTGATCAGAAAGCTCTTACCGCACTGAATACAGGGAACGTTAAGTCATCAAAGTCAGCGCGTTACGCTATAGCACTTCAACCGTTCCATTTTGAGATACGAGCTATTCCTGGAGTGCAGAATGTGTTCGCAGACTGTCTATCAAGATGCCCAAGCGAACTTGTCGAAACTAAGCCACTTCCAGATGTTGGAACATCCTCACCGATAACATGAATAACTTTGTACATTGTTATTGATACTATATTAACAATTTAGTAGAACGAGAACATTGGTACTACAGTAACTTTTTATTAATATGGCAACATTGTTAAGAGCGACAAATATACATTTGTTATTCCTATGGAACATATTACACTACATAACGTGTTAGATAATATATTATATCATGTATGGAACATTGAGAACATTATCTCATCGATTACTAACTAGTTGTAACGGAACAGTGACATATTGATAGGGATATTGAAATTACTTAGAATATATTGTTAACTAGTTATTTGTTAGTAATTAAGAAATAAATGAATTATATTAATTCAACTTAAATCTATTTAATTGATTATTGGATCACACACAAACTAACAACTTTCTTAGTTGTCAGGTTAAATACCTACATTCACGGGTTCTTAGTTATTGATATCTCACTGTTAGATCACTAGTCCAACCGTTACTAGTGTTAGAAAACATTAAGGTGTTTGATTCTTAAAGTGTTTAATTTTGCATTGCTTCATTTTTGCACATTGTATTTTCAATTTTTCTGTTTCATTGCTTCTCTTGTCATTGATCATCATCAGTGTTGCTGTTCATTTTCATTTTTGAAATCATATGTTTCAAATTTTGTTGAAAACTTCGTTGAATTTTATTATCATCTTTTTTTTTAATTGTTTGTTTCATTTTTCATTTTTAAACTTGTTTTACCACATTGTTCCCAAGTAGGGCGTTTTTGGATGTGTTCTTTAATGCATTCTATCATTTAGTTATATTGATTTCGTTTTATATTCTTTTCTTAATATGATGTAACTTTATGCATTTCATATCTTGTTGTAAGTTTTGACTCCCCTCTCTCGGGTATTAAGTTCAAAAAAATTAATAAGAATTAATTTTTTTTTAAGGGGAGGTGATAAGGGAGCTGTTACGTACATTTATTACCTAAGGGGGTAGTCTTCGGTCCTGCCAAATGTACGCACCAGTCTTTATATATTTTATTATTTGTGCGTTCGATTGATTCACGCACTGACGTGCACAATGCAGTGTGAGTTGCTTTGGACGCACGGGTAACCTAGTTTGGGGATTGTGACGTCATGTTTTGAACGGGGCAGTGCGGACTTTGTTATGTCCGAGATATAGATTATTGGAATTTTCTGGCAGTTTTGTATAAGCCAGTATGTTATATTGATTCAATTGGTATTCTTGACGAAGCCAATGATGGAAGGATCATGTAAGTGTCGCCCCGGTTATATTTGTATATTTATTGCCGTAAACTAAAGTATCAGGCCGCTCCCAGTTGTAGTCTAGCGGGAAGTCATCTTAGCATGTAATTTCCTAGAATGGACAGACGGAGTCGGTGGTCATATTAGATTACCGTAGAGGAATAATACCTACGTGTAAACCAGTTTATTTATTCGTATGCTTCATATTTTATATGCCGTACATTCAACAATGCCAGAAGCGTGGCATAGAATGGGAGAGGTAGTCAACTGGAATCTCTAACCTGTTCGTATTATCGTGTATGACTTTGTTTGAAACTATATGCTATCTAACGTTATGTTTTTGGAGAACGTATGGGATTGTGAAGTATGATATGGAAGATTTTATCCTGGAGTATGAATACGTTACCATGATAGACGTCCTTGAAGGAAGGTCAATGGACTTGAATGAGAAGAATATTATACGGTAACAGTTTTGTGATCCTTAGTCACTTGAGTCAGAGGACTTTATTGGTAGAGAATCTTCAGGAACTTTAAAAGTAATTACCATTATGCTGATGTATGATCTTTGCGCCTGTGACGATGTTAGTCTTGTCCACTCCGTGTGTGTCATGTTGAATAAAAACTATGTACAGTCATCACCGACTTATGTACTGCCAGTACTTGCCCAGTTCACCCAGTTCAACACTACTTGTTGAAGTTCGTTTGAATAATATTGTTGACATTCGTTCATTTTAACCATTCGCGTTTGAAGCTACCTCTTCACCAGTATAAACTGTACTCAACCATAAAACGGAGTCAACAGATAAGTATATTGAACGGGAAGAAAGAAGATTAGAAAAAGAGGCTGAAAGAAAATTAGAGTCTGAAAGGTTGGCTGAAGAGAAGAGGTTACAAATTGAGGCTGAGACTAAGAGGTTACAAATTGAGGCTGACAAAGAGGCTAAAGCATTGGAGGCAGAAGATAAAAGGTTGACTGCCGAAAGGGAGGCAGAAGATAAAAGATTGACTGCCGAAAGGGAGGCAGAAGATAGAAGGTTGCAGAGGGAGCTCGAATTACGACTAAGGGAGCTGGAGCTACAAGGCCAGGCTCCCGAAAATGGTGCCAGCCCTTTTGCCTCAGATGCTACGCCCAGTCTGGGAGCCTCAAACTCAGCTATGGGGTTTCATTTAGACCATTTTGTTGAAAAAGACGATGACATAGAGGGGTACCTAGGACGTTTTGAGTTATTAGCTACTACATATGGGTTAGAGAGAGAGAGAGGTGGAGTTTAAAGCTATCACAGGGACTGAGAGGTACTTCTTACGAAGTCTTCGCAAAAATGAACAGAGAAGACCAGGAGAATTATGACATGTTAAAGCAGGCGTTGTTATTGAGGTACGAAAAAAATGGGGAATTTTATCGTAAGAAATTTAGAAATGCCAAACTGTTGTCTGGGGAGACATACCACCAATTCTCTGCCAGACTGGAAACCTATTTGGAGAAATGGACTGCTCTGGGGAAGACCCAAGATCTTAAAGAAATGATCATGATTGAGCAAGTGAGAGAGTCCATGGCTCCAGACATGAGAAAATTTCTCATGGAACAAGGTGCAGAGAAGTTGGGGGAGGTTTTAAATGTCGCTGAAAGGTATCAGGCAGCCCAGGCAGAGGTAAGTGGTGCTAAAAAGAAGCACATAGACAATTTTAAAGCTCCACAGCAATTTAATAAATTTGATAATAGAGAGCAGGGAAATAAAGGTAGGACAAACTTTGAACGGCCAAGAAATGACTACCGAGACAGAAACTCACAGTTCAATGACCAAAAATCCAATGAAAGAAAACCGTTTAACCAAGGAAAAAGATGGTGTAAATGGTGCAAGAAAGATAACCATAACACCGAATTTTGTAGAAGGAAACCTTCAAACATTGCTGCAATGAAGTCGGGGACTCAAAGATTAAAGGTTAATCCTAAGGGACAGCAGGAACCTTATCACCCCCCAGTTTGTGAGGATGTTATTTGTAATGGGGTCACCATAAGGTGCCTTTATGATACAGGTTTGGATTATGATTCAGTTGTGAAGTCTAGCCTAGTGGACCCAAGTCAGTATACCACAGAAACAGTGGAAATACAAGGGGCAACTAAGGACATACCACTCATGACACTTCCCATCGCAAGGATAACGGTGAAAACTCGCTATGTGGAAGGAGAAATCAGAGCAGCAGTGATAGATGAACCAATCTACCCTCTGATATTGGGGTGTAGATACGTCTTCTTGGGGAATCCCGAGAGACCTGTGATCATGGCGACAGTGCAGACCAGGTCACAGAAGAAGGAGGAAGAAGGTGAACCTATAAATGCTCATCCAGAGGAGATGAGGAAGGCGCAGGCTGAGGATAGGACACTCAAGCCATGTTTTAAAAAATTGCCCAAATGCCACACACCTCCGAGCAAGGGGGAATATTTTATGAAGAACAGATTGCTATATAGGAAGACAGGAACTAGATCCACTGGTCACGGACAGTTGGTTCTTCCCAAGATATATAGGGCAAATTTAATAAGGAGCTTACATGTTGGAAAAGATGGGGACCATGAAAAAGTCGGTACCATCTGCCAAAAGTTGCTCGCAAATACTATTGGCCCGACGTAAATGTCGATATTGAAAACTTTGTAGAAGCATGTGGCATATTTCATGAGGGAACACCCACAAAGGGAAAATATGTGCAGGACCTAGAAACGCCACGGGGCAAAATTAGGCCTGGAAAGAAAAATTATGATACTCAAGGAGACAAAGTGCAATGGGAGCCCCCTTTTCACACCCAGTCTTCACTTGAATGGATTAACATGGCCACTATGCGACGAGTACAAAGAAGAAATTTTACCCAGGATAAGATGACAATCCCTCGGTCAGACTTATATAAACTGGAAGAACAGAAAAGAGAGCGAAGATCTCTCATAAGCAATCTCAAGTGGGGAGACAAACCCAAGAAAAAAATTGGTAGTGGTCGATTTGTGAGTGATGATTCTAGGAAGAAAAGTCCTCACTATAGGGCTTCTACTGGAAGGGACCCGACGGGTTCCATAGAAAATACGTATGATAAATTAAAGGTCCAGATGTAGCCCTATTAAGGACCTGGAAAGATGAGAAGGCGGAAGAGACTGTTACCTCATCTTATCAATACGTGAACGAACTGATCACTCGTTTGAAAGCTGGATGGAAACTGGCAAATGATAATTTGAAACAAGCCAGGAAGAAACATGCAGCATATTTTAATAGGAAGGCAAAGGACAGAGAACTGGCAGTGGGAGAGAAGGTGCTGCTTCTACTACCCGGTAGCCAGAATAAATTACAAATTGGATGGCAAGGTCCATATACGGTTCTAGAGAAGGTGTCTAGAACAAACTATAAAATTGACAAAAAGGGGAAGGAGAAAGTTTATCATGTAAACCTGTTAAAGAAGTATCTGGACAGACCACTCCAGGAAAGCACCCCCTTACTGACCTTAGCTATCGCAACTCAAATGCAAAAGGAACCACTCACCTCACATGAATACCCATTACATCCTTGTGAAACAGCAGCACAGGTAAAAGTCAGTAAGCACCTGACTAAAAACCAGAGGGAGAGAGTTCAACAGGTTCTGGAGGAACATACAGATGTATTAACAGATAAACCAGGCCATACAAATTTGCTACAGTATGACATGAAACTGGTAGACTCAAACCCAATCTGTATGAGAGCCTATTCTATTCCGTTCGCGAAGGAGAAGGCATTGAAGGAAGAAATAGATTATTTGTTGAAGGAGGGGATTATTTCACACAGTGAATCATCTTTTAGCTCTAGTGTCGTATTGTTGAGAAAACCGTCTGGGGAACACAGACTGTGCATAGATTACAGGAAACTGAATGCTGTCACAGAAGGACAAGTGGATCCATTACCAGACACAAAACAGTTATTTGCCAGACTGAACAAGGCAAAATACTTTTCAAAGGTGGATCTTAGTAAAGGCTATTACCAGATCCCAGTGAAGCCTGAAGTGAGACCTTATTTGGCTTTTAGCACTTCGGATGGACATTATGAATTCAACATGCTACCATTCGGACTGAAAAATGCTCCGAGTGTATTTTCAAGGATGATGCGCAAATTGTTGGATCCCCTGAATAACCCATGTATCACGAATTTCATGGATGATATTCTCGTCGCCACAGAGACATTTGAAGAACACATTGAAGCTCTAGAAATGTTATTTAATAGGCTTAGGGAGGCGAACTTAACTGCTAGGCCAACAAAATGTTGCATTGGATGCAAAGAGTTGGAATTCTTGGGACACACTGTATATCAGGGTAGCATGACCCCTGATCCCAAGAACTTGGAAAAACTGCAGAGAGCACCTAGACCACAAACAAAAAAAGGACGTGCGATCATTCGTGTCGTTATGCGGATTTTATCAAAAATATATCAAAGATTTTAACTCTATTTGTGCTCCTCTGACTGATCTGACTCGCAAGGGACTTCCAGATAAAATTAATTGGACTGCGCAAAGTGAATTAGCGTTCCAAGACTTAAAGGAAAAACTCACTAGCAAGCCTATTCTCAAACTACCTGATTTGACACAGGACTTTGTCTTAAGAACCGATGCAAGTAATGTAGGACTCGGAGCGGCTTTGTTGCAAAGATCATCTTCACCTGATGGGGAACTGAAACCAGTCGCTTATGCAAGCCGCAAATTGAATAAGGCGGAACAAGGATACTCCACAAGCGAAAAAAGAATGTTTAGCGTTAATCTGGGCAATAAAGAAGTTTCAAATCTATCTGTATGGTAGGACTTTTGTGGTCGAGACGGACCATCAGCCTCTCGTATTCTTATCTCAGGCTAAGCATGAAAACGCAAGATTGCTGAGGTGGTCTTTATTGCTTCAACCTTATCAGTTTAGTATCCAATATATCCCAGGCAAATTGAATGTCGGTGCAGATTTCCTCAGTCGGCACCCCTGTGATCAAAATTAGAGTAATGGCAGGCGTAAGGAGAGATTTTATCTATGTGTATCACTGGTTTTAGAACTTGCCTTAGGCATGTTTTCAAGTGGGGAGATGTGTCACAAAAATTAACCATGATACAACGTTAAAATATCTCCAATGATACAACGTAGGGATAAAAACTAATGCGTAAGCTGCTAGAATACATGATCGCCCACGCCGCGGGTCATCACCCGCCATGGAAATTAAATTGTTAGACTTGAAGGCAAAACGGAACGGGATGAGAACGGAGATCAAAAGGAAAAATCTGACTGAACGCGTGCTTGAAACTAGCAAGGCTAAAAGACGCAAGTGGTGGGGAAAGGAGGAAAAAGTCACGTTCCCCAAGTTGACATAAAGTAAAGAAATCGACAAAAGGGACCTTGGATATTATACGCCACAGTCATTTCTTGGACGCTTTTGCGATAACTTAGCCCGTTTATTTGAATGCAGTGATGAACGCATTCCAGAAGATTCTAGAAAATATTTGAAAAGTAACTTTTCTTAATAATAATGTTAGGAATATAAAACCTAGCTGGCCGGATGGCCCATCTTGAGCAGTGAAATAATATGCTTTCATTTATACAGACGGACAGATAATAAGAAAGATATTGACAAAAGACTGTGTTGTTCATATCAGCGAGCGTCTGCATTGAAATAAAACATGTCACTAATTTTCAAAAAATTGTGGCCTTGAAGACGCAAGTGCTAAAATCTAGTTGGAATGAAGAGACGGGGTGGGATGGTGAATTGTGGCTAAAAATAACTTTAAAGGCAAAATTGTGTAGGGGAAGGCAGAGTTGGTTCAAAAAACAAGTGTGTTTTTTTGTGAAACGCAAGTAGAGACGGACGGACCAACAGACAATAAGGCATACTTGACTGAGGTATGACTGAAATGACTTTTTTGGTAGGATATTTGAATTTGAAAAAGAAAAGGCAGTGATTGGCCATAGATGAATATATTATCGGCGCTCAGACGCGCATTTTGTGCCATTCATTATAAGTTGTCCTAGTAGACACAGTGAATTATTAAGTGGTGTAATTCCCAGAAGCTATTGAAATATTTAGAGGGACGCCATACTAAGGCCAGCAGCTCAGCTGAGTTTTGCTAGCATTTAACTGTGTTCTATATTCATAATTCTGGTAAGACTGAAATTATTTCTTTGTACATTTTAATATTTGTTTAAGGTTTCGAGTGATTTGATACTGCAATAGCATAATCTGTCCCTTACAACAAGTAAGGATTCGCTCTAGACCCCCCGCCCCAGTTCAGGGTCTAGAGACAAATAAAATACATAAACTCCAGTAAGGATTATGAAGGACAGATCAAGTGTTGAGATCAGTGGAACATATCACCTATCCTATTCTATGGCAGGAAGCTAATGAACATATTTCAGAATCTGTAGTCTGGGAGAACTTATCCTATGTGAAACCAACTTGGTAAGATGTGTTGTTTGGTCAGAAAGATCTGACCCGTCTATGTGGTGTTGTTGTTGTGTAGTGTTGTGTCCAGAAATGGTTAGAGGATGGAATTCTGACACATGACTAATACTTTGATTGCAGAACTGTGAGTTTCAGTTGGCACCACTGCGGTGTCAAATGAGTTGTTGAATATTACCAGAGTGGACCCGTGCAGTAACATTTTGTCAGAGCAGCCTATTATAGCCCCCAAGCACGGAGAGGTGGGGCCACCAGACTTCTGATATTGCCCCCAAGCACGGAGAGGTGGGGCCACCAGACTTCTGATATTGCCCCCAAGCACGGAGAGGTGGGGCCACCAGATCTCAGCACCAGAGCTATACCTTCAAGCTACGTGAGCGTCTGGTCTGCTGAGAATTCACCAACTCAACTTATTTGCTAACACACCCATAAATTTCCATCAAATAACTGGACAATGTGTAGTCACCATAGACAGGGAGTGATGAGGCCACCCCAACAGCACATCCATTAAATGTTCTCCCAAATAGATTACAACTATAAACAGTAATAATATTAACTAGTCTAGTAACATATATATGTACACACCTTGCATTTATTATGTAATATTCATGCATTTCTTTCATAATTGCAAAACCTTTCATATGTTCTGGCCAAAATAAAACCTTGGTTCAGAACAAATAAATGTAAAGAAAATTACTATCCACATTTTACACACTTGAGTTAGTTCAGTGTATTATAATATTTTATTAATATTATTAGACTTAGTAAATATCGGTGTGTGTGTATGTAAACTACCACAACACATTACATATCATTACCCTAGACATTTAACGTAGCCACATTCATTAGTAAAAAAAGATAGGTGTGAGGTCGTAGTGGTAGCAAGAAGGGCCTTCTGACAATTCACAGCTACATTTTATCTCAGGAGCCTTCACAGCTGACCTCATGCATCACACTTAGTAATATCACCATCATGCAATACCATCAAATCCACTACACAAGCCCAACACGAAAATAAGAATCTTCAACTCAGATGTCAAGTCAGTCCTATTGTATGGCTCTGAGACATGGAGAACAACAACCAAAAAGCTACAGACTTTTATAAACTGGTGCTTGCGTAGAATAGAAGGATTAAAATGGAATGACAAGGTTACCAATGATGACAAGAACCAGACAAGTGCCACTGGAACAAGAGATGAGAAGAAGACGATGGCGATGGATGGGACACACATTGAGGAGACCTGTTGATAGCATTACAAGGCAGTTCTTGTTCTGGAATCCACAGGGAAAGAGAGGCCAGGGTAGACCAAAAACACTTGGAGAAGAGAACTGGATACAGATGTGAAAATGATGAGGACAACATGGAAAGAACTTGAGCATATGTTTGATAAAGGCCTGTACTCCTCGGCGAGCTAAAGGGTATTGATTGATTGATTCAAGATTTGTTATTGTTGAACAGAATCGACTTCATTGCACTCCGAGCAAACCCATAGGTGCTCAGTCTCCCTCAGCATATGTCGAAGCGTGTGAATCCTAACTGTTCCTTTAGCTCGCTGGTTGTATACACGATGTATGCATCCTCTCATTCGTCCATCTCTGCTTGCCTTACGTTTTATGGCAAATTCCAACAGTCTTAATCTTGATGATTCATCTATTGCAGTGTCATTTTTCTGACAGGCAACCATTAATTGTTCTAAGTATCTCTCCCTTATCCATATCCAATGTCCCCACTGTGGGTGCTCTTGATGCTAGTCTGTCAGCTCTGTTATTGCTGCATACTCCTGCATGACCAGGACAGTAGATCCACACCAGCAGCTGCAGGCTCGAAGCTTCTGTGAATGTTTTCCACATAGTAGTCAACCATTTTGAACCTTTCAAAAGATGGACTGAGAGTCTGACACAATGACTGCCTTTGTTAATGAAGTTTCAGTTAGCCACCTTAAGGCTGCAGTAACTGCCTCTGCCTCTATTCTCGTATTTTGTATCAGGTGGCTACTTGTCAATCTTTTACAAATTTTCTGCAAAAGCAGACTCTCAGGTATGGTTCTTCCACAATTTCTCTTCCTACTGGCTGTAGACTGGATTACAAATACAACATCAGCCAAAACAGTTCGGTGATCTAGATTTTGCCAATGACCAGGCTTTTCTATATCACAACTGTAAACAAATAAAAGGCTCTGAAATTTGGAGAACCATAAACATGGCAACCACTGTTTTGATACTTTCATAAATTGGTGCTTTGCAGAGAATAAGATTGAAATGGTAATGACAAGATTTCCAGTGTGGTACTGATGGAAAGAGCCAGAGAAATACCACTGGCCTTGGATAGGACACACACTGAGTTGATAGCATCACAAGGCAAACCTTCTTCTGTAGTCCCCATGGTAAAGCGGAGACTCAAGGACACATGCAGATGGGAATTGGAGACATTAGACAATCCAAGGAGTCCACTGCCTTTATCGGACAGTAATAGGGGTCCATGGCACACACACACACATACACAGAAGTTAAGAAACCCTGGTCTAAAGTTAGGTAGGCCTATCTAACAATTTAGCACATTAATGGTTCCGTAATTTGGGACGCCAATGATGAAGTTTCTGTTGTAACTCTAGTCAGATTGTATTTGCTGGTGCTTATTCCCTAAACAGACTGCTGTTCAGGCATGTCTTAACCTAAAATACATACAGGGGTCGTTTACATATGATGTCAAGCAATTTTCGCAACCCCCTCCCCGTCACATTTCGTCACAAAAACCCAGACACCTCTTATGTGACCTCACAAATCTCCCTCTTTCCCCCCCCCCCCCTGTTTTGTAATACTGAAAAGAAACAACGTAATCGAATGTAAATTAGTTAACTAGTCATCATCACTTTTTAACTCCCTAAGGAGCAGATGCTTTATGCCAAGTCTTCCTGTCACGTGCCATCAGCTCAAGGTCTTTCCATATCCTCTTCATGTCTGTCTCCAGTTCTTTTCTCCACGTATTCCTTGGTCTTCCTCTTCCTCTCTAACCCTGGGGATTCCAGAACAAGGACTGCCTGGTAAAGCTATCAACAGGTTTGTTCTATGTCTGTTATATCCATCTCCAGCGTCTTCTTCTCATGTCATGTTCTTCTGGCACTAGTCTGGTTCGTGTCATCAGTTCCACATTAGTCATCTTGTCATTCCACTACAATTCTTCTATTTTAGTCAAGCACCCATTTACGAGAGCACATGCCTCTCGTGGCAAAGATAGCGGGTTGGAAACATGGTGACGTCATGCTGCCAGTGTTGCCACAGCTGGGTATTTTTTACCAGATTTGGGTTTTTTTGGCTTCCGTCTTGGTTTCTGTGTGTATTTTTTCCCCAAATCTGCATTAATCTGGGTATATTTGACAATTGGCATTTACAATGTGTGTATATTCTGTGCACTGAGCATTATATTTATATTAGTTAAAATTAAACAAACCAACAAGCTTTTGTGTGAAACAGTTTCCAATCGTATACTAGCCAAGCAAGCAGTTGCCAAAGTTGGAGTTTGTCATAAGTTTAATCCCAGTAAAAGCGTGGTTGAAGATGTGCGTGAAGGACGTTGTCGGCAGAGATATGCAAAGAATTTGGAACTCCACAATCAAGATTTCACGTTGTCAGTTCATGCATGCATATGATCTTGACGAAGGAGAAGTTGTCGACATGGATGCCTAGTCGCTGACAAGTGACAATTTTCAACAGTAACAAGTTACAACTAACATTTTATATTTGATTTGAGAAACATTTTGTTAATGTAACTACAGTAAGTACGTTGCTGTTAAAACATCTCATTTTCAAGAGTTCATATGTTGGGGTGTTAATAAAATCATTTTTATATAATTGTGAATTTTTGGTAATAACAAATAAAATAAAAATGAAGAAATAAATAAAAATTGGTAGCACACAGCTTATTTGTGCTAAAGTTGCACTAAAAGATTGTGTAAGCATCGTCTATCCCATGCATTTGAGGCATAAAATAATCTGTGTATTTCTGGGTTTATCTCTAGAACTTGAGTGGCAACCTTGGTCCTGAACATACAGTACTTGAATGAGCTGTTCCAAACGATGGCCTAGTCCGGCGGTTCCCAACCTTTTTTCACTTGCGTACCCCTTGGCAGCCCATTTCTATAAATTGTACCCCTAATATTAGCAAAATATTTGAAATTAATATAGTTGCTGTTATTCAAAATTTATAGATTATAACCAGAAATAAAGGGGCCAACCACGGGATTAAAAAACAATGTAACCTGCATTCAGTTTACTACGGTATTTATTTTTTATAAAGGTATAAGAAGAGAAAGCCCTCTCCACCAGCTCAGCATTTGTAAATGGCAACAGAAACTTAAGCGCCTTGTCGGTCAGCTGTTCATATTCTCTGCTGATGTCTCCCCAAAAGTTAATAAGGAATTTTCCTTTGAATTCAGCTAATAAAGTAGTATCAGTCGAAAGTTCAATCAACTTCTCTTTTTCTTTGATTGATAATGTGGCTGCTTGGAAATATTCTTCTTCAAAGGGATTTACAATCCAGTAGTTCTCTTTTCCAGGTTTCGGAAAGTACTTCTCGAAAGATGATTTTAGCCCTTTCAAGTGTTCAATTATTTTCTCGCTCATTTCCTGGGAGAGGTGCAGCTCGTTCTCAGATAGGAAATTGTGCAGAGTTTCAAATACCCCAGGCTGGCCTTTTTCAATACACGACCTCCAAAAATCTAATTTTTTAATCATAGATTCAATTTTGTCTGAAACATTGAAGATCGTTACCGAGCTATTCTGAAGTGCCAAATTTAGTTTGTTTATTTGTAGGAAAATATCCGATAAGAATGCAAGACTCTGGAGTCAATCACAGTCGTGTAACTTTGAAGTAAGTTGGAAAGGATGGTCTTCAAAAAAAAGTTGGACTTCATGTCTAAGTTCGAACAGCCGGGTAAGGACTTTACCACGAGAGAGCCACCTTACTTGTGTATGAAGGAGCAGGGTAGAATGAAGACTATTCATCTCTTCACACAGTGCTTTGAAAAGCCTCGAGTTTGTGGACTTTGGCTTTATAAAATTAACCACTTTCACAGCTTCATCAAGAACGACTTTTAATTCACCAGGGAGGCGGTTAGATGCAAGGCTTTGCCTGTGGATGCAGCAGTGGCTCCAGGTTATATTGGGGGCTACCTTCGTGACACGAGCGCGAAGACCGGAGTAGCAACCTGACATAGACTTGGCTCCGTCAGTGCATAGTCCACAACAATTAGATCAATTAATGTCCTTTTCTTTGAAATAAGAATCAATAGCATGAAATATATCCTCACCTCTTGTAAGCCCTGACAGAGGATGACAAAGCAAAAGGTTTTCTTCAACTTCATTGCTTTTCAAATACTTCACAATAACAAGCAAAACAGCGAAATTAGCAATATCTGTGCTTTCGTCAACTTGAATAGCAAAGAGTTTACTATTTTTAATTCTACTTATTATTGTCGCTTCAACATCGTCAGACATATCCTGCATTCTTCGAGAAATTGTATTGTTCGAAAGAGGGATAGCGTTCATTTTGCGAACATGTTCCTCTCCGAGCATGCACAGAACGGCATCTTTTATACAAGGAGAAATTAAATTCTCAGCTATAGTATGATTTTTACCACATTTAGCAATACGATAACTAATACGGTAGGAGGCTTCAACCACATCTTCGTTATTTTTGTTAGCTGACGACAAGTACGATGTCACATTCTGTTGTTTCGATAGGCGCTGAAAAAAATTGCGTTCCTTGTTTTCATAACTGGGGTATTTTGTTGGTAAATGCCGCAAGAGTAACGAAGGTTTCATGCTACCATTGGATAATACTTCCCGACACACTACACGGTGGGCCTTAGCACAGTCCTCATCTCCTATAAACGAAAACCCATACTTCATGTATTATCACTGTATTTTCTCTTTTTAGCTCTATGTAAAACTGAAGATCGAGTCGTTTCACTATCCTGCACAAAAGTCTTAGGCGTGTCCTGAGAAGTACTTGGCGATTGATCACATTCCACATTATGTTTCAGCTTTTTTACTGTGCCGGTTTTCAACCACTGGTCCATATCTGATAATACACGAATTGAACAATTAATCACTTTAAGTTAAGTTAAAACAATGACAAAAACGACTGTATAGAAACACTGTCTCTCTGTCTCACGTTTGTAAAATTTGGGTCAAGAATCGACACTTACTTCCGGGACATTAGACGTTTATAGATGGTGGGGAAGATCAAAAAAGTCATATTTTTGAAGAAATATTCAACGGCACAACTATAATCTCATAGTCATCATAATGAAGACTATTGTGTAAAAATATTGAATTGTGGTCACACGAAATGCCATAGATTTTCACACACGCCAGTCCAAGCAGACAGCACGCCAGTGGCGCGCAAGAAAAACGGCGGAGATTGTCTCACACAGTTCATGTTGTTTAGTATAGCGCTGAATTAATTTCACAACTTTTGACTTGTCTTTTACACTGTTGACATGTGTATCTTTTTTCCGCCATTACTCAATTTTTTTCGCGTACCCCTGAACGTCCTGTCGCGTACCCCCAGGGGTACGCGTACCACAGGTTGGGAACCGCTGGCCTAGTCGATCACTGATTTCTCATTCTTTGTTCGTTCACATCTAGTGTATGCATGTATGCGCTTATGAGGGAACTTTGTGTTTGTAATGAACAGATGTTGCTCAGTGCAGAATCTAAGAGTCATTAAGAGTATCTTCTCCATACCTCCCGATAACTCCACCCCACCTAGCATGGTCATTGAAATCTCCGAGGAGTATAATTTTATCTAGGCAGTCATCGACTGTCCTTTGAAGCAGCTAGAAGAATTCCTCCTTGACCTCTGCTCGCTCATCTTCATTTGGCCCATAAACAATGACAAGGTTGACTATGGCTTCTCCTTTTTTTTTTTTTTTTTGGGACCATAATGCGCTCCGAGACAAAGTTCCATTCCTTGATACTATCCTTTTGGTTTTTGTGTGTGTGCCACATTACAACCCACGCCCCCTTTAGCTCTCTCAGATGTGAGGACACCACTGTAGAGCAGCGTGTCGCCATCCAAAACTCTTTGTCCCTTTTTCTGTGTTTCCGTTAAAGCCAAGATTTCTAGTTTTACTTCTCTCATCTCTTCCATCAGCTCCTCTTTCCACTTATACTCCTTACATTCCATGTTCCATAAGTCGTAGTCCGTTCCAGTTCGTCCCCTTTAGAATCAGTCCGGTTTTAAATAAAATGTTTTTTTTACAATGTATGTTTTAAATCATTTTAACATTAAAAAATGTGCTTTCAAAATATTATTAAGAATTGATAAAATTATTACTATTATTTATTCTATTATTTTATTTATTTGTTGTGGACATTATCTTCTTGTACAATTAATTATTTTCTGTTAAATATTCATGGAATTAACCGTACGACACTTCTTTTAAATTTTATTGCAGCAGCAAAATTCCCATTAATGGAATACTGTCGTGGTTGAGTGAAGTGTAGAGTATTTGTCGAGTTGGACAATAGTAGTGAAATCGACAAGGGATAGTGGACTGACAGAGTTATAGATTACACACACAGAAAGGTGTAAATAGGAGATGGACTTGAGACAACCTGGAAGAAGATTTATCAAAGTGATCTCTCTCTCCAAGCCTCAACTCACTTTTACTGTCTAAGCACCTCCTGCTCTCACTCTTTTCTCTTATCAAAACATAGAGATTCTAGTAAAGAGCTAAAACCTGTAGAACACAGAGAAATGAAATAACTGTCTGACAGTCTGTCCGTTTTTTCGTGGGACCAAGTACAATGCTTCCGACAGTGTCTTTTACGTAAAAATATACTCCATGGGGGATGGACTTGACCTGTATAAATCCACTGTAGTCGCTATTGCTGGTGGCACCCCTGATTTCGCGATGGGGACTGGAAGACTGTCTATCTCCTGCTGGCCAAATAAACGAACTGAGCTACAGTCCGTCCGCTTTTCGTGGGACCAAATGTGCTAGCTCCAGAAAGTGTCTTACGGATAAATATCCTTCAAGATGAATGAAGTGAAATACCCAACTTTCCTTGTAGGTGCTATACGTTGGTGACCGCTACTTGCGTGAGGGAGGCGGGAACTCTGTCCATAGATGGCTGCTCATACGTGCGAGGTTTTAAGTATCCAGAAATACACCAGAAGAAGAGGTTAATTGAGGACAAACGGTCCCATGCGCTCTCATCCGGCGCTTGACTCCGCTTGGCATTAAATCCGGTTTGGGTGGGTTTGACTGTGGTTTGACTGACTGCCCCGTTTAGGCACACAAAGTCGGGTGATATCAGATTCTGCTATAGACATGCAGGGCTGTTTTGATATTCTGGAAGCGGCAATGCTCTGCCTGGTAATCCAATAGGCGAGTAGGGAACTACTACTGCATTTGGTGATTCCAGATTTAGCGTGGGCTCGTGGCACTGCGTGAGCGTAACTTGGCGTTGACGAAAGGGTTTAGATTCAGGAACGGGATTGACAACTCGTGACGCTAGCGGTATTCAGAAACCCTCTAGATCGAAGAGAATATGTCGTTCTTCGCCTGACTGGAGTCTGCTCTAGCGATTCGGTCTCCCTGAAACTGAGACCCAAAAAAGACACCCTTAACTTCAAGCAAACTCCGCCAATGCCGGTCCCAAGCCCGGATGAAAAAGGAGGAGGGCGGCCTGCATGGAGGCCGTAAGGAGGCAGCCCCTCCACCATGCAAAGGCACAACAGGCCAATCACCTGTTTGCTTTAAATCACGATTACTAGCAACACAAGAGAGAAAACTGGACTGATTCTAAAGGCGACGAACTGGAACGGACTACGGACTACGACTTATGGAACTTGGAACACAAGAAGTATAAATGGAAAGGAAGAGGAGCTGGTGGAAGAGATGAGGAAAGCAAAACTAGAAATCCTGGCTATAACGGAAACAAAGAAAAAAGGACAAGGAGTCATGGATCTCGATGGCAACACGCTGCTCTACAGTGGTGTACCCATGTCTGAAAGAGCTAAAGGGGGCGTGGGTTGCATTGTGGCCCAAAATCAAAAAGATAGTATCAATGGATGGAACTTTGTCTCGGAGCGCATTATGGTTGTTAAACTAAAAGAAGGAGAAACCATAGTCAACCTGGTCATAGTGTATGGGCCAAATGAGGATGAGAGAGCAGAGGTCAAGGAGGAATTCTTCGAGCTGCTTCAAAGGACAGTGGATGACTGCCTAGATGAAGTTATCATGCTCAGAGATTTTAATGCCAGAGTTGGAAATGACCATGCTAGATGGGGTGGAGTTATCGGAAGATATGGAGAAGATACTCTCAATGACAATGGAAAGCGACTCCTTAGATTCTGCAGTGAGCAGAATCTGATCATTACAAACACAAAGTTCCCCCATAAGCGCATACATGCATACACTAGATGTGAACCAACAAAGAATGAGAAGTCAGTGATCGACGATGCTATTGTTCGGAGAAGCTCATTCAAATATGTCCGAGATGCTAGAGTCTGGAGGGGGCCAGAGATTGGAAGTGATCACTACCTGCTAACAATCAAAAGAACAACTGAAAGAGTTGCTCAGCCTAGGAACTGTCCAACATCACGCAAGAAACCAAGTAAACGAGCAGGAGAAATGAGCATTAGGACCTACAAGCTGAGAGAGCCAGAAATTAAGACCAGATATCAGGGGCTTATTGCTGCAGCGGTGAGCAACACAGAAGAACGACCTGATGACTTGGAAACCCTCTGGATTAAATTCAAGGATATCATAAAGACAGCTGCTGCAGAAGCATGCGGTGAAGTCCGACTTGGGAACAAGAGAAAGAGGACACCTTGGTGGACAGAGGAAGTCAAAGAGAAAATAAGAGAGAAGAAAATGGCATGGAAACAATACTTAGGAGCTAAAAACACAACAGGACAAATGGAAAAATATAGAGAATATGTGAACCTCAGAACAGAAGCAAAGAACAAAGTGCTAGCAGCAAAACAGAAGTCCTGGGAAGAATTTGGAGAAAAGCTAGAAAAAGATGCACAAGAAAACCAGAAATTGTTCTATAAGACCCTAAAGAACATGAGGAAGGAAAAACAATGCCCTCTCAAATTTATAAAGGACAAGCAAGGCAAATTGCTTACTGCCCCGAAGGAAGTAATGGGAAGATGGAAAGAATATTTCTCAGAACTCCTGGATGGTGAGCATGATGAAGCATCAGAAATGATAAACACTAGCACAGAAGAGAAAACCAATGATGGTGAAGATGACATAAAGATGGAAGAACTGAAGGCAGCACTGGAGAAAATCAAGATGGGCAAAGCAGCAGGGCATGATGATATAACACCAGAAATGGTTAAGTTCATGGGAGCATCAGGCGACCTATTACTCTTAAGGGTTTTACAGGCAGCGTGGTACAACAAGACCATACCAAAGGATTGGGAGATTGCCATCATAACACCAATTTTCAAAAAGGGTGACAATCGACAGTGTGGAAACCATAGAGGCATATCCCTTCTCAGTGTCCCTGGTAAAATCTACTCTAGAATCCTAGAGCAGAGACTCCGACGCCTAGCTGAGCCACAATTGGATGAGGTCCAGTGCGGATTCCGAGCAAACCGAAGTACTCAAGACCTAATCTTCACACTCAGACAGCTGAGTGAAAAGGCCCTTGAGTATAAGAGTGAGATGCATCTTTGTTTCATAGATCTGGAAAAGGCGTTTGACAGGGTCCCCTGGAGCAAACTTTGGGACTGTTTGGCAAGGAAGAATATTCCAGCACCTCTGATTCATGCTATACAGAGCTTCTACAAGTCTTGCAGAAATTATGTGAGGACAGCAAACCATAAGTCGGAAGAGTTCAGGACCACCACTGGTGTAAGACAAGGTGATATCCTATCACCTTACCTCTTCATACTCCTTATGGACGATGTCATCAAGGCATGTAAGGAGAGAACAAGAAAGTGTTCAGTGGGGTACTGGAAGATGAGACAGGTCTATATTTCGGAGCTGGCATTTGCTGATGATGTTGCCCTGATTGCTAAATCAGAGGCACATCTCTAATCCAACCTGCAAGTCTGGAAGGAAGAGCTGGAGAAGAGAGGGATGGTCATAAGGAGCTCTAAAACAAAATCCATGGTGATATCACGAGAAGAAAGAAAACATCAGATTAAGCTGGGAGAACAGGTCCTGGAGCAGGTCGACCACTTTAATTACCTCGGAGCTATTATAGACCGAAAGGGAGGCATCAAAGAAGAGTTGGCCACTCGAAAAGCAGCAGCTGGGAGACTTTTTCAGGCCATAAATCGAGGATTCCTCAGCAAGAGAGAGGTTGGTAAGAAAACGAAGATGGCTGTATACCGCTCCACCTATGTCCCAGTCTTGACATACGGATGCGAGTCATGGGCAATGACTACAACCCATAAAAGCCAGATCCAAACCTCAGAAATGAGGTTTCTGAGGAAGGTGGTTGAAGTAACAAGAAGAGACATGGTACGCAACCAGACGATACGTCAAGGCCTTAAATCCTACCCCCTGCAGACCCAAGTAGAACAGTCCCAATTAAGATGGTTTGGCCATGTCTGCAGAATGGGAGAAGATCGGATACCACGACAAGCATGGGAAACAAAGAGCCAAGGATCCAGACTCCGAGGACGACCCAGAGTCCGCTGGGAGGACAACATTAGACAATCTTTGAAGGATCGAGGACTAGAATGGAACCAGGCCAGGAGGAAGACAGCCAATAGGATAGTCTGGCGCTCTCTCTTCCAAACCTCTACACCTCACGGTAGAAGGGGATCGACTAAGTAAGTAAGTAACTTCAAGCAACGACAAAATCAATCTAATGTTTTATAACCTAGTCATGCTCCGCTCCCTCCATTCTATCAATTATAGCATGTGCCCGCATAGGCTTAATATCTTTATAGAAAATGCAATGTTCTTGCTATAATAATACAGTTGTGGCTAAATCATAAGATATAATTATATCTATGCCTGGTGACTGCTTTCAGTGAAAGTTATAGACTAGTGTCTAGCTACACAAGTAAGCATAAAATGATTCTCCCTTGCCACTAAAAATATCTATCAAAAAGGAATACGTGATTATCTCCTATAATTCAGAGTTATTGCCTGCATCTCACTATTCAGTTTTAAGTGAACAATCCACACCTGACATTATCTTACAGAAATGACAGTTAATTTAGCCTATTCTTAACCCATGATAAGCATCTGTGGACTGATTCTACGCCTAGTATCTGTTATTGTAAGTTTAACATTTAACCCATGATAAACCGTAACAGTTTAAGCACCACTTAACTAAGGCCGTAGACAGCGCTACATTATCACTGAACTAAATTTACCGGGAGAAATCCTCAAAATGAATTCACGTCACTTCCTATCAGATATATATAAAAGCTAACATGAATATATCATATTATAATAAGATATGTCATCTCACCCCGAAAATGACTAGAACATAGGCAAACACATTCTAGTACTGTGTTAAAGTTTGCCTTATCTCATGATGGTCATATACGGGCCAGGAATATTCACGAGTGTGTTGGCTTATTAAACCCATCTACTCTTATAGATTACAAAGGACGCTCCCCCCGGACACCTGGCTTGCATATTTCTACAGATGTATCGGCGTAATGCGTAATCAAGAGAGTAAGACAAAGGTTATTCTAGAGACATCAGAAGTCAACAACCGCAAGAAAATTCCCTCAGGTAGAGAAATGCATAATATTATGAGGGCTCTAACTCGTCTAAGGGGCAAAACCCAGAGACTGACCGCGATTTGTTATCTCCCCCTGAAACAGATCAACTCGTTACCCAGGCCTCAAAGGGTACCAGCCGCTCGTGATCAAACGTTTTAAAGCAACCAGAGAAATTCCCCTGGACGGACCAGGTGCGTGTATGTAATATTGCCGCTACACTGACCGTTTCTGACCAGTGGGGGATTTCTACTGAAAGCCAGAACGTAAACAAACGCGGGTGGGGTTTGAACAGGTGAAAAATGAAAGATAGAAAAGAAGAATACAAATGTCTAGGAAAACAGAACATTAAAAGAGTTAATAACATATGGAACGAAATGGTAAAATAAATTAATGGTTAATAGTCACTGTGACAAATACGCACTGAACATATCTCTGTCTTTTATCGAGTGACTTTCCTTCAATGAATAAAGCCTACCCACATTTGCATTGTGACCACGCACCGCAAACAAATATTGTGCGATCTCTAAAAGTTCAGAATGAAATTCAACATTTACTGATTGTTTTTAAAATGTGTTCGCTTCTCATATGCCACCAACTGCGTGAATCCTTCATAACTGATGTTACTTTCAACAAATATTGTCAGGTTGTTAAGTTGATCAAAGAACTTGCATTGTCAAATGCAACATCTTTATCAATTAAATATTGCCCAGAAGCTAACACATCTACATATGTTGGTACTTTGTGTAAGGTCATCTATGAAAAAAAAGTGAAATCTAATGGTTTCATCGATATCTCTAAGTCTTCTAAACAACTGATGTACATGCATTTATTATTCTCGTGAAACTTATCACACAAACTACCAACTCCGCCTCTTCGCTTTTCAAGAAGTATATTCGGAATCTTCTAGGGCACAGACTTGACACAAGTGCTGTGTAAGAATGTCGATCACAGACTTGACACAAGTGCTGTTTAAGAATGTCGATCACAGACTTGACACAAGTGCTGTTTAAGAATGTCGATCACAGACTTAATACAGTTTTGCACTTCAACAACGGAACTCTATTCCTTTGCAAATCGTTCAATATTTACTAAAGGGTCGGAGTGTCTAAGAGGTATGGCGTCCGCCTCTAATTCTAAAGGTACAGGGTTTGCTCCCAGTACAGGGGATATAACTGATTAAATTTCTTTCAGAACCAGTGGTTCCTAATGATGTCATACTCCCATTTGATTTCCTGGGTCGTGCCTAGCCTTCTCGGATAATGGCAAAAAAATAGGAGGTCCCCTGTGCACTTTAAAAATCCCTCGGCAGTTGGAGATTGTAAAGAGTAAGCCATTGGGACGTTGTCTTGATAAAATAAAAATACATAAATAAATAAAAATTAGAAAACCTACCCACCACAAGAATATTTAAGCGGAAGTAGAAACTTGTGCCCAAAATTAAATGGCGGATGGTTATAATAAGTGGCAATCTTTAACAAAATGCTCATGAATTTATTTACCTGTTTTGTTTACTGCCGACATTCTGATTAAGCATATTGGAAGAAAATAAAAAGATGACGATGTCATCGCAGGAAGTGTATGAGAAGGTTGGCCGTGTCTCTTTATTACTACTCGGCAATAGTTAGGCTACCTACAAGACGATTCATTGTTAATAAGCTTAGGCCTACTTAACGAACAGGCACAACAAAACTGTAGAAGGGAGTGTTAAATACGCTAGACTGTTAGCAGAGTTCTGATGGGCACATTTTGTTTCGCAGCATAAACATGCAAACAGCTAAATAGCCCGTTAGAAAAGCAATTCATCTGTTCATTTATTTTTCCTTATGAAGCCACCGCTGCAGCAAACTAAGTTAGCATCAAAGCATTCATGTGCTGTGTGGTGGTTTCTGCTGCAATGTTTATTAGAAGGTTGAAATGTAGACCAGTGGGACATGTCTCCTATTTCTCCCAAATGGCTATTGATCCAGCGGCCAGTTAAACCACCCACATCGATACTACCTCAACAAATAATTCAGAGACTCAGTAAAAGGGTTCCGTTTAGGAGTCCTAACCCTAATGATGTGGGCTACTGAATTGACCTCCAGATTAATAGACATTTGCCTATATGTCTCACTGTTCTTCATTTAACCAGGGCTGGAGCTTGGAGCAGCAGGTTTTTGCCTGGAGCTGGAGTGGAGCCTTGAACAGAAAATTGTGACTACTCTGCTGTTTTTTTTTTTTTTTTTTTTCAAACCAAATTGAATGGTATTAGGCCTATACTAAATGATAGAAATTAAATAACACATTTAGTGGTTTGTTTTTATATTCGAAACTCAAGTTAATATTTTAATTTTTTCCCAAACATTTTCAGGGTTAATTTAAGTTGGAAAACTAAGTATCACACTGGTAAATGAAAAAAATAAATTATACTTGTAAGATGACAGATCAGCTTGGTCATTACACAGAAAACAACACATTTGTTTTACTTAAATGTTGGCAGGTCTGGAATTTTTAAAATTAGAAATGTCATTTTGTTATATAATGTTCAAGTGATTTAAAAACTAATCAGTTCCTTTCCATCAAGTTTTCATCATCATCGTTATCATTTTCTTTTGCTCTCCTAACGGAGCATGGAGCCATCAGTGTTGTATGTCGCCTTGCAAGAAGGTTGCACCAACACATTCTCATGGTCTTGCAGCAATAGTTTCTGTGGCAATTTGTTTGACATGATGAGGTTGTCAGCTCAATGGTACAACCTCATAGTAGTTACCATGTATGACATGCATGAGGAGGCATTAGTCCTATATTTTTTTTGCTTCCAGTGTTGTTTCTCTGGGCCAGTGGGTTTGCCTCAATATATCATATTCGGGGCAATCTTGCAGTACGTGCTCCGCTGTCTGGGGTGCCTGTCCACATGTACACATGGCTGAATTGCCAATCTTGAATTTTGTATACATGTGGCTGCGGAGGCGGTTGTGTCCTGTTCTGAGGCGCAGAATGACTATTTGTTCTGATCTGTTCATAGCTTGGTAGTCATCCTGCGTTGATGTTGGTGGCTTTCTGATAGATTTGATCATCTTTTTCTTCTGATGGTACGTTACTGGTACATCCGGTTGTTCGTCTGCAGCACCTTCTTTAGCCAGTCCGTCTGCTCTCTCGTTTCCTGGTATTCCACAATGAGACGGTATCCACTGCATGGCGACCCTGCGCTGGTTGCACAGTTCAGAAAGTAGGGCCTGTATAACTGGCAATTTTCTGGACTGAAGTGCTTGGAGTGCTGATCTTGCATCTGTCAGGAATACTACAGGCTGTGGACCGAGATTGGTGTTCAGTAGTTTCTCAGTTGCCACCTTGATTGCCTGGACTTCTGCATCATAGTTGTTACAGAATTTCCCCGTTGGTACTCTGACCGTATCCCTAGTGTTGTTTGGGTATTCTATGTACACTCCTGCTCCTCCATTCTTTACTGCATTCTGTGCTGACCCATCCGTGTATACTCGGACCCAGAGGTCCTGTGGGTATTTATCATCCAGGAAACTGAGAGTGACTGTCCTACGTTGCACGCTGTTCTGTTCATCCCTGTCGAATATTCCTTTCACTTTTGTGTGGATGTGTACTGGTAGTCCATGCTCCTCTCTCCAAGGGGTTTGTTCTGGCACAGACTTTAGAGGGCTGTTAACTTCAGGCAGGTCTGAGGTTTGTCTACGAAATCGTTTGGCCTGGTGGATAAAGCTGCTTCTTTTCAGTCGCCCCATTGCTAGGTTTTGGAATCTGTCCTTCATTGGATGGCTCGGCATACAGAGGAACTTTTCTGCCTGTGTTAGCACTTTCGTGTCTCTGCGTTCTCTCAGTGCTTGTATCCTCCCCATTTTCTCCATCTCCACTATAGGCGTTGATTTCATTGCCCCCCGTGATGACCCTAAGCGCCTGGTTTTGCACCTTATCTAGCTCTTGTAATGTGGTGTTTGATGCTGGACACCACGCAGCTGACCCATATTCCAGGTGTGGTCGTATGCCCTGCTGGTAAACTTTACTAAGTATTTTCCCGCTGGCTCCCCATGTGGTTCCACTTAGTTTTCTCAGGATGGCTAGCTTCCTCCTGGCCTTTGTTGCTGCCTTGTTGATGTGCTGCTTCCATGTCAGCCTATCATCGAATGTAACTCCGAGATAGGTGGGTTGTTTATCTTCTCTCAGGAGCTCTTTGTTTATCTTGATGACACCAGCTTTTTGTTTGGGAGAGAGGGTGAAGAGCGTAGTGCTGCACTTGTCTGTGTTGATGCTGACACACCATCTATTTGCCCATGAGGTTAAGGCATCTATAGCTCTTATAGATCTCAATGATGTCTTTACATTTGAATTTTAAAGGCCCAGATTTGGTCTATTGGGAAAAGCAAAGAAGAAATCCGCGACGTGGAAAAGGAAGTGATTGGTGAGCTCACACAATGTAGCTTAAAGATGAAGAAAGCCGTCATGAACAGTCATAGCCCCATGCTCCATAAGGATTGACAAAGGAATAATGAGGATGAATTCTTCAGAAGATGGTGACTTCAAAAAGGAATTGGATAAACAGGAAAGACACCAGTGGGTGTCTGTGATTCATTATTGTACTGAAGCATTGGAAAGAGATTGGTTTGCTTTTGGTTTTAAGGACTATCTTCATTGCACATGGACTACTCCATCAGTGCTCTGATCTCCTCACTTAGATCACACAAGGAGGATCTCAGCACAGTGTACGAACTCTGTAGCATCGGCGAGAATCCCAATGTCTGTATATAGAAATCACACATTCTATAAATATTTTTGTGGTGGGTAGGTTTCTAATTTTTAAATTTTGCCAAGGCAGCGGCCTGATAGGCCTACTCTTTACGATTTCCAACTGCCGTGGGATTTTTAACGTGTGCAACTTGCACGCGGGACCTCCTATTTTTCCGCCCTTATCCGAGAAGGCTATGTATCCGATCTCACTAAACAGGAGACCAGGGGGGAGTGTGACATCATTAGGACCACTGGTTCTGGAGAGAAAGTTTTAGAAACATTGTGAGGCGAATGAAATCTTTTGGTAGGCTAAAAGTTAAGTCTATTTTTAAGGCCATTCACGGTACCCTTTACCATATGTAGGCTGCTTGTTGAGTCACTTCGAACATGCCTATTCATCAAGATAGTTACGGCGACTGTTTTCGGCTTTAACGTTAATTTTCAATGATTAACGACAGGCTATGAAAAACCATTCTATTGCAATAATAATATTTGACAGAAAGAAATACAAATATAAGAATGATGCAATTATTCTACTGTAAGGTACTTGATGTTTGAGGATTCTTGAATAAATAAATAGCCATTTTCAAAACTGCAATGCTCATTTTTTGTTTTAAAACTTCACAGTAAAAAAAAATGAAAATTGAATCGGATTGCAAAGTGGAGCTGGAGCATTTACTATCGATGTTGGAGCGGAGCTAGTCAAAAATTTGATTGCTCTAAATCCTTGATTTTAACGTTGGTAGAAGTAGACAGCCCACCAGTGGCTAGTTGTAACATTGCTTAGATTCATCACAAAATAGCCTGTAACACTCATCCAATTTCAAGCTGAACATAAGTTCTGAGGCTTGTGTTAGAGGCTATTTTTTGCATCAAAATAGACTTGCAGTAATTGCTGTAGTCAAAAATTTTTATACGATACAACTAATTTCATAATGCAGTGAAAAGTTTGGGTCCAGATCTCAAGTTCATTGATAAATAAATAAGCAAGTGTTAAGAAAATTAGTAGTACAAAACAAGATTCTAAGAAATAAGCATTTTTTCTTTCTAAGAAAAACAGAGTTTCATAAAGAAATACGCTTTTCTAAGTCAAAATGTACATATAATGCTTTCTGAAAACTGATTTTGATATATTTAGATTTGGGGAATTCTGATTTATCAAAAAATAGATTAATTACAATTTTTATTTTTTATTATTTTAACCTTGAGCTAAATCATCTGTCAGAGCTGCGGTGGTTAGTGCACTGGCTTCTTAGCTCGGTTGTCCATGGTTCGATCCCCAGTTGAGGTGGGATTTTTTAGACCACAAACGGCTCTGGGGTCGACCCAGCCTCATGAATTGGGTACCAGAGCAACTCTGGGAAGGTTAAGGCCACATCACCCGTAGTGTGCCGATGGTCAAGAAAATATGGGCCTAACACCATATTCCCAATATGTCTCAATGGGCGTGTAACGGGATCCTTTTACCTTTTTTTAAATCATCTATCACTTGGCTTATGCAGTTTTAAAAAACACCTTTGGACAACTATGTAATATTTATGTTCATGTTAATTTTACTAGGCAAGTAGGTGAAACAGTAGATATAAAACTATGAACATTATTTACAGCTTTGTTGTACTAATTCTCCTGAACTTTCCTTCTCTTTCAGTTTCTGGATTTCTGTTCCATTTCATTGAAAGGAGAAAATCCAAAATTCTTGGATTTGATAAAATCTCGATATGAAGGTTGTGATGATGATTTTTGCAGCTCCAATGAGATGGTTCAGCTTTTAGAGAAAACTCAGAGGAACATGAGCAGTGAAGAGTCACGCAAGTTTGTACACCTCAAAGATTTGCTAACTGAACTTAAGATAAATGCTTCTGCCACAAAGAAGAAAAAGAATAAGAAAAGAAAGCATTCTTCAGACTTAGAAACAGAGAATGGACATCCAGAAAAGGTTACCAAACTGAAAGACTCCAGTGTAATGGTAGAGAAATTTCCAAATTGTGACACAGATTTACTTGATCAAGATGTCAGTAGTATGAAATTAAATGTCAGTCCAGAATTTCACATCAGAAAAGCATGTTCCATTGCAGATGGAAATTTCAATTGTGCATTAAACATTGCTGTTGCAGATGATGATCAAGTGGATAACTTAAAGGAGGAACTTGGCTCAGGTTTAGAGTATCATAGTGGGTCACCCGTGCGCAACTTGGAGCCATCTTCCAATGTAAGAGTTGATTGCAGAAGTAGCAAAATACTGACTCGTCTTCACAATGACAGTTATGATTCAGATTCAAGTCTTCACACTTCTCATATTTCGGACAGCATTAGAGGAAAGTCACCTAGGAAGTCTGTTTCAATTGTAGGTATTGATGACATTGCTGAGGACTGTTGGATTAGGACTGGAACATTGGGTTGTTATAATAATGACGACAGTCTTACTGCAGGTAACTTACTTCTTAATGACAATAATAATGTTCAAGAATCAGGAAGCTGGCAAGTTGAAAATCACAGTTGTGAAGCTGCTAATGCTGAACTTAAAACACCAAACATTGAATCTCCATTGAAAACTTTGAATCGCATTCTGCTGAGGTGCCTTTGTTATCCAGTACAAAGATAGTTCCACCTAGCAACAGCTTACTAAATATAAAGCCTTACACACGTGGCAGACAAGAAAAGGCAGCTCAGGAACCAAAGTCTTTCAGTACAGGTATTCTGTGATCTCAGTCTTCCTGACCTTATCCTTCATATTCCCCTATACTACCACTTCTCTCTCTTCTCTTCCTTCCTTCTCTTTACTAACCTTCTTTTTACAATTTTTTTTACTTAACTCCTAAACTTTAGGAAAGTACAGATATGCCATATTTCTCACTTCAATAAAGAAATAGGATTTTGGTGATGAGGTCATCAATCTTTATTGATTATGGTCTACAGTAGTATATGTGGTGATGCCAGAAGTTGATGGATTCGAAACAGTGTGGTTTTATGCTTCCGTTTTCTGCAAATATAGGTTCATATTTTCATGCCGCTTTTATTTTTGTTGTTGAATGTTCTGTTTCTTTCTTGCTTCTTTGTTTAACTCCACAGCTCGCAGAGCTTAATTTTTAGTAGTGTGCCCTATCTATTTCATTTAGTGGTTTTTTTATTCTGGAAGGCATCATTTTGAATGGGGCTCAGCCAACTGATTGTTTTGGTTTATATGAGATTCTTATTCAGGAATATCTTCACTTGGACGTGTATTATATCTCCTGTTTTTTTAATCTCTAACAGTATTTCAGGTGTGCCCGTTTGAAATTGCAGTTCTTCTAGTACCATACAGACTGGTGTGGATAATTTTATCTGTCCACAGCACCTTGATTCTACTGCTGTTGTTCAGTTCTCTTGTTGATTTGTTTCCTTTTCATGCTGTTAAATTGACCAGCATGCTGTTGCCTCTAGGAATCGTCTTGTTTGTTTACTAATTACCCCTGCTTCGACAATTTTGACTATGTAACATTGAAGAACATTGTTTCTTACTTTCATTGTCAAAGGTTTCTGGAACAGGATACTTTTCATTTTCCATTTTTGCTTTTTACTATTAATCAATCAGTCAATACCCTTTAGCTCCCCAAGGAACATAGGCCTTCAACAAACACATGCCAAGTCTTCCTGTCCTGTGCCATCCGCTCAAGTTCTTTCCATGTTTTCTTCATCATTTTCACCTCTGTTTCCAGTTCTCTTCTCCGTGTGTTTTTTGGTCTACCTCTGCCTCTCTTTCCCTGTGGATTCCAGAATAAGGACTGCCTTGTAATGCTATCAACAGGTTTCCTCAATGTGTGTCCTATCCATCGCCAGCGTCTTCTTCTCAACTCTTGTTCCACTGGCACTTGTCTGGTTCTTGTCATCAATTCCACATTTGTGACTTTGTCATACCATTTCAGTCCTTCTATTCTACGCAAGCACCCGTTTATAAAAGTCTGTAGCTTTTTGGTTGTTGTTTTTATTATTCTCCATGTCTCAGAGCCATACAATAGGTCTGACTTTGTGCTATGCCGTTCTTTATTTTTTAGATGCCTCATCCATCTGATAATTAATCTTTTTAATGTGCCCAAGTATTTGAATCTATGGACTTGTTTCAAAAGTATTTCATTTACTTGTGTGCTGCAGTCTGATGCACAGTATAAGTCATACATATGGATTGGACATTAATATTGAGAAAACAAAAACTATGATAATTAGCAAAACAGGCGATAAGCCCACATTAAAGATAAGCTTAAATGGGAATATCCTGGAACAAGTCAAGAGTTACTTATATCTTGGTCATATAATAACAACCTTCTTCTGTCTTCATCATCACCCTTCAGTTCCCCACTTTCACCCATTATTCCTAGTCTGTGTTTTCCCATGATTTCTTCAAAGCTACTGTCTGTACCTATCTTAGCATTTAGGTCACCCATCAAAACTGTATTGTTTTTTCTGCTAATTTTATCCATGATATTTTGTAGTCTCGTGTAAAGTTTCTGTTTTCACTGATTCTTCTTTGTCATTGGTTGGTGCATAACATTGAATGATGTTTATCTTTGTCTTTTTGGCTGTTTTGAATGTTGCTGTTATGAATCTGGTTCTCATTACTTCCCACTCTGATTGCTTTCTGTGCTTCCTTAGACAGCTTTAGAGCCATCCCTCAATGTGTTGAGCACTTTCTTTCTAATGTCCTGAGGCCAGTACCATTTCTCCTGTGATCAGTGTGTCTTTTTATGCCCATCCACCTTGTCTCACAGAGTTCCACAATATCTTTCTTGTAATTCCACAATTCTGCTGCCATCTGTTCATTTAAAGTATGAACATTCCAATTGCCACTGGAGATTTTCTGAGAAGGAAAAAAAGGTAAATCAACAGCCCAGACTCCCTTTTGGCTTTCTCTAGATCATGTCACTCACCTCCTTATCAGAGGACCTTCTTCTATCTTGGATGGCTGAATTGAATTTCTTTAGTAGACCTGTCTAAATTGTTTTGATGACATTTTTTGTGTGGCATAAAATTGCTACAGGATAGGGTAGCCACATCATGCTCAACCGTCCATAGTTGCTTCATATGACGTGTGGTAGGTTACTGTGTTACGGTTCTTTGCTTCCCGGTAAAACACGAGTGTCTAAGATGGCTGAATTTGTTTTCTTTAGTTGGCCTGTTCTTGTTTGTGTGTGTGTGTAGTTTTTGTGGCTTAAAGTAGCCGGGTAGCATGATCACGTGGCCGGTCCTGTGACCAACCCTCCTTAGTTGTCTTTTACGACATACATAGTAGGTTTCAGTTTCAGTGTTACAGTTCTTTGCTACTCTATCAGGCCCCGGTAACACATGGGTGAGCTTTTTTCATTTAGCGTTCGAATATTCCAGGTGCATGATCTGTAGATTTTCCTAGTATATAATGAGCTTAGCAGCCTAGACTCCTGTCCTCTTTCTATAGGTTGTTTCATGAGCCTCCTTAATGGAGAACTTTCAGTCTTGGATGGCTTGAGTTGAATTTTTTAAAAATTATTTGCTATCGTTGACTTGTCCATATTGTTGCTGAGTTAGTTTTTGTTTTAGCTTAAAGTTTCTGTTGGATGAAGTGGTCAATAGTCACCTCTTATGACATGCATGGTAGGGTACAGTTTTTATATTCTTTGCTTTCCTTTCAGGGCCTGGTAGCACATGGGCTAACTCATTTATTTGCTCTACATAAATTGTATGTGATGCACTCGGAACTTTCTCCACTCTTTATCTGTAAGTCTGGTGCTTCAGCTGATGAATTTCAGAAAGTGAATAAGGAAGACAGCATCAGTTTGGACAAGAACAAGCTGAAACAGAAGAAGCAGGTTGCCAAGTTGGAACGTTTGCTTGGAGTGAGTTATTTTATTGATGGCTTAGATCTGAATGGATGAATATTAAAAACTCAAGTTAGTAATTTAAAAGATTTGTATTTGTTGTATTAGTAGTTCCTTCACTGTAAATATTGGTCATCTCGTGTGCTTTCCTGTCTACATCTTTTTGAAACGTTAAAATTCCACAATATTTTTTTTTTTTAAATTTGGAGATTTTTTATTTACTTTCAGTACCATTTTTACTCTCTTCGTGTTCCTGAGGCCATATTTGGCTGCTCTTCGCTTACTGAAACTGATTTATGTTCACATTTGTAGTTAAGGGTTTCGGTGGCTCTTTGTTGTTGAATTTTCATTTTCTTCAAGAGTGCTTTTCTGTGATTTAGTAGTTGGCAGCACTACTTTTCACATAGTGGTCTGGGAGTCACCTTTGCTAAGGAGGCAAGTAAGACAGATTTTGCAAGTCAGCAGTGTACACCTAAATTGTTAATTCTTATTTTTACACGCTTTTATTTAACCACTTGTATGTCACTTTCATGTCACTTTCAAATCTTGCAATCAATTTTTCAATCACTTCCAGATGAGCAATAGCTCTGAAACTTGGCATAGTTGTGTATTCCCGATGACAATATAATAATCAATTATTTAATATTGTAATTATGACATTATGAGTAATTAAAGTTTTTGTAAAGAAATGTAAACAAATCATGGGGCCATAATCAAGGTAATTAAAAATTCAAGAGTACGTGGTGTGCTTTATTTTTTTCTATGCGTAAAACAGGGCAGTACTCAAACAAGTGTCTAGCTAAATCAAGGGAAACAATCCGAATTATAAAATTATGAATCAAGGGAAAGTCGAGTTCGATCTCTAGATGGCCTTCAAATTGAAGAAATTGGTTGCACCAAATTAAGAGGCACAAAGCCATGTAATATTGACGCTCTAAAAGAAATGGATCGCTTAAGAAATTTTAGACCAGATTTACAATGGGTAAAAATATTGTTTATGTTTTAGTATATCATAATTTTTCTGACACTAAAAAGAAGAAAATAATTTTAAAAAAATATTTTAAACACATGCTTTAAATGCACTAAAAACCCAAAAATAATTTTTCAAGGAGTTTATAGCAAAATGTAACATCAAATTGACAAAAAGCAGGGATGCTGATTCTGGATGAAATTAACTTCTGCTTTATACTTCATTAGACACTTATGGATAAAGTATATGATAAGTGCTTAAGCGCCCCATGCTTTTTGTCAATTTGATGTTACATTTTTTTTACTTCAAGCTATAAACTCCTTGAAAAATTATTTTTGGGTTTTTAGTGCATTAAAAGCGTGTGTTTTTTAAATATTTTTTTTATACATGGACTTGATTTCTCTTGATCTCCATATATTTCCAAATGCAATGAAAGCTCCTCTTGCCTTTCGTATTCTTATTTTAATACCACTGTCTGTCCCTCCAACTTTGTCTACACTGCTGCCAAGATGTGTATGATTCTACATTTTGTAGGAGGGTTTCTTCCAGTTAATTCTTGTTATCATTTCCTGCATTTATTCTCATTATCTTTGTCTTCCCAGTGTATTTTCTCATTGAATATTTTCATTTTGCACCTGATTGCAGTTATTGGACAAAAGAGCCAAGTCATTGGCAAAATCTAGATCATCAAGCTGTTCAGTCAGATTCCACTGGACTCCATTTCTGTTTGGTGAAGTCAGTGTTTTCATAATCCAATCTATAGCCAGTAAGAAGAGGCATGGTGACAAGAGGCAACCCTATTGTACCCCAGTTCTTACCCCAAACGATTCTGTAAGTTGTCCTTCATGAAGAAGTCTGCATATCATGTATTCATAAGTTTTCTTTATTAAGTTAATGATCTTCATGTGGACTCCATACCACCTCATCAATTTCCATAGTGATTCTTTGTCTACACTGTCAAATTCCTTTTCACATTCACAGATCCAGTGTAGAGAGGTGAATTCAACAACAGACATTGTTTAACTATTATTCTCAATGTGGCCAGCGGGTCGGTAGAGGATCTGTTTTGACGAAAACCTGCTTGTTCAACTCTCAGTTGTCCATCTGCGGACATTTTAAAATCTTTCAAGAGTGATTCTGTTTAATATTTTTTTCTGGCATTGATAGTAATATTATTCCTCTGCAATTTGTGCATCTCGTAAATTTTTCTTCTTTGGCAAACTTGACCCGACATCCTTCCATCCATTCTTCTGGTATTTATTTTTTCTCCCAGACTTTACTAAGTAATGTGAATAATATCTCTGTTATCAGAGTTTTTTTTAAGAACTATGCTGAAATGCCATCTGGGCCAGCAGCTTTTACATCTTTTAGAAGCTCTAGCTTGTTTTTAATTTCTTCTTATTTGGTCTTACACAGTCAACTTTTAGCTCCTTTTCTGCTGGTTGAGTGATCTGGGGGATTTTGTGGAGTTAATCAATTTAGAAGCTCCTCAGATTGCTATGTCTATCTCTATTTATTCTTTTATATTGCTAAGCTATTTTCTATTCTTGTGCTTGATGAAGCCATTAGCTTTCGTGCATTTCCCTGTTAGATTCTTTGTGTTGTTGTACATTTCCTTTGGCTGGAGCTTCTTCTGCCTGTCTTGCCAACTCGTCAGCATATTTCCTCTTGTCTTTCCTATTGTTTTTTCTTGCCTCTTTGTTCACTTCTGTGTACATTTTTTTTTCTCATAAGTTCTGGCTTCTGCGTTCATGTCTTTTATCTTATTGATGGTTTCCGTTGTTATCCATGCTTTATGCTGGTGTTCTCTTTTTCTTTCTCTACATCTTTTTTTTTATCTGTTGGTAGTGGTCTTTTGTATTTGCTACATCATCTATCTGCTGGAGCACTTGGTACTTGTTAGATTTTGTAACCGTAAATTTGCTGTTTGTTTCTTGATTTCTGAGATATCCCTCAATAAACTAGTCTTTAGCTATGTAACATTTGAAAATCTGTATCCATCACTCGAGGTTTAATTCCTGTTTGTTATGCAAGGTTCATAGAGGCCTTGAAAAACCTGGAACAACCAGGAAAGACTTCAAGGCCTTGAAAAAGCCCTCAAATGATTGTAGGGGAGGAGAAGATAAAAGGGTTAAAAACCTTGAATTTACGCCTCTGGACCTGCAAAAATATCAAGCGAAAGTCAAATGCATAAACATTTTGGTTATTGGTGGCATTTTTCGATAGACATCATTGGTTACCACAATCTATTTCCCTTTTACACTAAATATATTTCTGAGCATTTTCAGGAGTTTTTATTAAAGATTTGAATGTGCAATGGCAACTGGAGACCCTCATTACTTTCAGTTGGACACATCCGAAAATTGAAGTCACTGAAACTTCTCAAAACACACAAGAAAGAGATCATTTGAGTTTGGAAATCGTGCTTATTTATACAGCGCAGTAAACAAAAGTTTGGGAGCTGTTCATTTTATAGATAAGTCTACACCCTGCTGTGATCCACATTACTGGGTGTACTTCAGTTTTATTTTTAAACCTGTCCAAATCCAGAATTGTATTTTAAAAATTAAATTTCTTAGTTTACGACAGTCTGATGGGTAAGAGAAAAGTGGGGAAACCAAAGAAAACATGGAAGAGAATGAAAGAAGAGGAGGCCATGGAAATTGAAAATGTAATTCCTGTGATTTTGACTCCGTATTCCAGAATACTCCTTCTTTACTGAATCCATTGTGATGGAGTATTTTTATTGTAGGTTTCATTATATTTGTATATGTTGTTGAATTAAATGTTTATCATACATTTTTCCTTTGCAGTGCTTGAATTTTCTCATTGTATTTTCTCTCAGTTTATTTTCTCATATCCTTGAAAATGATATGCTTGGATCGTGAAAAATCCTGGAGTATTGTTGAAGAAATTAGTTCCAAGCCCTGTGTATGGTTTTATTGAAGTTGTTAACTGTCATTTTTATAGATGTATCTCAAAGTAGGGAAGGCAAAGGCGACGAGGAAGGAAACTGGTCACCCCATCTCATAAAAAGCTTGACCTAGTATGGGGAAGTCTCAAACACATTATTTCCCTATGGCAGTATCCGATATGGGACTGCCTTTACCTTTTTTTTTTTCATTTGACTGTTACTCTTTTCCCCACTTTTTGTATTCTCATTCTTGTTCTATTTCCCTGTAGTAATCATTATTTTATTACTGATCAGTCATTACGTGATGAAATTGAGAAGTGCCAGGACACTGAGATGGCCTTGGAAGATCTGGATGATGAAAACACAGCCTACATTTATGAAGACAAACTGAAACGAAAGTTTGTGGCAGTTTGGAACAAACTGTGTGAGATTACTGAGAGATCTGTGACCACTGGACGTCCCACAGAAAGGACTGTCAGATATAGCGGTAGGATCTTAATTTCTCCTGTGTTGTCTTAGGGCATTGATTGATGTTAAGGTGGTATGTTTCTTTGTGATGTTATTTGAGAGAGAAAATATGGGATGCCCATACATGATACGTGCATATACTCACAAAGTATGCACATCTAGGTTTTTCTACAGTAGCTGCTGTTTAGTTTTGTTATGTGTGTTATTATTTTCAACAGCTGCACATTATTATTTTCATTCATCTAAATAAACATGATTTATTTTTCATGCATTGAGAAAATATTTTTCCAGCAGCTGCTAGAAAACCTGCTAATTTTATGATGTGTTAAAGCACTCATAAATACAATTTTGGAGTTCTTCAGAGTCTGTAAAAGTTTTAGTGTAAACTTTTCATTTTGAAAAGTAAAACAGATAGCAGTTTACAATGATAGCAATACAAGGCAGTCCAGGGTAAGAAAAATAGAGCCTGAAAAACACATGGAAAAGTCAGACATGTAAGGGATAATTTGGAAATACAATGAACAGATGTCACAAGACATCGTTGAGAATTTTTTGAAGGCCTTTTTTACAGGAATCTGAAGGAAGATGATAGTGGTGATCAGTAAGCCTTGGAAACAACATGTGGTAACATAAAGTAGTTTTTAATTTGACATAAATTCACCTGGCTTCTCATGGCTGTTTCTTGTACTTGTTATGATTGGTTTATTTGTAATTACTTTATTAGTAAGACTAGGTCATCCTGCTCAGATATATGTGTGTGTGAACGTGCGTGTGTGTGTGTATGTATGTGTGTGTGTGTGTATATTTGTGTGGTTTAATCGCTTTTGCTGCAATGGTTGTTATGTTTTAAATATTGTGTGTATGATCCTGCAGGTACACGATACAGAGAAATTAACCGTCGCATTGAGAAATTCTTGAACAAGAAAAAGGTGTTTCCAGACTTCCATGACATTAATAGTATCGTCAAGCTGACCAACAAAAAGTGCAAGCTGAATCTGAGGTTCACATTTACTTACATTTAGTTGTTTACTTTTTTGTCTGTCATTTGCTTATGTTAAGCTGAATTAGTGGCACTAGCATCAGTCTGTTGTTTGATTTGTATTACTGCTACAGTGCTGTGCTTGAAGTAGTATATAGAGGATGTATCTGAGTATTGCATGGCAGTTCAGAAAAAATAATGTGTCATTATATTGCACTTTGGTCAGATACTACAGCCTGGCATAGCTCAGTTTTCATTCACATTAAAAAAATATATATATAAAATGTTGTTATCGTAAGCATAGAATGTTGACAGTTTGAGAACTTTGGAAATTTGCTTCTGGCATTTTGCTTATCATCATCATCATTTTCCGTTTCACTCCTTATGAAGCATGGAGCACTACTGCATCTCACCCCCCCCTTCTACAAGCCTGCACAAAGTATTCACATGATCTTGCAGCAATGGTTTCTTGTGTTTATGGCTACATGACAAGAAACATCACAGAAATAAAGTACACATACTGATAAAGAATTACATTATTTATTAGTCTTTGTACTGGTAGTCATAACAGCAGCAACAGTAATAAAAACAGCACAAGCATGGGGTTTTTATGTAATGGACAGGGGAATTGGAAGAGTATTGTTTTAAAGTGATAACTTTTGTTTAATATTGATGAGGTGTAATAGTTAATAGTATGCCCTGTGGTAAAATCTAATTTATTCTACTAAAAATGTGATATCTCATTGACATTACTTGGTCACGTTAGTCGTATGGAAGATGGTCACATCTGCAAAGATGTTTTCTACAGACAACTGGCAGATGGCCAAAGAGCAGCTGGGCGACCACAGCTGAGGTTCAAAGATGTGTACGAGAGAGACATGAGGGCACTGGACATAAATCTAGCAATCTGGGAGGATGAAGCTGCTGATTGCACGACGTGGCAATGCTCCCTACGGTGGCGACCTGCGATTAGGTGACAAGAAGCTCTCACAAGCAGAAGAATAAAGAACGCACTGAAAGGAACACCTGGGGGAAAAAAGCAGCTCAGGGCTATCACCTCAGAGACACATTCCCATAGTCTGTTATGATTGAAGATGATTACATTGTACATATTGAAGTATGTATTTTAATGGAGAGCAATTTTATTTGAATGCTGTAAATTATTTAACTCTATTCAATTCTTGACTTTTTAAGGTTTTTTGTGAAGATTTTAGGTGACATTTTTTAAAAGCATGTAGAATATTATTTAATATGTTAAACATATATACATTATATAATAATGTGTTTGGAATTGAATGGACTTTAGAAAAGTAGTAGTTACTTTGGGATTCTTGTTACCTTGCTTGAGTAGCAACAAATTAATTACCTAATTAGATGCATACAAAATAACAAAAATTTACATACACTGAAATATTCAAAGAAGAGAAAAAAAAAACTAGCAAATGCAATATGTACAAAACAGTGGCTTTTATTTAAAAGTACTTCCAATTTTGAATATGATTTCCAAAAAAATTAGACAATTCTGATCATAAATTCTTTAATTAAAAAATTAATTAAAGTGTTAGGTAGAAGGGGGCAAGAACTGGGTATTTGAACAAGATTATGGTGACATTACAAAATAACACTTAAAATCTTGAAAAATGTATGAAACCAATATATATTATATAGATTTGTTTGGAAGTTAATAAACTGTGTATCTGGGGCATTTATAGCAATAATGTTGTACAATATAATTATCCAAGGTCAAAACTATTGCAGAACTGGACATAAAAATGTTCATAAAATGAGATACTCAAGAATGAAAAAAACCTATTTAATTAAAATAAGACAATAAATTGACTTTTATTTAATAAATTATCCAAGTATGTTAACACTTTGACAAAATCTTAACATTCTGACTATATAAATTAATTAAAAATAATTAAAACTTATGTACAAAGGAGCAATAAGTGAAAATTTTAAATTTAAAAAACCAAACTAAGATTTGTGAAAAAAAATAAAGTCCACAATCATGTTGAATCAAGAAATTAAAGAAATGAAGATTGTTTTAGGACTTATGGTATTTAAATAGACAGTTTCTGTCTTTCAGGAAGCAAAGAAAGGTGTTGCATGCACTACATTTTGTTACTACATTTTGTTTGTATTCTTATTGAATATCTAGAGTTGCCCAACAGTGTTTACAACTTTGTCTTGTAGCAGTAAATTCTGGAACAATTGAGTGTGTAGTGCTGATTTTAGTTTTTATTGCATTGTGTGAAGAAGGAATATTCTGATGTCAAGTCCACCCAGCTCCCTAATAAGTTTCTCCGTAAAGTCTATTTGAAAGTAACGATTAAGTCTTTTTAGTTCTTCAACATCAGGATGATCCTTTCTCCACTCTTGAAAAATAATATAGCTGTTAACCCTAGCAATATCAAGAAAATGGTAGAATAAGGTTTTCCAATATTTGTTTGTTTTTCTACTAACATTATATTTATTAATTAATAGGTCACTTGTATCAACCCCACCCATATGTTTCACTACATTAGGCTGCTTTACTTTTAACTCTCTAAATTACCCATTGACTTTTGTTCTTCTAGTGGCTTCTGAATATTCATTAACTGTCATAAAGTTATACATTATAGAAACTGTTTTATTATCTCTCCACTGCACTGTTAAAATCTCCCTCTCCCTAACCCAACGCATGTCACTGTGAGCTGATTTTTTTTCAAATGACTTTATTTCTTTTAAAGACTTTGGAAAACCCTTTCTATTTTTTATAATAGTTCCACATGCACAAACACCTTTCTTTAAAAGATCTTTTAAAAGCTGTACACTAGTGTAAAAATTATCAAAAAATAGGTGATAACCTTGACTAATAAGAGACTTTATTAGTCTCATTACTACATCATAAGCCATAGATAAACTTCAAAATCATATGTGTATCCTGATTTAGCCTCAGCAAGGATCCATAATTTCATTCCCCATTTAGTTGGCGTATCTCTAATATACTGCCTAAATGGATACCTGCCTTTATTTCGAACCATCCGTTCATCAATGGAAAGATGTTGTCCAGGCTGAAAAAGCTTCTGGCATTTCCTATGTATGTAATCAAACAGAAAGTGTACTTTACTTAGCTTATCAGTAGGATTTTCAGTCTCAAAGTTTGAAATTTTCAGAAAGGACATTATCTGTAAAAATCGCTTTTTTGTCATGAAAGACCTAGCCCACAATCCGCAGTACAAGGAAGATGTAGACCAATATTTCGGCACACTTGGTGTTTGTACAATACCCATATACATAAGAAGTCCCAGAAACTTATAAAATTCTTCAACCGTTACATCCATCCATCCACTGTAAACTGATGGCCTTGGTGGACCATACATCGAAGCATATTTATTTGTATACAAACATAAATAAGATACAAGATCAACAGTAAAAAACAACTTGAAAAAATCCACAGGCCTTAAAAACTCTCGGACATCATCTCTTGTTAGCATTTCCTCCTTCAGATGAACCTCAGACTTTCAACAGGGCTAAAACTTTGCAGTTGACACAGGGGTTACACCATCGAAATCGTTATTTCCTCCGGGTCTGTAATGAAAGAATTTAACACACATTTAGTTAAAGTTTTAGAAAGTAAGTGCAATATTTTGTAAAAGCACACATTATGTATGTAATGAAGTCTGAATCATATCTCTGCATCATTCAAAATTTATCACCGCGCAAACCCTGTGGATATAACTGACCAATGAAATGCCAGCTTGGTACAAGTAGTGTCAGAAGATCATTTTCACAGATTCATCAGTGTCTCAGTAATTTCTCTATGCTGCTATTGTGAAATTTTTTCAGAGTTGACAAAGTTGATGCACAGGGATTTCTGCCATTCATTTGTCTGCTGTGTGATGATTCCATGTTGTTGTCAGATTTGTACATGACCTTCTTGTTTAAAATTTCACTTGTTCCTTCCAGAATGATCCATCTATGGCTTCTTTAGATGGTCAAGCATCACATGGTCAGAATTATTATGATCACTTCTAGTCATGTTAGACCATGCTAGTTGCATCTTAAATTGCTTTCTTGAGTAGTTTAATAATATGGTTTTCCTTTTATATCCTAACTCTGGTTGATACTTGTTCTATGTGGGGAGATGCAGTAGCCATGTCATCTATAGATTCAAAGCAAGTGGCATAGGCACCGTTGACAGTATTCACAAGATTAGGCTTCCCACATCAGATATTGACTGACAATGGTTCTCAGTTCAAGGGAAGGATAACACAAGAAGTATTCAGGAAATTCCAAGCCAGACATTATCATTTTTCTCCTTATCATGCACAAGGAAACGACCAAGTAGAGCTGTTCAATGGTATGCTCATTTCTATTCTTAGAAAGCTGGCAAGTGAAAAACCTGATACTTGGGATGTATATTTACCCGCTGCATTATTTGCATACAGGAAGTCCCACATAACTCCACTGGATTGGCTCTAGTTACTTTATTGTTTGGGAGACCAATTGTCACGAGTTGGATTTAAGTTTAGAGTTATGCCCGAGTGTAAGACAAGACCCTAGTATGAGAAAAGACTGAGACGATAGATTTTGAAGTTAAATGACAGTGAATGTGGTAAGGTAAGCCTATTGGCTCGAGGGTGAGAACCTAGATTGACTCTCCCTCGCCACTTGTGACTTCAAGAATTGCTATAAACTCACCCCCCTCTGACTACCTTTAACAACTAAAGGAGATAAAGTTAAAATAATGACCACAGACACCACTATACAGACAACATTTAAGTACGGTGTAGTAAAGAAGCTGATCCAGTGAACATTTATAAGTTTATTATACAAATCAACATAATTTCATAACACAGTAAAAGAAAATATCGTGCAAGGTTTCACAGACCTGGAAAGCAAAAGAATCAATTAAATTTATAGACACACAAAAAACAACCACTTTCACTCCTTCATTCACCCTGCTGGGGACAAAATTAGAATGATTAATGAGTTTAACTACAGTCTTATTGGTGGGGCATCAACTGTAGCCACCACTTTCTATTACATTACTATTTCTACTGTCACTGTTCTGCTGACACTGCCTAAAGACTGACTACGGAGCTTCCCAGCTCTGTTGGCGAGATACACTCCTAAATCACACTCTGGACTGCTACTCTAGTAGACTTTTATTAACCTAAGGCTCAGAGGCTATCCTCTAAGGATAATATGAGACTCTTCTGGTCCCCGATATTTTCACTCTCTCTCTCTCTACTTCTCCCGCCTTGCTTCTCTCGTGTTTTCAGAAACCGGGAATGATCACCCTTTCTTCTGGTTCTGACTCTTGCACTGATGACTTCTGAAAAATAAGGACTAGATTCTTGACGTTGAGGCTTCACTGTTGGTGAAACTGATTTTCACCTGCCCGGTTACCCCTCATTGGGTTTGGGCCGTCGATATTATTATGACCGACTGTTGAGGCGAGATGGTTGTTGCAGCAATTGCTGCAGGCTGGCTTCTTCTGTTAACACTTGCTAAGATCTGGCCATGTTTTATATTGCTTCAATTTATCCCTTGTTTTCTTAGTCAATTATGGTATCGTGCTGTTGGTAGTAAGTTACGCGAAGGTGGGATGAACATTTGTCAACATCATAATATTTCAATTCCCAACGTTCATAGACTTGATAAGTCGTTCCTTGAGTCCACACAATTTAATACATCGATTCCATACATAAACAGTTCACACATGGTCATCATGAAGAAAATACATATTAAGTTCAGTTCGTACTTCGTATATAATTTATCTGCAAATCAGTCCTTGTCAAAGAGCATGAATTACTGTAGACAGAACGTCATAACTATATGTACGCGCGGTTGGTGAAAACCAACGACCGACAGTGAGATTATGCGTCTGGCAAAATATAATTAATAAGGACTGTTAATTCATCCTGACTTAGGTTTAGTCCATTACTAACCTGGACATTTCATCTCTTTTCATAATAACAGTGGACTGACCCATGTCCATACTTAAATACAATATAACTGTTTGGCACTCCATGCCCGACACTATAAGAATACAAGGACACGTCTTTGTAGTTCGATGGTCTTACAAGAAAGGGTCCCGTCTCTTGGTCACGGGGCTTGACCTACCAACGCTCACACGTCATAATTCGATCGTGTGTATAGCGTTCAATAGCCTAATAATACTTTACATTATATTAAATGCTGCAATCCCCAAAACTGCACGCTCTAGCAGATGGCGTCTATAAAATACCGTAACACCAACTTTTATTTAAACGACACACCAGGCCAAGTGCCTTTGGTTTGGTGTGTGGATATGAGCTTAGAGCTCAGGATTTTAAGAAAATCCGTTCACTGAAGACTGCGCCGCTGCCAGCGACCTGCTCTTTCTCCCCCCCCCCCCCCCCCCCCTCTCTCTCTGGTGCCAATGTACTCAGAGCCGATACCCACCGCGATACCAATGCTCTTATGCCTCTGGCGTTTCCTCGACTCTTCTCTCCTGAGAAGACTGACTACCTTTGCCAGTTGTCAGGAACAAAAAAATTAATGGCACCCCGAGCTGCGGGCCGTGACCAATTGCTGTGGATGAAAAGAAATGCCACTATGTACAACAACTTCAAATACTCTAATTTCTAACACAAAACATGTAACCACCCAAAACAAAGACTCCTCCACTCTATCCCCTACTCACTTTTCCCAACGATACATAAATATTTACTAACCCCGGGTCAATCTACCCACTACTTCAGCGCTGTCTGTCTAGGAAAAATCCAGATGCGCTGACCTAAATCTTTCGTTATGCACGTCTTGCCCAGGTATCAAAACATTTCAACTTTTAGGGAAACCTCCCGTACTAGGCCTACTTTAACTCTGCAAGTGGTCTCAAGACCGTTCACTCGATTACCCAACATCCTAGGAAAGATGAACTCCCGTCTCATAAAGATTAATTACATCCCGCTAGGTAATATAATTCACTTATACATGACATCTCCATGTACATAAATATATATATATACTATATCCTCTAGGACTAATTAAATCCCATTTTTCAGAAAAATTAAATACTACTCTCCCTCTCCTTCTCATCCCACTACCTTACCAAATTAGCACAACTACTTAATCCCCAATTCAATAACATGCACAACACTTAAATGCACACCCATGATTAAAAATTACACCAATACACTTATATATATATATATCAAGTCATCATAAAATCCCCTCTCCATAATATTTAATTACACAACCAGTTAAAGACACAATAAAATACCTTACGTACCACCAAGCGTATTTACACTGCAATTATCCTAGAAATAATTCTATGCGCCTCTTACATTAAATACTTCCTCGAAGATCGTAATTGATGGCACTACAAGTTACATTAGCTTTAAATTAACTCCCCCAAAAGTAAACTATACTTGATCGGTGTTGCGTGATAAATTCTCGCAACATCGTTTTATTTCAATATCTGTTTTATAACGCAAGGGCAACAACTGCTTGAAATCTATAGTCACTTTTCTCGGTAAGCATTTGTCTTCTCGCGCTAGTATCGAATGCAGTTAACTTTTGAGCTGTCGTTTAGTCGAGATAATACCTCTAGTGTTTTCCCACATGTCGGGAGGCGTGATATTTCTGTGTATTTCATGAAAGCAAGGTAAATTGACTTTTTCATTAACTCTATCGATTTTGGGTCGTGAGCGATTTCGATTCATAGCCTGTCTCCGAAAGTCGTCGTCACGAGATGTTCTTTCCCAGTTCACATGTCGCTGCATTGTACTGCATCGGTTGATGCATGTACCAAGGACCATTACTTGCTACTTTGATAAATGAACTAGGTTTAGAAAACCTTTATTATCTAGAGGATATTTTTGAGGACATTATTTATACTTCGGCAGACGTGTCTGTCTTGCTGAAGTCAAACTAAGGAGAGTGAACTGATCTCATACATCTGGTTATCTCCTGGCTGTTATAGAAAAGGATGGAGTTTTCCACCTGACTACATTTACAGCACTATGAAATAACATGCATCTGAACATGCTGTCTATCTGACTCATCATTGTAACCATTTTGCCACTGTGCGCGTCCACAAAAATAATGAAGAAAAACGTACCGTTTATCATGCTTGTATTGAATGTTGCTGTGATAATGACTGTTTGATGTGCACACATATTCGCGTAACCATTTTGTCACTGTGGCGTCCACAATAAATAATGAAGAAAAACGTCAACGGCTGTTACAAGAATCATTGACTTTATACGTCGTGAGTTTACTGACGTCCTATGTTGATTGCCCTGTTATTTTTGTATGAACATTGTTTTGACTGAACACATCTGCACACTACACAAAACCAGACATGCGGATACCATCCATCAGCATATGGCATCACGCATCATTTGGTGGCCATAACACTGTTTGAATTCTGGTACTAAGCAAACACGGGGTCCCTTCCTTACCCACTTTCATTAATAACTGCATGAGATAATAATAACTCTGATAACCTTCATAGGGTAATAAATAGTCCGGGGGTAGATCTCAACGACAAAAAAAAAAAAAAGAGATATCAGCAGGCTAATGCTGTACAACAGGAAACTGAGGGAGCCTGTAATCATGTTGTTTGATAGGTAAAAATCATTGACGCTGTCACTAGTTATCTGCTTTTGACTTTGAGAGAGCAAACAAATTGCCCCCAATGCAGACTTTATTCGAACCGTGTAACCATAACTACTTTGGAAGTTGTGGTCACCCACTTCCCGCTCTTCCCTGCTGCTGTTGCCGCATAGACGGGAGGGGTTCTTTTAAATTCTACCATAACGGGTCTTGTATAATGATACTCCGTCTCACTACTGTTTCGAATTCCTGATGCACCACTATGGTGTTAGACAATCGCCTTGTAGATCCAACTTGTGCTACAAGGAAAGGGTTTATTCAAGGTTCTCATTTTGGCGGCAACTTCTAGAAAAAAATATCCTACTGCTGTAATTCGCATTGGCCACTCCCTTTCTTTACTGAGATTGTGCATGCGTTGCCTCTTCTTACCTAATCCTATTGCGGACCTTATTATTGGTCGTATTCACGGAGTTAGGGAGTGTACCCCACAGCAGATTGCTGCTTGGGAAGATAAGAAAATGCAAGCTACAAATGCAGTAGTTACATGAAGCACAAAGCTCTTACAAACAGCCACCGAAACTTCACTAAATCGTTGATAATGAAAGTTAGATAGCCCAAGAAAGTCACTTTAGTAAATTACTCGTGACTCTTTCATAAAATTGCAAGAAGAAGATCCTTCTTTAAAAAAATTCTTCGTTCTTGCGAAGAAAGGTGATCCGAATCAGGATACAAATAGAAAATCTTGGATTGCAATGAGAAACGGCGTACTTGTACGTATGGTACAAGATTCGACGACGTCGGCACATTCGCAAATTCTTGTTCCCAAGAGCATGAGAGTGCAAATATTACAACATGCTCATGACTCGCAATGTTCTGGACATATGGGTTTTGCCCGTACGAAGTCGAGAGTCCTTGCGGCTTTCTTTTGGCCTTTTGTCAATAAGGACATTCGTATTTACTGCCGATCATGCAAGGTATGTCAGGAGGTCAAATCTAGAGGACCACGACATGCTGCGCCTATCCAGGCTGCTGACATTCCTATTCGGCCGTTTCAGAAAATGGCCATAGATAATATTGGCCCTTTTAAGGTCAAGTCGGCCAGAGGACATCAGTTTATCCTTACATGTGTCGATATGTGCACACGTTGGCCAGAGGCTATTCCTCTTAAGAGCATATCTACTACAGATATCGCAGATGCTCTTAGGTTGATATTTTCTCGCTTGGGGTTCCCCAGAGAAATATTGTCAGACCATGGCACTCAACTCATATCTGACACTATGTCACAGGTAATGTCTACCTTACATATTGAACGATCTCTCAGTAGTATCTACCATCCTATGTCTAATGGGTTAGTTGAGCGTCTGAATAGAACGCTCAAGACTTTGCTTGTTAAGATAACTGAAGATCATCCTCAAGATTGGGACAGGGTTTTACCCGCGGCTCTCTTTGCCTATAGAGAAGTCCCTAATGAACACACAGGATTTTCTCCCTTCGAACTCGTCTTTGGCGCGCGTCCACGACGAGTGTCCCTATTGGTCCTTTATTACACATCATCATCACTGGCCCGATGATATTAGCGATGAAACTCAATCCTCATATGAGTATGTCATTGCTCTTAGACAAAAGATCATTGAGGCATGTAAGCTAGCAACTGCTTCATCAGAAATTGCTAAAGAGAAGGCAAGGCAGTTTGCTAACAAGAATAGATGTCTACGACAACTTTGTCCAGGTGACAAAGCATTCGTCCTACTCCCCAGTAGGGAAAATAGACTTCTTATTGCATGGAAGGGTCCGTATGCAATAGTCTCTCGGATTTCCGATGTTGACTATGTGGTCGATATTGATGGAAAGCATAAAACTTTCCACATAAACATGCTTCCGGAATTTCACGAACGTCCGGACTATTTGCTGCCTATTTTCCAGGCAACGGATGATGCTCCTGCACCTCACGGTCATTATTCATCCCTGTCTAGGTCCTTCAGGATTGAGAAAGCTACCTTCTCTGATGTCAACCTTCCCCTTCTAGTGGTTCCATTACATTCCACGGAATCTTGGAAAAACGTTTCTGTTTCTCCTAATCTTTCTGGTGACGAACATCGACAAGTCTCGTCGATGTTACAAACATTTCAGGATGTTCTCACTGACATTCCTGGACACACAGATGTCATAGAACATGACATAATTCTTACAGACAATAATCCAATTAGGGTTAGGCCGTATCCTATTCCTATACACTTTCAGTCGCAAGTGGAAAAGGAATTGGATGAAATGATTCAATTAAATATAATTGAAGCATCGACTTCACCATATGCGTTCCTTCCCATGGGTTAGTGGTCCGGAAGAATGATATGAAACCATAAACGAATTTTGCGTTGTATTATCGCATATTGAATCATGTCACAAAGTTCGACGCTGAACCCTGCCTTGGTTAGAAGATCTAGCTGAAAGACTTTCTAATTTCTAAGATTCTATTCACTAAACTTGACTGTCTAAAGGTTATTGGCAAGTGCCTTTAGCAGAGCATGCCAAACCTCTTACTGCTTTTTCTACACCTAGGGGTCTATTTCAATGGAATGTTATTCCTTTTGGTCTCATGAACGCCCCTGCCACTTTCGTTCGCATGATGCGTCGAATTCTGTCACATCGTTCGGATGTCATCGCATACTTAGATGACATCTGTCTCTTCAGTGATACCTGGGAAGATCACTATTTAGGGTTATATGACTTACTGTCCTCTCTACGTGAGAATAATTTGACAGCAAAACCTTCTAAAGCTTTTGTTGGTTTTGGTGAAATCTCTTTCCTGGGTCATCGTGTTGGTCATGGTCTCTTGAAGACAGAAGACCACCATACTTCCAAAATACTGAACATCTCTGTTCCTAAAACGAAGAAACAAGTTAGGAGTCTCTTAGGTTTAATTCAATTTTATGGGAGATTTATTCCAAATTTATCTTCGATCATGGCACCTCTCTCAACATTGTTGAAGAAAGGTTCGCCTAATCTGGTCCGTTGGTCTGAAGAATGCCAATCTTCACTAGACCAAAACAAGAATATATTTTCTTCTCCTCCCATCTTAAGATTACCTACTCTTGATAGGACTTTTGTTCTTCGGAGTGATGCTTCATCCACTGGGATTGGAGCAGCACTGATGCAAGAATATGCAAATACTCTGCATCCTGTTATGTACATTTCTAGAAAACTAAATGCGGCAGAGAGGAACTACTCGGTTTTAGACCGTGAGTTGTTAGCGATGGTTTGGTCAATTCTAAAGCTACAAAGATTCCTCCTGGGCGCACATTACATTCTAGAGACTGATCAGAAAGCTCTTACAGCTATTCAGACTAAGAATTTGAAGAGTTCGAGATCCACTCGATATGCTATAGCTCTTCAACCTTTTCACTTCACGGTACGAGCTATCCGTGGTGCGGATAATGTGATGGCTGACATTTTGTCTAGATGCCCACATGACTCCAACTAATACTTCTGTCCTATATTTCTATATATTACAGAGTCATAACACACCTATATTTCTACAATAGATTAGCACATCTGTACTTACTTTATATGTACACACTATCGTGCTTTGTTGTCATCTTCTTCTGTTCGTTTTTTAAAATGATAGAGGAGGACTGAGTAGTTAATATAAGGGCCGTTAGTTTACTAAACAGCCACAATTATTAATAATGTATTGTACCTTATGAAGCATATTAGTTATTAATTAGCATTATATTGCTTGTACTTTCTCAGAATGTCATTGTTGAGCTGAGGACTTACCTTACGAGTTCTAGATTGTGTACTTACCCTCGGAATACCAGAGCATATGTCCTGGATCGTCATGTAGTTTAACTTTTCTATGTACTTATGTCATTACATGTCAAAGAATGTACTATTTAAATTTTCCTATCAGATTTGTACATCCATTTTTAAAGACAATATTAGAGTATGCTGTTTAATGATGATTATAGTAGCTTGCATACGTATATTGTGTTTACATGCTAACGTGATGTGTGTTGGTGACACCTCCCCGATGTGAATATTTTTTGAGACATATTTATTTTTCTGTTGAGGTATATCCTCACCAGACACTCTATACTTAGCCTATTGTTTGGCAATTTAATTAATTATCAGCGCATAATTCGTGCGTTTTGAGCCGCTTATCGCTTGCTCTTTGATATTGAAAAAAAAATATGTTCCACATTTTTTTTTATCGGGAGGAGGTGGTGATATGTTGCGTGATAAATTCTCGCAACATCGTTTTATTTCAATATCTGTTTTATAACGCAAGGGCAACAACTGCTTGAAATCTATAGTCACTTTTCTCGGTAAGCATTTGTCTTCTCGCGTTAGTATCGAATGCAGTTAACTTTTGAGCTGTGGTCATTTTTGCGCTGGACTGCGCATGACTTGTCTTGTTTTTTGGTCGATCGGTTTCCGCCCACCACTAGTGGGAGTGAGCGATTTGGAATGGCGAAAGAGATGCCTCGTTGAAGAGGGGATCTCCGCTATTTTTTGTTCTGTCAGGGATGTGTAGTCCTCTTAATGGATATTTCGTTTAGTCGAGATAATACCTCTAGTGTTTTCCCACATGTCGGGAGGCGTGATATTTCTGTGTATTTCATGAAAGCAAGGTAAATTGACTTTTTTCATTAACTCTATCGATTTGGGTCGTGAGCGATTTCGATTCATAGCCTGTCTCCGAAAGTCGTCGTCACGAGATGTTCTTTCCCAGCTCACATGTCGCTGCATTGTACTGCATCGGTTGATGCATGTACCAAGGACCATTACTTGCTACTTTGTTAAATGAACTAGGTTTGAAAAACCTTTATTATCTAGAGGATATTTTTTTGAGGACATTATTTATACTTCGGCAGACGTGTCTGTCTTGCTGAAGTCAAACTAAGGAGAGTGAACTGACTCATACATCTGGTTATCTCCTGGCTGTTATAGAAAAGGATGGAGTTTTCCACCTGACTACATTTACAGCACTATGAAATATAACATGCATCTGACTCATCATTGTAATGCTGTCTACCGTTTATTGCTGTATTGAATGTTGCTGTGATAATGACTGTTTGATGTGCCTACACATTTGCGTAACCATTTTGTCACTGTGGCGTCCACAATAAATAATGAAGAAAAACGTCAACGGCTGTTTCAAGACTCATTGACTTTATACGTCGTGAGTTTACTGACTCCTATGTGGATTGAACATGTTTGACTGAACACATCTACACACTACACAAAACCAGACATGCGGATGCCATCCATCATCATATGGCATCACGCATCAATCGGGCTAAAACTCTATTAGAGAAACAAGCTTTAAGTACCACGCTAATTTAAATTATAGACATACCAGTTACCGCGTTTTTTCTGCTGAAGCAGATGATAATGCTTGGTTGCACGGCCGGAAATTTCTGCAGACAAAGAGGCCGCTAATGAATCTGCGCGAGTATATATATCATTAAAACCCACCACGTGAAGATGTCAACCCACCTATAAACAATGTCGCCTCCAAAATTTAACAACGGTGACCTCTGCCAATTAAATTTGTAAGCAACTAGTGAGTCATATATGACCCAGCCCGCGCTTCCCTATTACATCAAAATTAAATCATGTTATACCGCCCGCGTGTCCAAAATTAACTTGAATTCGCTCTAACATAAGTTCGACGTATCTGGGTAGTGTTTCATCCCCCCATCCCCCGATTTACTGGGTAGGGGCTGCTAAACATCGGAAAATTTCCACCCCCTCCAATTAATAATCACGCGCTGATATATCTTACAATGACTGCGATAGTTTAACAAAGACAATGGGACTACGAGATCGCGATTAATCTAGGGAAAGGAAGACTGGTGCCATTCAGTACTAACCTCCAGTAATCCCTATACAAAAAAACCCGCAATTAAATTACCTTCAGAACAAGACTAAACACCAATAATTACAGAGAGAAGAAGAATACCCTCCAATATTTACTAGAGAGAAGAAGAAATGGGCAAACTCATATAGTTACCAAGAGAAGAAGACTGGTGCAAACTCCTATAGTTAAAAAGAGAAGACGAAATGGGGCCTGTTGAAAACTAAATCACAGTAACTCCTCACACCAAACAAAGGTCCTTTGGAAGCATTGCTGCGGACATGGACTGATGAAAAGGCAGAAGAAACTGTGACTTCCTCATACCAATATGTCAATGAGCTAACGTCTCGATTAAAAACAGGTTGGAAACTGGCTAATGGTAACTTGAGAAACGCCAGGAGTAAGCATGCTGCTTACTACAATAAAAGAGCAAAGGATAGGGAACTTGCTGTAAGAGAGAAAGTACTTCTGTTGCCCAGTAGCAATAATAAACTGCAAATAGGTTGGCAGGGACCATATGTGATTCTAGAAAAACTCTCCAGAACCAATTACAAGATTGATAAGAAGGAAAAGGTGTACCATGTCAATCTTCTGAAAAAAGTATTATGACAGGGCATCTTCCGAAGTTGCACATATCATGACTCTAGCCATAGCAACAGAGATGAAGAACGAACCTCTCACCTATGGAATATCCATTACAAGCTACAGAGTTATGAACAAGTAAACATTAGTGACCAGTTAACACATTAACTACCGAATTGAAAAACACACTGTGGCCGAATTAAATTTGTTTCTCATTTTCATCCTGTAGGTGTTTGCACAAAGTAAGCTGTAGTTTTCGTAATTGTTTACAGGTTTTTATTAATTACACGTCATTTTAAAGATAAATGAATGTACTATTACAATAAACACTGGTTGTAACTCTAATAGAGGTTGTTGCTATTTAATGGCCCTCCGATGGCCGAGAACTTGCAATATTTTCACAGTTATAACTGCTTGCGCCTCATCTCTATCAAAATCACAATTTCAATCAATGTACACACCATTTTCACTCTTGTCCTCGTCGCTAGATCTATCAGTCAATTGTTGAAACACGTTTCTATCCTATTCAGCCGTTAGACGAGATGTACACGCATTTTTTGTAGTCCTATCACTAGTTGCCTCGGTAAACAGTTTTACATGATTTGGTAACTAACCCAAAATGCTGAAAAATATGAACATAATATCAATTTTCCAGTGTTCTACAACAACCATGCTTTGGGAATTTGTTTTCCGGTGGCAACTTAAAATCTCGAACCAGATCAGAGAGTGTTTCAGTACATTTTTCATTCGTTTTATTACTAAAATAAGATTGGCGCTCTGAGCGGCTTGCGGTCCGAATGTGATTATTTTGTGAGCCGCTGACAGCGGCTTGCGCTAGTTAATGTGTTAACTCCTGAGCAGAGGAAGCCAGGAAGTGTTAGTAGGGACTCCAAACTGAATTTTTAAATTACATATTTCTGTTAATAACATATGTAGATGGGCAGATCTTTTTATTCTAAGCATTTTGGTACCAAATTTAGTGCCCTAGGTAAATTTGTTCAAAAGTTGTGCGATTTTGAATATTTGAAAAATTGGGCATGTTGCGTAACTTGTCAGAATGCCAACTTTGAGTGGTCATAAATTTAAAGTTTACAAACATACACTGACAAAACATTGTAAACACACTCTCTTGTAAACAGACAACAAACTCAATTTTTTTCATGAATGTCAAAGAATGAGAAATTCATATTTTATTAGCTTAAAAATGGCTCAAGGCCCAATTTTGCAAAAATGACCAAAGACGTTAAAAACTAATACAAAAGGTCATTTTAAAAAAATCAACAATTGCATCAATATTGTTAGAAATTACCCCAAGTTATCAGGAAATTCAAGCTCTTTAAAAACAAACATCAATATACTAATAACGCAAAATACTACTAAACATAATGATTGCTAAACGGAGCGATCTGCAGCATATTGAATTTTAACAATTATCATTAAAAATTTAACAACAAGGGTACAAAGAAGAAAATTGCATCAGTTTGTCAAGATTTTTCTGCTCTAACATAGAACATATACTTTAAATGTTCAGTCCTGCCATAATAATCTGTGTTATGATTATAGCAAATAGTCCATTTAACAAATAAAAAATACAATCTTTTCTAGTAGTTAGTACATTCAGTGTGTGCACTTTGGGCATCTACCTTTGCCAGACCGAAGAGATCGATTTTCCAATTATTTGTAAACATCATCCACTGAAACATAAAAAAAATATACAACTATAAAAAGTTTCTGCAGTGTTATATTACACATGAAAGTTTTATATCACACTTATTCTTTCTAGGAGAGAAGTTTGCAATGGATGGTTGAGTCCAAGTTAGTTAGGAAATGCAGTTCAGCACTGGGATGATATGTTTCAATTCCAGCTATATCATTACAAATACAATGTGATACTACTAGAGAATACATGTGTCATGTTAGTTCAAAATACAAACAATTACGATCCCTTTGCTAATTTTTTTTATTAAAAAGGGAGCTAAAGTCCCCTCACCAGAAATGGTTAAGCCAACTGCCTGTTCTATTTATAGACCTAGGCACTTGCAGGAGAAGTAACGTCGGCCATTTTGTCTCGATTGGTAAACTAGACTGAAATACCTAATTTTGAAAGACTTGCTAGAGGCTAAAAACACATAAGTTCCAAATTGCTGCACCCATAAAAACTCACGAACTAGTTGATTTAATAAGTATCATCACTTATAAATTCGCCTAATTAAATAGGGAAGGTTTAGAACATGAACATTGATCTCACCCAGTCCACGTCGTTATCTGACAACTGTAGTTAAAGCACTCAATGTAGTTTTTAAACAAGAAAACAAATTAATACGTAATGAAATCACTTCCAAACAAAAAACAAAACAGAAAAACTACTTACCTATACATTCGTGTAAAGTTAGCGTTGGATTCGACTCAGCCATGATAGTTTATCCGTCTCGCATAGGTTCAATGGTAGCGTGCAAAACCAGCGGCCGGATCACTTTGGGTGACTTGCGCTTATGTGACTAACTATGTGTTTACGCTTGCACACAGCGCTGATTGGCTTCTCTTCGGATCACTTTCATTTTTGGAAATTATGAAGGAAAATGGTTTTGCTATAGGACACATGAAAATCGACCAATTTCCGCGGAAAATATATTTTTTTTGTCGTAAAATCACAGATTTTACAATCTTATTGTTCTATAAATATGTCCAAGGCACCAATAGAAAGGGCATTCACTGCTGAACAAAATGAGACTATATAAAACAGGCTGACAACCAAGTCCAGCTCCCGGCCTTCACGTGAGGCTCAATTTGAGCCCGGTGGAACTGTTTCCACTGACGGGAGAAGGGGTGAAGGCAAGTGACTGGCGCCTTAAAACCAGCAGCTTAGGGCAGATAGGGCTCGTGATCTTTGGTTGGCAGCTTATCTAAGAGAAGGAACTCTGAATTCAAACCACCACTGCCTTGTGGGAATATCCATTTATGGAATTGGCTTCGGGAGTAAACCCTGAGAATAAACCTGGAGTCGGAGTCCCACGGCAGTCTAATGTTGATTTGACAATATTCTGGCAACTCCTGTGACGTGGCAGGTACCAAACTGTATTGGCTACTGTCGTTCCTTTGGATCTACCAGCTGCGTGGAGAGGGGGAACATGCTGCATGGGCAACAGCTTGATCTCCATATAACTGTGCCCAAGTTCGCGCCCTGGAGAGGACACTCCAGCTTCACCCTATAGGTGTCGGCAAAACACGAGAGCCACCTCAGATTGGGCAAAAAGAAGCTCACACAACAAGCAGAAGAGAAGAGAAAATGTCGAAAGGAGCATCAGGAAAATAAGCAGCTGAGGGCTGTCACCTCAGGGGTGCATTCCCATGGTCAGTTATGACTGAAGGGGCTATTATTATTATAATTGTAATTCTCTGACTTATCAATTTTATATTGTTGCATTTTGAGTTTTACTGAATTGTTGATTATCATAGGTTAGTTACTAGCAAAAGTGGCATCTTAGGCTCTAACTTTCATCTGATAACTATCTGAAGTAGAGACCTTCACAGCCGTGACTATCCTGTGATACCAGTGCTCTTCTCTGACACTGGTGCTATATCCTTTACAGGCAGAATTCTTTTCTGTTCTATCAGTAACTACTACTGACAACTATACTCATAAAAACCTTTCGCTACCTCATCAAATAGCTATTTTAGATTTTACCTTATTTTTAGCAGAAGACACAATAGCCTAACATTCATCAAGCTCCACCATTCTTCTCACTTTTGAGGATTCTTCCGATTGGGATGTAATAATCACATACACTATTTTTCTAGGCTTATATTGTTGCGGGAAGACTGGTGTTTCTCTTTTTTCCTTTTTTCTGGCCTCTCCTTTCTCCCATGACTTTTTCAGCTTGGTTAAGTCTGCTTAAGTTTAAGACTTCTGCTGAGTTAGCTCATGTTATCCTAAGGTTTACAGATTGTCTCGCCACATTCAAAACTAAATGAAAAAATTAAAATCAGTTGTATTATTTGGTTGGCCACCTTAAATGCAAAAAGTCAAATGCAGAATAGCGAAAAAAATAATTTAAGTGTTTAGAACAGGCTTTTAATATCTGCCCTGTGTACATCTGTTATTTTTTCCCCACTTTCTGGATCTAGCACTGTGATGATAAATGATATTGCACGAGAAGCATTTTTGGACATTGGAGAAATGCTACAAACCCGGAGGCACCAAGATTTTATAGCAACATTTGGAACAAGGCAAACAGATGCTTTACGGTAGGTCTGAAGTGGGTTTGTTGCTCCAGTTGTCTGATTGATTTAACAGTTGTGGTTGTGAGATACTGATGGTCCAAAAGAAAAATGTTCTCTAAATACTACCACAAGTAACTAGTATTATCATAGGCTCTCTTTATATGTTCTAAACTTCTTTTGTTTCAGGTCTTGCAATACTACATAGCCTTTTTTCCAAATAGCTAAAAGAACCAGTAATATTAACATAATTATTGCTTCTTTTCTGCTATTTTACAATGCAATGTGAATCAGTTATATATTTTCTTGAGCAGTGTTTCTGTGATTTTACAGTCTCAGTCATTATCTTTTCCATTTTTACTCCTGATGGAGCATGGAACAACCACTACAGCTATAACAGGCAGCAGTAGATCTGTTCTTTCTTTGTCTCCCCAGAGACCCCTGAGAACTTCACTTTTCTGCTTCCCAAGAAGCATAGGCCTTCAACAAATATATTTCAAGTTTTCCTGTTCCTGCTCAAGGTCTTTCCGTGTCTTCTTCATGTCTGTCTCCAGTTCTCTTCTCCATGTATTATTATGTCTTCCTCTATGTCTCTGTTCCTGGGGATACCAGAACAAGGACTGCCTGGTAATGCTATTAGCAGGCTTTCTCAGTGTCTTATCCATCTCCAGCATCTTCTTCTCATCTCTTGTTCTACTGGCACTTGTCTAGTTCTTGTCATCAGTTTCACATTAGTGATCTTGTCATACCACTTTAATCCTTCTATTCTACACAGTCATCCATTTATGAATGGATGAAGCTTTTTGGTTGTAGTTTTTATTCTTCATTTTTCAGAGCCATACAATAGGACTGACTTGACATTTGAATAGAAAATTCTAATTTTTGTGTTGAACTAGACTTGTTTTGATCACCATGTGTTTCCCACAACAGTCAAAGTTTCTCTAGCCTTTTATATTATTATTTTGATAACGTTATCTGTCCATCCAACTGTGTCTATATCGCTGCCAAGGTATATGTATGATTCTACATCTTGTAGTGGTGTTTCTTCCAGTAAAATTCCAGTATGATGATGTGCCTCTTGTCTCAGGGTGACCAGTTTTTTGTGTGTCTGAACATTCCATATACATACAGTTTACAAAGTCAAATAAAATTGTGAACCATGCAATCAGATTTCGAAGACTGAAGGAAATACCAAATTTAGATGTAAAGTTTGTGACCTTTATTTTATTTTTATTTTTTTAATACAGGTAACAATTGCCTTTCAGAATAACTTATGCCTGAGTAGAAATTATAAATATATAGAGTGTTTAATATTTCATCATCACTACTGCATACTGATTATTTTCAAGTGGATATGGTGATAAAATAACACTAGAAAGGTGTTTGTTGAAGTTATGTGTCCTGAATATAACTTAGATAATGTAAAAGGTAAAGGATCTCGTTACACACCCATTGAGGCATATTGGGAATATGGTGTTAGGCCCATATTTTCTTGACCATCGGCACACTAGGGGTGATGTGGTCAGCATCACGCTGGCCGCCTTAACCTTACCAGAGTTGCTCTGGTACCCAATTCATGAGGCTGGGTCGACCCTGGAGCTGTTCACAGTCTAAAAAATCCCACCTCAACTGGGGATTGAACCATGGACCACCGAGCTAGGAAGCCAATGCGCTAACCACTGCACTACCGTGGCTCTTGAGAAGAAAGAAGGCATCAGATTAAGCTGGGAAAACAGGTCCTGGAGCAGTTCAACCACTTTACATACCTTGGATCTGTCATAGACCGGAAGGGAAGCATCAAAGAAGAGTTGGCTACCCGAAGAGCCACAGCTAGGAAACTTTTTTCAGGCCATAAAGATAATGTAGTTACTTATATTAACTGTCACGTGTTCAGTGGTAGGAAGTTTAGGAATATTTTAAGGAAAGCCTAGTTACGTAACATGTTTAAAATGAACGTCATTCGATTAGTTGATGTTGGAATCTTTGATTCTTGTATATATTGCATAATTTGTTTAAATACTGGTTAACTATTCTGATCATTCTTTTTTTTTAAACACCTCCTGTATCATGTTTTTAGTTTTTATGTATATTTTCTGTTGATTTTCCTTCAGAATTTATTAACTAACATCAATATAAATCAAGAACATGTATGTGTGATAGCTCAAAATTTGTTTTACCAAAATTAGGATGAGCTTATTATCTGATAATTTAAGATTTCTTTAATCTAAATAGATCTTTTTTTTTCAGAGTGCATTTTGAACCTGTGTGTTGTGTCTCAGAAGATTGTATTTCTTTATGAACCTGTTCTCTTCTTGTAAAGTAAATTGTTTATTTTCTCAAAACCTTGATTTTTACTACTACTTTTTATTTCACTTGCTTATTTATTCCTCAGTCAACTTGAGATTTGCCACACAAACTTTTCATTGTATTTTGATACATTTTTCAGGTCAGATTTCTGATATCCTGTTAACATTTTGATTGTTATTGTTGATCAGAATTGACATTGCACTCCGGGCAAACCCATAGATGCTCAATCTCCCATAGTAAACGTTGAAGGGTATGAATACTGATTGTTCCTGTTGCTTCTTCTTCTTTGATCCTTAGCTGCCGACCGTCAAAGCAGTCAGTGACCATTACGCCTGGTGGCGTCTTGTAGGGCAACAACAAATTGATTCCACTTTGCTCGGTCGGTGGCCATCCTTCGTACAGTGCCCCAACTCTGGTTCATTCTTTGCATCTCAGCCTCCACAGTCCTCCGCCAAGTTGTTTTTGGTCGGCCTCTCTGTCGTTTTCCTTCAGGGGTCCAAAGCATAGCTGTTCTTGCGATGGCATCAGGGTCTCTTCTGAGGACTTGGCCAACCCAGCTCCAGCGTCTGCCAGCTATGATGGTGTGCATGTCCTCTTGCTTGCTCCGAGTAAGCAGATCTTGGTTGGTGATGATATTCGGCCAAAAGATTCGGAGAATTTTTCTTAGGCATGTTGTGTGAAAAGAGGACAATTTCGACATTTCCTTCTCTGTAACTCTCCAGCTCTCTGCGCCATAGAGAAGCACAGAAAGCACACAGCTCTGATATAATCATAATTTTGTGCTTGTGCTGTATTGAGAGGACTTCCAGATGTTGTTTAGACTAAAAAAGGCTGTTCTTGCTTTGTTCATTCTGTTGTTGATGTCTTTGCTTGCTCCGCCGTCTGGTGTTACTATGCATCCTAGGTATGTGAAGGCATCTGTCTGTTCCAGTTGCTGATTCTTTACTGATATGGGCTCAGGGTTGCTCACATTGAGCGTCATGACCTCTGTCTTCTTTAGGTTGATGTTCAAGCCCACCTGCTGGCTATACTTATTAAGTCTATCCGTTTTTTCCTGGATGTGTTGATGTGAATGTGCTAGCAGTGCAATGTCATCTGCATATTCCAGATCTTCCTGTTGCTTGCTGGTGGTATAAACGCAGGATGCATCCTCTCATACGTTCATCCCTGCCAGTCTTACACCAAATGCCAAACTCCAGCAGTCTTAGCCTTGATGATTGATTGATTGCAGTGTCATTCTCTAATAGGCAACCATTGATTGTCCTCTGTATCTCTTCCTTGTCCATATCCAATGCAAAAATTTTGATTTATTACTAATAATGTAAAATGGCAAAATTTGCAGCATTTTTAGGTATACAATTTAAAGCGCTCTAGCATTTGATCTATTAAAATTATTTTAAAATCTCCAGAGAAAAGAGTTAATATAGCACGACAAGCATCTTATTCAAAGTTGGTGTTCGTAACATAAAAAATATTTAGTAAAACCTGGACAAATTGAAATACAGCATTAAAATCCAATGTGGTCGGCATGTCTATGAGAACTGGAGCACGGTGCATAAAACTCTTTGTTACATTTATTACTATGTATTGTTGTAAATTAATCTTGTGCATTTCAATTGAAATCCTGCTATTGTTTATGAAAATAGCATTTCCCTATAGTCCTATAAGAAGACATAACACCTTGCTGAAGACCATAATGGAGGGCAGAGTTGAAGGTAAATTTGCAAGAGGAAGACAGCACTATAAGTCAGAACATAACATCAAGAGATGGACAGGAAAGAGTATCAGAGTGCACCATCACGTCAAGAGACTGAAGACGTTCTAGATCCATTACAGCTGACCTTCAGTGTGAAGATGCCAGCTGATGATGATGATAGTCCTCCCCTTAGGTGAACAAAGCTAACCACACTAATAACTTCTGCTTGAGACTAAACATAAGATTAAAATTACATTTAATGTTTCAAAGACTTGTGTAGGTTTTCGTTCAGCCATTGTCTGTCAGCATTTATGTATAAAGTGCACACATAGAGTTGATCTTAAAATGAAACCTTTGAACTAACATTGCAGGATGCAAAACTGAGGGCAACAACAAAAAATTAAATAAATTGATAAAAGCAAGAAAAGGCCTCACTCATGTAAAATTTTAATTTCATTCACTTTGCCCTTAGAAACAGTACAGACCCCTACTTGGCAGACATTGAGTTGAGAAGAGCAGTGGATAGTAACAGAAACATAGCAAGATTGAACCTTGACAATGTAAGTCTTTTCATTTTCCAAATCATGAGCATATCATATATCCTTTATTTTCATATCATAAAAGTTATGCTACTTTTGCCTTTGATAAATTATTCTTTCACATTAAATGTAATTTTATCTTGAACTGTTCACAAAATGTTTAGATATTTCTTGAAGGAACATGAAGTCTTCACTGACTCATCACTATTTGTTAACAGGTGATTGCTAAGTATACAAATCTGCAGTATGATCGAAATCGTGGTGATGAGGGAGAGGATCAGGAAGCGGTGGAATCTGGTGATAAAGATGATGATGATGAAATGGGCAACAAACCAGAAAAGACAAATGCGGAAAGGAAAGGGAAAAGACATAAGGAATCGGTCAACAGAGATTTTGAAGATTTTGTTACTTCTGAAAGTATAGAAGGTATGCCTTTGCATTTTCACATTCTAGTTTGCTTAACCCTTTCGCATGCCAGTTCCTTGCACTGTTTACCCTTTAGAATTCTCCCTCCTGGGGGACATGGCAATAAAATCAGATAGTTGAAGAAATGTCTCAATAACTTTCTTATTTGGACACATAGATTGACAAAACAATACATTTTCTTGAAGGAAATTGAATGATCTTAACAATGATATGTTTTTGTTTTAAAATATGAAATTTTCAATTTAAAAAAAAATAAGAGAAATTTGAAAAAAATAAAGACAAAAGTGAAAAATTTCATGTTTACCTTGATTTACTCTTGTTTGTGTCATTATTTTTGCCTATAACGTCATTGTTTCAGGTACAGCATCAATGGTGCATAGTAATCCAGCAATATGAAGTCATAAAATCCAATAATTTGAAGAAAAACACTTACTTACTTACTTACTTAGTCGTTCCCCTTCTACCGTGAGGTGTAGAGGTCGAAGAAAAACACACATAATCCAAAAAGGGGAATAAAAAAACTTTTTAAATAAAAATGAAATTGTCAATCTACACGTCTCTGCCACCACAAATGTCACATAGCCTACTGTAACACAAGCCTACACTCCTGCCATATTGATCACACAGATCTATCAAAAAGTTGAGAAAATCATCTGAATAGAACTTTTTAAAATAATCGATAGGTTTATATCCCGCTGGCAGTGGATTCTGAACCCCTTTTTTATTGGGTTTGGTCGTGGTGTGAGATGGGTTCGTCCAATAATTAGTAATATTGAGCATGGTAACATCGTCATAAATCGTGTCACTGTCTTTTCGACTGAATCTTGTTCATTCTGTTCACAACTACTAACATCGCTGCTTTCCTATTCTTGCTTATTTCTATTCAAAATATAAGTCCATGAGTCCTCGCTACTCGACATGTCAACATCGTTTTCGACAAAAATGTCCATCTTACACAGTTTGTATGAAAAAAAAAAAAAAAAAAAATTCACGAACAATCACTAACAACGTCTTTTCAGTTTCAAACTACGTGTATCGGAAGTGCAAACCAAGTTTTTAACGGGAGGTATTCATTGTACGGAAATATACAGGGAACAATCATTATTTTTCATTCGCTTTTAGAGACACCCCCCTGATCGCCGCTTTACCGGCGACAGGCACGTGTGGGGTAAAAATCAAGATCACCGGTATGCAGGCGACAGCTGCGTGAAAGAGTTAACCCTTTACAGTCCATAGCCCTGCTAATATTTCAAACACACCCCCCCCCCCAAACAACCAAGCAAAGGGACATAACTTTTTTTCTTAAATATTTCTTATATTTAAAAAATTATTTATGCACTAATATTAGTTCAGATAACACAAAAACACATTTATTTGTACAGTAAAATGGATATACTTTAATACCTGTATATTTTAATATCACATTTAAATGTTTTTCACATTTTAAAAAAATGTCAATACCAAAAAATTACTTTATGATAGTCTTGCGATGGAAAGCTTTTATATACATTATTAACAGTTTTTCTTGAAACTTTGAATATCAAACAAATTACACTAACGTTGAGAACACAATTTACAACCATATACTGTCTCTAGAACTCTACAAGTGTCCGTTGTTCCTTAATTCTTACAGCATTGAACACAACATTTTTTTTCTGCTCACTAGTTTGACGGTTCGTGCTTGTTGGATGTTGGTTTTAATTACGCTCACACTGAAACAACGTAACCAACCCTTTTCAGCGCTGTTGGTTTATTCATAAGTCCATCGTCTGGTATAAATAAGAAGAAACAAATACGCCAATGATCATCAGACAAATTGTGTTTAGGCCCTGGGAGCTCATACATCTGGAATAATTCCATACAAATAAACGTGCCTCTATATGTCCATTGTCTACAATTTTACTAGTTCCTACATCGATTTTCCTACTTTCACTATCGTCGATAACTGGGTCATAGTCCACATCAAAGTAGGATTAATCACTATCAGAATAACACAGAAACGTAGATCTAATCCTTCAAAGTTCATTGAAAATCTCTTAGCTTGAAGAACCTACACAGTGTAATTTTTTTTAAATCACAAAAAATCAACCACTCGACTTAAAAAAATGCGATCGATATCAAAACAAACTTCGAAACAACCTCTATCCGCCTGAAACACACAAAATCTCGTACGAGTGGGACTTCCGATGTCGCTTAGCAACGAAATAAGCAACCTGTTGCCTGGCGCTTTCAGGTGAATCGGACTGTACGATAAAAAATAAAATACTGGCGCTTTTGGGCGAATGGGACTGTAAAGGGTTAAATTACTCAGTACTAATCAAAGAATTAATATTTCATGAAGTCTTGGTACAAACCCAAGAAAGCAGTTCTTATTCAAAAGAAGTTCTTATTCAATCTTCAGAGTTCTAAAATTGTTGTTGGATGCTTTGGCATTAACTCTTTGACTCCAGACCAACGCTCTGAGCGTTGCAGAATTCAACGCGCTGTGCCAGAGCAACGCTCAGAGCGTGGTTTTTAGTTTATCACAAATAAACCCTAAAAATCGTCCGTTTAATGCAGTTCATATTTTAAAACTCAAAGAATAACTTCCGCTACTATTTAAACAACTAATTTGACTGTAGTTAAGCAGCACATGTGCGTGTTTTGATGTTATTATCACAATTTTTGTGACGATTCACGTGTTTGCGTTTTTCGTTGTTATTGCTAGAGAAATATGTCACGCTTTATATTTACATTTTCTAAGTCTCCTAAGCAAATAATTGTGTCAGACTACTTTGAAACATTGCTGACATTGATGATGATTGTTTGGTAATCACAGTTTATTGTCAAAATACGGAATCTGTGCAGAAAAGCTAGACACACTAGATTTAGTTGATGAGTGGGCGTAGTCATATTCTGGCAGATGACTTAGCGTTGTGGATCTCTGAAGAACGTATCACTACTGCAAACATTCTGATGCAGCAAGCACTAACATCACTGGAAGAGTGGGCCAAAACATGGCTCATGAAGATCAATGAAGAGAAAACAACGTACACTGTATTTTCCCTCTCAACTAGACCTCAGAGCTTCAAACTAGTACTAAACGGAGTAAATCTTCATTTAAATGAAAATCCGAACTACCTAGGCATTGTTTTTGATCGCCGTCTGACTTGGAAAAAACAGGTTGACAGAAATCGAATGAGAGCAAGACAAAGAATGGCAATTATGAAAAAACTTGCTGGAACAACTTGGGGTGCAGATGAGAAAGTGCTTAAGACGTTGTACACAGGGCGAGTGAGGCCAGTTCTTGAATATGGCATGGCAGCATGGGCAACAGCAGCTAAGACAAACTTCGATAAAATTAGCAGACTCCAAAATCAAGCAATGAGAATTATAACGGGAGGCATGAAGTCAACACCTATAAAAGAACTCGAAAAGATTACATGCCTCCAGCCAATGACAGATAGAAGAGACTGCAGGGCTCAACAACAGGCTGAAAAATTCAAAAGACTAACAGACCACCCAATGTGCCATAGAATAAATGCTCTTAGAAGGCAAAGACTCAAACGAAGTAATTTTGTAGAATCAACCAAACCACAAATGAGAGCAGTATCCATAGATGAAATATCCACTGTTAAACCCATCTACACTGCACACAAGCTTCCAGTTTGGAAACAAAATCGTTTCCCTAAAATGATAGAAAACATTCCTGGAATTGAAAGTAAAAAGAGCCAAACTGCAACAGATAGAAAATCCATAGCGACAAAATACATAGAGAAACATTATCCACGCAACACCTGGACCCATGCATACACAGATGGATCAGCAAAAATGCAACAGAAAATGGAGGTGGGGGTGTCTTTCTGACCTTAAGCACTGGTGCAGAAAAAAGGCTGTCAGTGGCGACAGGACGATTCTCCAGCAACTTCAGAGCAGAGGCAGAGGCCTTGAAAACTGCAGCAGAGGTTATATTGACAGAAGAAACGGCAGAGAGACAAGTTGCTTTCTTTACTGATGCATAGTCAGTAATTGCAACGTTGAAAAGACAAAATAATACTTCTTCTTCTTCTTCCTCGTTCGCCTTCAGACTTCCACATTTATGACTCTAATAAAGGCAGCAGTCAACTCAAGGTTCCCGACATCTCCAAACAAAATAATACAGACCTGGATGATCTCAGAGTAGTGCTCCACAAACTTTGTCAACGATTCAAAAGTGTTTTGATCCAGTGGATCCCATCTCATTGTAACATCGCCGGCAATGAAGAGGCTGACAGAATGGCAAAAGAAGGTTCACATCTACCTCAGCCTGATGCAAGCATAACTTTTGAGGAGGCAAAGAGTTTTATCAGAATCAGTTACAGAAACAAATGGAATGTAGAACATCCAGGGCACACACAGAATGATGCTTACTACCAGCTCCACAGAAGAGAACAAGTGGTAATCTTCAGACTCCGCACTGGCCACAACAGATTGAGATACCATCTATTCAACAAGCTAAAGATAGGAACTACCGATCAGTGTAACTGTGGCACTGATAAAATGACTGCTGAACATCTGCTTCAAAGTTGCCCCTTAAATGTGGTACAGAGAAAGTGCATATGGCCGACGCCAGCTCCTTTCGTGGAAAAGCTTTACGGGGATTCAAATAGCCTCAAACTGACTACTGCTTTCTTTGAGAACATTCAAGTGGACGTCTGAGAGTGTACGAAGAAGAAGAAGATGATATTCTGGCCGATCAAAAAGCAACAAAACTAGACCTACCGCAACATCTAATCACTAGTTCTTGGTAGAAGATGAAGCTAGGGATACTATTAAAACATTAAACAAGAGTAAAAAAGTTTTTATATGACGTTATTCTTCTTTATTTGTTTGAAAATTACGTAATGCACGATTGCATAATTTAGTTTTTTCTTATAAGGGACCACAGAAAAACTGGTGTGAATAACACTAAATGTATTAATTGTGGCCATAAGCATGTTTTTTTTAACTTTGTATATGGATTAACGTCAAGTTTGAAGACTAAAAAGAAAGTTTTATTGTCTACAACAGTAATTTGTCTTTGGTAAGATCGTATTCTACAGTTAACTTTTTAGTGTTTTTCAATTTTACATGCAAAATGTTTTAAGTATAATGAACACACTTGTGTTAATACTACCAAAGACGTTATATATTACAATTCTCTATCCATTTTCCTACAGTTTGGTATATAATAAGTACATGTTCACAGAAAAAGATTAACATAAAATTTACACTAAAAGTCGGTACACTTCACCGTTTAGAATTCTTCAAAAAATAATTATGGCACAGGGTGGAAAATAATTATGGAGTCAAAGAGTTAAGTTCATTTCTAGGTGCATTGGGGGCATCCTGTTAATATTTTAATCATGCGAAGACTTCTGTGATCAGATGTTACAGGGCAGCTTTGTTATCTGACTTTGGTTTTAAGATTGTGATTCAATCTTCATATGTACATTTTTGGTGATGATTTGTTAGCAAACATGTAAATGTGGGGAAACATGTACAGATTTCTAAGTTAAGCATTAACTAGCAAAGGGAAAATGTATATTACAAAGTAAATCCTCATTTTTCTTGGAAGCAGAGTATCATAGTTTTTAAAAAAAATGATACCTTAGAATTTATACATTTGTTTGTATTCAGTTTCAGTATTAATATGAAAATCGTCTTTATTTCAGTGGACATGGCTGAAGAAATTGATGATAGGCTCACTGATTGTGGCATTTCTGACACTTGCAGCACATCACAACAACCTGCTGCCAAGTACAATCCCACAGAAATGAGTTTGGGACGGAGCCCTTACTTGCTTACTCCAGTGAAAGGCAAATCTGTAGTCATAAAATCAGCCAAGGACCGTGACATAACAGATATTGGTAGTGACATAACAGATAGTAGTGTATTGGGAGATCCATCCTGCATTGCAGAATATGAGTCTGGATCAGTGGTTTCAGGGAGAGAAGACAAGCACAAACTGTGTCTTGCAAACAGTGTAATTGTTATTGACGAAAGCCCAAGCAAAAGCCAGGAAGACCCATGGCAAGCTAGTTCCTTTAAAGTTGTAAAAAATTATAAAGAATCTAGTAATTTTGGATTGGAAAAAACAAACCACAATACAGTGGGTTTGACACAGTGTGAAAGAAAGGGGCCTAATATCAAATACACTGCTCGAAAACCTGTGATCATAAGTGGTGAATTAGTTCAGAATAAAAAGGAAAGAGATTGTTTTCAGGCATCTGATTGTGATTTTAGCAAGAAAGCTTGTGAGAATGTCAGAATCAGTACAGAAGATGAAGATGATGATGAAGAGGAGGACCAGTCAAGTGATTCCACTTCAGAACAAGATGCAGATGATAAAAATGTGGATGATGATGTGGATGAAATTGTCATGATAATAAACAGAAGTGAATCAGAGTGTGATACTGCATCCTCCAGGAGCCCATCCCCTATCAGTGTGGTTTCTCTCAGCAGTGACAGTCTCGATGATCCTACAGGAAGTTATGAAAATTATGATGACAGACATGTAGATGAAATTGTTTCTGCAGTCAAAGAATCTGCAAATAACAAGCACATGGTCTCTTCTTTTAAGTCTGCAGGCAAACATGGGCATGTACAAAATGAAAAGGACAGTTTAGAAAAACGTCTATTTTTGCATGCCATGGGAATTCAAGAGAGAGAAACTGAAGCACCTTTAGCCGTTGGTTTGACTAGTGAGAAAATATGCACAGTAGAACCAGAAGACAGCATGGTTTTAAATCGGGTAATTGAGTCAGAAGAAACTACTACATCTAATCAGAATCATGATGTGATTAACTTAGACAGCACAGCAGTAAATCAACAGGGAAAGTCCACTGCTGAAAAAGAATGTTTCATTGTTCAGGATAGCTATTTGATTCCAGAGAAAAGGGCCAGTCCAGATTCATTTGATAGTATCATACATGATGAACCAAAAAAGACACTGCATGAGACAGAGGCTTCAGCAGATATTGAAGAAATTAATTTTGACAGTGAAATTGTTGATAAGATTACAGGAACAAGTGGAGCCCAGGCAGAAATGTCCAAGTCTGAAAGAGGCAGATATTATTTGCATTCATCAGCTGAAGGAAACAATTATACAGAAGAGTTACAAGACATCATCAGTGATAATACTGTTAAAGAAGAGTATGAAAGCTCCAGTCAGTCTGGACAGAATGATCATGAAATAGTTCCACCTGAAAAGGAGATATTTGAAGTTAATCAGAAAATGCTGGAAGACAGGGGTAACAAAGAGTTTTCAACTAATACAGAAATGGATGCAGTTGAAATGTTGGATATAGTTTGTCTCCAGTCTGCTTTACAAGATTCTATCATGGTAGAAGAGTTTAAAAATAGCACTGCAGGCAATGTAGAACTGAGTTGCAAATTGCAAGCTGTGCCATCTTCTGATGCTAAGAGTGAAGTTCTGGAGCAGTCTTCTGAAGATACAATAAAAAATGCTAAACTGAGTTTAAATGAATCAATTGGTGCTTTGAAAAAAGACACAAGGCATAGTTCAGAAGTGCCAGAAACAGTAAGTATGACTGATGGTAAAGTTTTGACAAGCGCTGTTCAAACAGATCTTGAAAACCAGGAAGTTAGCACTGCAGGTAAGACTTCTCATACCAAGACGGAATCAGTTTGTAATAAATTAGCAATAACAAATAGGGAGGACACAGTTAACCTAAATAAAACGACAAGTGTTAAACATTATTCTAGTGTTCAGAAAGACCAACCCAGAACAGATTCTGCAGAAGCATGCCATTGATCATGCAGAAAACATCATGTCTGATGACATTGCAACTGTGCATAGCGTAATGAAAGATGTGAAACTTGGGCAGAATGATTTAAATCAACGACTGCCTGAGCTACATGTAGAAAATAAAGGAAAACATGTTCACAAACCAAACATTTCTAATCCTCATGATTCCATTGAGTTTTTAGAGTCGGGGTCAAACACTGCAGAAGAAAAGCTATTGGCAGAAAGTTCTAAAAGTGGTAAGAAAAATACTACATTTGTATGGGATAATATTAGTAACACTGCAATTCGCATTAAGTACAAAGGGCAAGAAGTTGAGGCAGGAGATAGAGGTATGAGCAAAGTATGTGTTACTGGAGAAGAAATGATATCAAGTGAACATGTGAGCTGCACATCGATTGCACATCTAAATGTCATAGAAGCACCTAGAGAAATTAAATATCAGAACACTAGCAAGCAATCAGTGGAAAATCTTCCTCAGGATTTGTTTGAAGACTCTGCCAGTAAAGGCAAAGATGATGGAATGCGTAAGGATACTGAAGTTCGAGAATCAGCTATTAGTCCAGATCTGTGCATTGATCAGCTTATGCAACAGCATATCTCTCTAGAAGATCACAGATCTGTAGGTAAACAGCAGACAGATGAGAGTTTGTCCAACATGGAAGGCTTGAAGGATACAAAAATCTTTGTAGAAAAGCCACAAGATGTTGCTACTCCTTCTACAATTTCCCTTTGTGATGTCAACGTGATAGTTAATGATTCTATACAAGATTCATTTCACTGCAGTGTTCTTAAAAAGCATGAATGTCATAGTTCTGAAGATGAAAGAAGAACAGATGAAAATGTCTATCAAGTTGACAGTTTAGAAAATGGTAATGTAAAGGATATCAAGAGCCATGGACTGAGTGACAGAACTGATGAGACTGAAGCGGCTGTAGGTCATGAAGATAGTGATGGTGACAGAACTGATGAGACTGAAGCGGCTGTAGGTCATGAAGATAGTGATGGTGACAGAACTGATGAGACTGAAGCGGCTGTAGGTCATGAAGATAGTGATGGTGACAGAACTGATGAGACTGAAGTGGCTGTAGGTCATGGTGACAGAAACATGTCATCAGAAACAGTCAGCACAGGTTGCAACATTATTGGAAATGATAAGGACAGTAATTTATGTGACAGCAGTGGAAATGGTGGGAACACTACATCAGGTGACAGTGCTGAAAATGATGGGGGTAGTAATTTGTGTGGCAGAGTTGGAAATGATGAAAACAATGTGTTATGTGACAATTTAGAAAATGATGGGAACAGTATATTATGTGAAAATGGTGGGGCTGTGTTATGCAACATGGACATTAACGTGAGTACTATCAAAGATAAAAATATGCATGAAAAGGTTATCAAAAGTATTGAAAATGAAGCAGCTGAGACAGAAAAGGACATTGCTGTGGATGAGAAATGTGAAAAAAGTAAAGATAATTCTATGACCATTAACACAGTGGAAAATAAAAGTTTGGAACAGGTAGACAAAATGTCCAAATCAGATGCAGATTCAGATGAAAAGAAAGGACACGAAGTAGATAACAATGATGGTGATGATAGTGTTGATCTGCTTAGCACTGATAGCCAGTCATCTAAGGTTGTTGTTGAGAGTGGAACTGGTTTTTCACAGAACACAAAATGTAGTGAAACAATAAATCCCCCAGGAAACACTTCAGGGCAAGAACATTTTGACACAGAAGGTGGGTGTAATTTAGACACAGATGTATCAAGCAGGGAGGCAGGGTCACAGAGACTAGAAGATGGCAGAGCAAATACGCAGCAAAGTTCTTTGGTCATACCAGTTTCTCACAGCATCAGTCAAGATTCTGTCACAGCAGAGGCTGAAGAATATGTTGAAAGTAATGCAAAGAATGACATTTTTCTCACAAGAAGCAGTGATACTGTTGGTGACAGCTTTATAGTGGAATTAAGTCTGACAGATCACAAGGAAGATTCCACTAACGTTATGGGGGAGAATAACAAAGAGCATGAGATAACTGATCACTCTAGCAATAAGGATGTAATGGTTCTGGCTAGCAGTCATACAGACAGCAGTGATCACTCTAGCAATAAGGATGTAATGGTTCTGGCTAGCAGTCATACAGAGAGCAGTGAGTTCCTCAATATTCAGGTCAGTAACATTCAGGCAGTTAATGAAAGGAAGGATGATGAGGATGTATCTGTTATAAAACAAACAGAAAATACTAGTGGTTGCAAACAAGCAGAGTTGGTGTCTCTGAATGAGGAAGATGAGATCAAAATTATTGAAGAACTGTCTTCAGTTAGGGGTGTAAGATGCAGTGAAAACTCCAAGGAAGATGACAGAAGGCTTGTGGACCAAATTCTTTTAGACTTGGAGCATAATAAATCCAAAGGGATCAAAGTGTCCTCAGAAAGCAATACCAGTTTAGCTGGTGCATGTCAAATATCTGGAGAATGTTGGGAGATAAATGACAATGCTGAGACTGAAGGAAACATTGATAGACCTAGCATATCATTTGAGAATGCACTACCTGAAAAGAGTGATGACTCATTGCACACAAATTCTCTCTCCCATTCTTCAGTTTTGAATGTAGAATGTGAGGAAGTACACATGAATGAAGGTGAGCTTTCACCACCTTCAGTGCCAACATCACAGTCTCAAGCTGCAGGTCTATCTGATTCACAGGCAAGGGTCAGGAACAGCAAAAGATTGCATGAAGATTCACATTCAGGAGGGTTGTCCAACAGGGCTAAAGAGCATAATTCTGGAGAAGAAAATGCTAATGAAAATGAGGCCACCTCCAAGTCTGTAATAGATGTAGAAATGATACCACAGCCAAAAAAGCAGAAAATTATAAATCCAGATTTTATAACTGATATAATCAGTAGTGTCTTGTCTGAATTTCCACCTGGTGTAAAATCCAGCAATTTGCCTTCATCTGTGGCAAAGAGTAAACCACAGACCAAGAGTACAGTGTGTAGTGAAAAAACTCCATCTTCATTATTTAAAAGCTCAGAACAAGGTGGGGATGAGGATGATGATGTGGTCATCATGGAGGAGACACCACCTAGTAGTACTCATCATCCAGTTTATCCCGCCGCTTTACAGCAAAGCAAAAATCTTTCCCCAAAATCTCCAGTTGTTTTCAAGAAGCAGTCGTCCTCATGCTCCTACACATTTTCAGGAAAAACAATGAGTCCTTCTACTAGCCCACTGCAGCACAAGAAACATTCAGTGCCGCCGACCCGTGGCAATTATGCTTCTCCATCTTCATTTCAGTCCCAATCACAAGTTCACTCAAATGGCATTTATAACAAGAGGTCATCAGTCACATCAAAAAATCAGCCTCCTTTGTTTGTGAGATCCAGGGGTCCTCTTACTCCAACATTGATAGGCAGCAATAGCAGAACACTGCCACAAGGGAAGGTGGTTACTTCTCATTCTCCTTCTCTTCCAAGTCTGAGGCCTAGAGTTCCTATTCCCAATATTGAGCCAAGTAGAACTAGTGAATTTACTAGAATGCATCAAAGGCACCACACTCCTGGCGTAATATCTACCAGTTTTCCAATTAGGCGATCTCAGTGCTCAGGCCCCATCCGCGCGCCACCCATGGCCTGCCCAGATATAAGGCAGCGCATACCAAATATTTCAATGTCCAGAAACAAGTCTATTACTCCAAGTATGGTTCCAAATCTCAGCAGATCAGGGATAACTCATCACAGCACTGGCAGATTAAATTCTTACCAAAAGCAGTCTGCATCGGGTGTACCACACAACACTGTGAGGCACATGTCATATGAGACAGTGCCTTCACATAGTCTTCATCAGGAAGCTCCAGTTCACAGTGGAATGAAGAGGAATGCAGCCAGATGTAGGAATAGCCAGCAGAGAGTCTTAGATGGCTTGGAAATAATTTTGGGTGACTCTGATGATGAAGAAGAGTTTAATAACACATCATCTGGTCTAAGAATTGTGTCTGTGGCAAGCCTGTCTTCAACTCAAAGTATGGTAAACACTTCACATGATGACCACAATAATGTGCCAAATACAAGAGTTGATCAGCCACACAAAAGAAACAGAGATGTCATTGTTATTCCAGATTAAATCTATGCTTTTGTGAATTTCTTTTAACAGTTGAAATTATAAAAACTTTGTCAGATAAATATAACTTTAAAATATGTAGATATTTCCATACTACTGCTGCTCAGGATATTCAGTGCAGGGACCAGCTGTGTTGTATTTTCAGTGCCATTGCTTGCAAGTGTGTAGAAACAATGGGTGAAATAAAGTAAATATGAGAGTTAATGGCAGGATGAAGTAAGAATGATACATTTCAGAACCTTAGTTGAAAGTCTCTTTGCCCAATGGGCTGATCACCCGTTGGCTTGTCACACCGATTACGGAAACAACGGCAGATGGATCTATTTGTTGTTGCCCTAAAGACGCCGCTAGGCGTGATGGGAAACTACAACAGAGAAAGTCAATCTGCTGTTGCCCTTAAGACGCCACAAGGCGTGATGGCCTCTGACTGCTTGGTCGGTCTTTGGCTAAGGACGGAAGAAGAAGAAGAAGTTGAAAGTCTCAAGTTCATTAATGAGAATGAAAGAAACTGATGCCTACTTCATGAACTACATGTTGCTGAACTGTCATAAAATATGGCATCATTTGTTGATCATTCTGTTCTTCTCTTACGGCTGCTGTTTTAGATTAAGACAAATCATGTCTTATGTTAGACAGTACGTAATTCCATGTCATTCTCGATTCTCTCTCTTCCCTCTTTCTGATTCTTCTCTATGTTTGTCTGTGTCTTTTCTCTTGTAGCATTCTTCATTATGTGTGAGGTTATTTAGTTTCCTGTGAGTTATGTGTGACAGTATTTATTGTGATGCATCCTTAATGTGGGTCCTAGCTACTTCCATTTCTTTATTTCAATCATGCTGTTAGTCTCTTTGTGACACATGTGTCTCTGTTTATATGCTTTTTTCCCCCTACTGAATATGAAGCCACAAAAACAGCTATGCTATGGACCCCTGAAGGAAAACGAAAGAGAGGCCGACCAAAAACAACTTGGCGGAGGACTGTGGAGGCTGAGTTGCAAAGAATGAACCATAGTTGGGGCACTGTACGAAGGATGGCCACCGACCGAGCAAAGTGGAATCAATTTGTTGCTGCCCTACAAGACGCCACCACGGTGATGGCCACTGACTGCTTTGACGGTCGGCGGCTAAGGATCAAAGAAAAATATGAAGCATTCTTCTCACGTATCATTCATTAACTGATTCTGTACGTAATTATTTTCTCCTCTGGATGGAGTTATTTTTAGACTCCAAAAGTTTGCTTATACATAAGTTAAGGTTACTGAGATAAAATATCTAATTATAAGGAAAGTATAACTTATCATATATGAAATTAACGGAAAATGAATGGGCATTATGAGCATATTAATCGTTTTTACTAAATTTATAATTTAGTAGTTTTGTTAGATTAAAAAGTACATACCAAAAAAAATTATCTGAAATTATGAAATTTTTTTCCCACTTACCTAAGGCCTCCATCATAAATTTTTGTCACAATACATTCTAATTGCTTTCATTTTGTAGATAATCCATTTGGTAATACAGAAAAAGCAACAAAACTGAATAGCTTTTAAACGAGCAGGATGTTTCAATTGTAAACAGCTTCCATTCTGTGTATTTTCAGCCATTGTTTATCACTATGAAACGCGAATAATAATTAAGCTTCTTCTTCTTCTTTGATCCTTAGCTGCCGACCGTCAAATCAGTCAGTGGCCATCACGCCTAGTGGCGTCTTGTAGGGCAACAACAAATTGATTCCACTTTGCTCGGTCGGTGGCCATCCTTCGTACAGTGCCCCAACTCTGGTTCATTCTTTGCATCTCAGCCTCCACAGTCCTCCAAAAGGTTGTTTTTGGTCGGCCTCTCTTTCGTTTTCCTTCAAAGTCCAAAGCATAGCTGTTCTTGTGATGGCATCGGGGTCTCTTCTGAGGACATGGCCAACCCAGCTCCAGCGTCTGCCAGCTATGATGGTGTGCATGTCCTCTTGCTTGCTCCGAGTAAGTAGATCTTGGTTGATGATGGTATTCGGCCAAAAGATTCAGTGAATTTTTCTTAGGCATGTTGTGTGAAAAGAGGACAATTTCGACATTTCCTTCTCTGTAACTCTCCAGCATTCCGCACCATAGAGAAGCACAGAAAGCACACAGCTCTGATATAATCTTAATTTTGTGCTTGTGCTGTATTGAGAGGACTTCCAGATGTTGTTTAGGCTAAAAAAGGCTGTTCTTGCCTTATTCATTCTGATGTTGATGTCTTTGCCTGCCCCGCTATCTAGCGTTACTATGCATCCTAGGTATGTGAAGGTGTCTGTCTGTACCAGTTGCTGATTCCTTACTGATATGGGCTCAGGGTTGCTCACATTGAGCGTCATGACCTCTGACTTCTTTAAATTTATGTTCAAGCCCACCTGCTGGCTAAACTTATTAAGTCTGTCCGTTTTTTCCAGGATGTGTTGATATGAATGTGCTAGTAGTGCAATGTCATTTGCATTTACCAGATCTTCCAATGTAGAAAATGTAGTCCATCTTATTCCTCTTGGACTGCCCTCTGTTGTCTGGCGCATCACCCAGTCTATGACTGTTAAAAATAGAGTGGTTGATAAGGGGCATCCCTGTCGTACTCCTGTCTTCACCTCAAAGGTTAGGTTGCTCTGCCCAACACTACACGTAAAGTTGGCATGGAGGCTTTTTATGATTGACACTATGCAGCTTGGAATTCCATAAGCCCTCAGTATTTTCCATAAACTGTCCCTATGTATGCTGTCAAAAGCCTTTTCAAAATCAACGAAATTTATGTACAGCTGTCTTTGCCATTCTGAGCACTGCTCTATAATGTTCCTGAGAGTGAATATATGATCTACACATCTTCTGTTCTTTCTAAATCCTGCTTGTTCTTTCCTCAGTTTGTGGTCTACTGCTTTTGAAATTCTCTGTATAATTATCCTGCCTAGTATTTTGCTGGGAACTTAGAGAAGAGTGATTCCTCTCCAATTATTGCAGTCTGCAAGATCTCCCTTCTTGGGCAATTTGACAATTATTCCTTTGTTCCACTCTGATGGTGTTGTCCCCGTTTTCCAGACTTGTGCAAATAGTGGTTCTAATAGTTCTGCTGCTAGCTCAGGGTCTGTCTTAAATAGCTCTGCATTTAAGTTATCATGGCCAGGAGCTTTTCCGTTCTTTAACCCTTTGATTGCTGTGATGATTTCTTCTTTGCGTGGAATGTCTGTATTTACATCTAGTTCGTTTTCAGCCTCAGGAACATTCAATCGTGTCTCTGGTGGTTCCTTGTTCAGAGTTTCTCTGAAGTGCTCTGCCCATCTTGTTTCCTGTCCCTCTGCTGTCGTGATGAGATTTCCTTGCTTATCTCTTACTAATGTAATATTGTTTGCACCTCGTTTTCTGCTGATGAATTTAGTTATTTTGTATACTGTGCTTTGTTCATTTCTCAGTGCTGCCTCTTCTGCCTGTTTTGCAAGACCGTCTAGGAAATTCCTTTTGTTGGCTCGGGTTTGGCGTTTAACTTCCTTGTCCAGCTGACTGTACTGTTCGCTATATAGTTGCTTTAACCTGGGGGACTTCGCTTCTGTTTTCTTTCTTTTCATTTCCTTTCTCAGTGTTATGGTGTTTAATGTTTCTGATGTTATCCAGTCTTGCTTCTTCCTTTCCTGGAATCCCAAGCATGATTTGCTGCTTTCCTTATATATTGTTGAAATGGTGTTGAATTTCTGGTCTATATCATCAGTCAATGTCTTTTCCTGACTTTAGGCAAATTGATATCGTTTCTTTATGTCAGCCGCAAAAGCTTTTCTGGTAAGGGGGTCCTTCAATTTGCTGATGTCAAACCTTTTCTGTGTAGTTACAGTTGGTCCAGCCCTTCTTAGTTTCACTTTCAGTTTTGCTACTACTAAATGGTGATCACTTCCCACATCTGCACCTCTTCTTACCTTCACATCTTGTAATGCATGTCTCCATCTACCGTTAATCATGATGTGGTCTATCTGGTTTCTGTCCCGACCATTTGGTGATTCCCATGTTAATTTGTGAATTTCTTTATGTGGGAAAAGTGTTCCTCCAATGACCAGGTTGTTAATACTACAGAAACTTATTCATTTATCCCCATTTTCGTTTGCTGTTCCGCTGCCGCATTTCCCCATTACTCTTTCATTATATGTATTGTGTGTACCAGCTTTCGCATTGAGGTCTCCCATTACTATAATAAGATGATATCTAGGTGTGTCTTCTATTTCTTTCTGCAGTTGTTGATAGAATTCATCCTTGACCTTTTCATCGCTGTCATTCGTTGGTGCATTGTATTATTGTAGTATTGGTGAATCTACCTCTCAATCTTAATCTTATCAGTCTGTTGTTGATGGGTTTCCATAATAATTAAGCTAACTCATTGAAATTCCCACCAAAAGTGAACAAAGAATGATCAGAAATGCTTAAAAATGTGTTTACTTCCGTTCCGTCCTGGATTAAATTCCGGTCACTTTAAAATACTGGATCAGAAAAAGAATCAAAATTAGTTAGCGTCTTTAAAAAGACGTCCAGAGGAACGGAACTTAGTCTTTAAAAAGACGTTACGTACGGAATCAGTTAAATCTTTGTAAGTGACTATCTTTTATATGTTTTTCATGTCTTCAAACTACATAACAGGGCTGGACCCAATTTGATTTGTTTACACCAGGTTCACTTTATGTTGATCTCTTTACATTTTTTAGTGATTTTAGTGATGCTACTACTGTTGCTGTTCTCACAAGAGAGTGGCTAATGTACTGTATATTGTCTTTTAATGCATGTATGTGTATTTATGTTACCTTTTTTCGTGGCTGTTTGCCACCATGCTTTTTTTTAGTTAAACCCCATCACCGCTAGCCACCGTTCTGTCATGGTATCAGATTCCTACAGCCCATCTCTTGAAAGCCACAGTGCTGTAGACATTCCATATAGGATAATTAAAAACATTCTGGTAATTTATTGTTGGAAACTCCAGTGTTCACCTGTTTATTATAGGTGGAATGCTAATGAAAGTTTGAATTAAAAAACCAACAAATTCAAAAACCAACATTGAATGTTAATTACAACAGAAGATATAAGGGTTTGAAATAGTGTTTCTTTAAAAAAAAAAAAATTTTGACTCAATGTGCCATTTGTCTTATGCAGTAAATTCCATAGTTAGTGGCACATATCTTCTCATTTTACAGGTATGTGAAGTGGACATGTTATTTAAAACAAACATTGTTTTTTGTTTGTTTAATACATGCTTCAGATATGAATGGTTGAAATATGAATTGAAAATTCATTAACTTTGGCTGTATTTTTACTACAGCTTGTTGACAAGTCATTGTGAGCCTTAATAGCATTTCCTTATTTAATTATGTTATCATTTGTTTTACATATAGTAATTGAGATACAGCTGTAGTACCTATTTGTCATCATCATCATCACCTTCAGCTACCCAAGAAGCCAACAAACGTACGCCAAATGTTCCTGTCCCAGCTGGCAGCTCACGGTCTGTCCACGTCTTCCTCTTTCCTTTCATGTCTGTCTCCAGTTCTCTTCTCCGTGTGTTCTTCAGTCTCCCTTTAACTCTCTTACACTGGAGATTCTAGAACAAGGATTTCTGTGTACTACTATCAACAAATTTCCTCTCATCTCTTGCTCCACTGGCACTTCTCTCATTCCACATTAGTTATCTTACCATAACAATTCAATCCCTCTATTCTTCACAAACACCCATTTAAGAAAGTCTGTGGCTTTTTGGTTGTTTTTTTTTTCTTTTGATCTCCATGTTTCAGAGCATACAATAGGATTGACTTGTCTTTTGAGCTGAAGATTCTGATTTTTGTGCTGGAATTGATTTCTCTTGATCTTCATTTATTTCCCTTGTCTTTTTTATTCTTATTTTGATATGACTGTCTGTCCCTCCAACTTTGTATTGCTGCCAAAATAAATGTATGATTCTACTACTTAGTGGCACATCTTCAAGTGCAATATTGTTATCATTTCCTGCATTCATTCTCATATTTTCCTCCAAAAGTACCTTTTATAGATGTATCTTGTTATTCTCTCTTTCTGCTAATCGTAACAAAATTGACTAATTTAACACTAGTAGTTATGATTTAACGTGGTGATTACGTGGTGCAACAAGACCATACCAAAGGATTGGGAGATTGCCATCATAACACCAATTTTCAAAAAAGGTGACAATCAACAATGTGGAAACCACAGAGGCATATCCCTTCTCAGTGTCCCTGGTAAAATCTACTCTAGAATCCTAGAGCAGAGACTCTGACACCTAGCTGAGCCACAATTAGATGAAATCTATTGTTGAAACAAGTTTCTAGCCTATTCAGCCGTTAGACGAGATGTACAAGCATTTTTTGTGGTCCTATCACTAGTTGCCACGGTAAACAGTTTTACACAATTTGGTAACTAACCCAAAATGCTGAAAAATATGAACATAATACAATTTTCCAGTGTTCTACAACAACCATGCTTTGGTAATTTGTTTTCCAGTAGCAACTTAAAATTTCGAACCAGATCAGAAAGTGTTTCAGTACATTTTTCATTCGTTTTATTACTAAAATTAGATTGACGCTTTGAGCGGCTCGCGGTCCAAATGATAGGATTTCAAAAGCCGGTCCCACCGGCTTGCAGTAGTTAATGTATTAATAGATATTTCACTATTGTGAATGTACCTCACGGTAGAAGGGGAACGATTAAGTAAGTAAGAATGCCTTAGATTGGACTTATTAGTGATAGCTATAACTATCTCTGAAAATCTCAGAACATGTCATGCCTTTTGTAAAATGGGCCACAAATATTTGTATGTTAATGTAAGTATGACAAGGGAAACAGTTGAAAAATGGTTTTTATTACAGAGGTTGTTTTATTGTAGGCATTTTTTCTCAGCATTGTTTACCATTCACTTTAAATAATTACTCTGAACAGTGACTGTGTTGTTTACAAGGTGCTCATTGGCCAAAGAAGAGAACAGTACTTATGGAAATATGAAGAGAACATTACGATGCCATATAAATTCTTTGGCTACTTTTAGTTGCCAGGAGTCACTGAGGAGACAAAGAAAGGACACTCCCACAGGCACATCGTATGAGGTTCGTTATGCACAGACAGGGCTGGCAACCTCATCATGTCAAACAAATAGCTACAGAAACCACTGCTGCGAGAGTACATGAAAGCTTCCTGTGAGAAGAGGGGTTGTAGCTGATTGGTTGGCTCCATGGAGGCAACATGGAAATGATGATATGCATTCTATATATAGTTTAATGCATTTGAGACCTGGGCAATAAACAGACTGATGTTAAGACTATTGGAGACAGCAGAGATGTGGCTCCTGAAAAGGATGCCACAGATGCACTGGACAACCAGAAAATCAGCTGAGGAGACTCTCGAAGAAACAGAAGAATGTTATCAGTTAATTAGGTCGGTAAGGTGCGTGTGGTCAAGTCTTTGGAGGAGTCATGACCAGAGAGAACTAGAAAATCTGGTTAACAGCTTATAAATTTAATGCAGAGAGAGGAGGAAGAAGACAGAGAGAAGCCCCTTACAAAACTGACCATATGGGGTATGTGACAAGATTGAAGATACAGCTCACTCAAGGCATTGGAAACTAGGAAATGTAGAGACATGATAGCAACACCACATGGTATGTGACAAGATTGAAGATACAGCTCACTCAAGGCATTGGAAACTAGGAAATGTAGAGACATGATAGCAACACCACATGGTATGTGACAAGATTGAAGATACAGCTCACTCAAGGCATTGGAAACTAGGAAATGTAGAGACATGATAGCAACACCACATGGTATGTGACAAGATTGAAGATACAGCTCACTCAAGGCATTGGAAACTAGGAAATGTAGAGACATGATAGCAACACCACATGGTATGTGACAAGATTGAAGATACAGCTCACTCAAGGCATTGGAAACTAGGAAATGTAGAGACATGATAGCAACACCATATGGTATGTGACAAGATTGAAGATACAGCTCACTCAAGGCATTGGAAACTAGGAAATGTAGAGACATGATAGCAACACCACATGGTATGTGACAAGATTGAAGATACAGCTCACTCAAGGCATTGGAAACTAGGAAATGTAGAGACATGATAGCAACACCACATGGTATGTGACAAGATTGAAGATACAGCTCACTCAAGGCATTGGAAACTAGAAAATGTAGAGACATGATAGCAACACCATATGGTATGTGACAAGATTGAAGATACAGCTCACTCAAGGCATTGGAAACTAGGAAATGTAGAGAAATGATAGCAACACCATATGGTATGTGACAAGATTGAAGATACAGCTCACTCAAGGCATTGGAAACTAGGAAATGTAGAGACATGGTAGCAACACCATATGGTATGTGAAAAGATTGAAGATACAGCTCACTGAAGGCATTGGAAACTAGGAAATGTAGAGACATGATAGCAACACCATATGTTATGTGAAAAGATTGAAGATACAGCTCACTCAAGGCATTGGAAACTAGGAAATGTAGAGACATGATAGCAACACCATATGGTATGACACTTGGTGAAACGAATCAATGGGCACTGTAAATATATCTGTTTTCGTGTGTACATGTGAAAAGTGTATATATGGAATAGCTATGTAAATATATTAAAAAGTATTCACTGATGATTGCTGTGTGTTATGTTTTGATAACATAATTATAACTTTGGGCCCCTTAAATTTAAATTAGATTTATTCTTCAACAGAACAGCTTGAATTTGTGAATGTTATGTTGTGTAACACTCAAGATTTGTTTTTTACAGAAGTGTTTGTAATAAGATTTATTTTCTTTCTTCTCTTTCTCATTTCTACACACTTTTCAAAGACATGCCAAGAGTTGCTGCCCAGTATTTCCTGTCTTAGATACATCTGTGTGAAAAAAAAGCTCAACTAGAGTCACTTGATTGTAGCTACCACAGATTGAACATAATCTAAAGACTATCTAAGTTTATTTGATTTGAATTATGTAGACTGCATCAATTACTGGTTGGTTTTATTAGTTCTTATATTCTTAAATGTTTCAGTTGGACTTTCTAGGTAATTTATGTTATGTGCGTGCATACATGAGTGTGTGAGAATGTATTGTATGTGCACACATGTGCTGGTATGTGCACACATGTGCTGGTATGTGCATGTATGTATGTATTGTACTCAGAATATAAATAGAAGCAAAAATGAAATAAAATGATTGTTCATTAGTCACATGTAAATAGACTAGCCAACATTGGAACATTATTTTTTTTTTAAACTTTCCTCTTTTGTCATTAAACACCAATAAACATCAAAAGAAGGTCTGGTCGAATAAAACATCACATTTTGTTTAACAAATGGAAGAGGGTTATAAGAACAAAGTGCAGTGACTAAGATATCAGTATCACTAGGATATACCAGAAGGGATGTGCCAAACAACTTTTGTACTTCATAATTTACTTGCCGTTGTTGTCTTGCTTTCTTGAATATCTTGTGATAGAAGTGTTATTTAGAAATAAAACATTGCACGTGATTTAGGAAAGACTCAGCTAATTAAATTGGAACATAAAGTAGAACTGAAATTTAAAAGGAAAGAGAAAAACAATAGCCATATCCAAGGACATAGGATGAGTGCTAGAAAGGAGATGCTTTCAGTGAGGTGACAATAGGGATATCAGATATGGTATTTGAGCATGTTGACAAATCAAAAGACATACATTTCACTGCACAGGTGAACGGCTATAAGAACTGTATGATTCAGAGATTGAGTGCTATTGCTGCATGTCTTTACTAATGTTTAACAACTTTGGAGTATCCAAACTTTCAGTTTGCACATGATGATGCCTTATGGAGGACTTGGACATATCTCTCCAATGTATTTAAGGATCTACAAGTGCACTAATAAAAGTATTAGCATGTTATGAATAATTCTACAGTGTAAACATTCTATTGATTTGAATATGTCGGATACTCTTCAATGCCACATGCTTAGCTTCTAAGAGCCAGATTTGCCCAAGCATAGTTTCCCAAAATATCTGTAAATAGTTTCTGAATTGTGATCTGTAATTTTGACCACATTTTCCCATGACTTCGGTTGAATATTGTCTGTTTTTAACCTTGTTAGCATGGCTAATAATAATAATAAACTTGTTCACTTAAAATACAAAATATTCTAACTAAAGCTAACAATACTCTTCAGTGCCACATGCTTAGCTTCTAAGAGCCAAATTTGCCCAGGCATAGTTTCCCAAAATATCTGTAAATAGTTTCTGAATTGTGATCTGTAATTTTGACCACATCTGCCCATGACTTCTGTTGAATACTGCCTTGTTAGATAGGCATGGCTAATAATAATAATAAACTAGTTCACTTAAAATACAAAATATTCTAACTAAAGCTAACAATATTAAATTTTGAACTAAAAAAAATTTGTGTCAGAATGACATTAAAAATGTCACCTCTAACCTATAATCTACATTGACAAAATAACACAATGACAAAATGAAGTTAAAAACGTAAAATTGCTACATAAATATTAGCCTAACACAAAAATAAAGTACAAACGAGCTAATCCATGGCAGAAAGAAGAACCAATGTAGACAACATCAGAAATATGGGAGGAGTCAAAAATATCAGCCCTAAAATGTTAGCTAGTAGTGCCTGTAGCAGATACGGGGTTTATATTGACAGCCAGAAGCATAACGTTGAAAAAGAGAAAAAATAATAGAAGAAAAATTATTGATGGCGAGATAGAGCAACTGAAAAAAAAGAAAAATTTCTTTAGACCAAGGACATCGTCCCTGACAGCTGCTGCAATGACGATGCTTCTCATGCAGAAACACAGCACAAGATCTGACTTATTGCTGTATCCAATAGCTTGCAGAAACGAATAAGAGAAAAGGAAAAGGAGAGTAAAGCTGTTGAGAAACTAATTGATGAAAAAACTGTTGGAACTGACAAGAAAAGACCTATAATTTTGTTGTTGTATTAAATGTTTTGCATTATATACTGTTCAAAAAAAGAAACGCAACTTTTTTGGTGTTACTTTTATAAAAGATATTCGCTGATTGGACATCAGTCAACCTATCGACTGTGTCCACCTGGTCATTAACTTCTCGTGGTTACCTGAATTGTACTCACCTCATGATTCGTGAGGTCATGAAAGAGGTCAAGGTCAAAACAACATTCTTGACAATAACTCGTGACAGGTTCATGAGAATCCCGTGAAACTTACTGAACACAAAACTCTCTGACCATATTATTGAATGCCTATAAAAGATTGATAAAATACTTCTATGGCACGCGCCTCAAACAGCCTCTGACAACCAAGTCCAGCTCCCGGCCTTCACGTGTGGCTCAATTTGAGCCCGGCGGAACTGTTTCCACTGACGGGAGAAGGGGCAAAGGCGAGCGACTGGCGCCTTAAAACCAGCAGATAGGGCTCGTGATCCTTGGTTGGTAGCTTATCTAAGAGAAGGAACTCTGAATTCAAACCACCTCTGCCTTGCGGGAATATCCATTTATGGAATTGGCTTCGGGAGTAAACCCTGAGGATAAATCCGGAGTCGGAGTCCCTAAGGCAGTCTAATGTCGATTCGACATTATTCTGGCAACTCCTGCGACATGGCTGGTACCAAACTGTATCGGCTACTGCCGTTCCTTTGGATCTACCGGCTGTGTGGAGAGGGGGAACATGCTGCATGAGCAACAGCTTGATCTCCATATAACTGTGCCCAAGCTCGCGCCCTGGAGAGGACACTCCAGCTTCACCCTATAGGTGTCGGCAAAACACGGGAAGTTCTTTTATAAAAGATTGACGCTCCTCGAATAAATTCAGTTGAAAATTCAATGCGCAAGTATGGCTCATCTCACTACAGAACAACGACTCATCATCATTGGACGTTTACAGACTGGACAGTCACAAAGTGTAGTGGCCAGACAATTTAATGTGGTTAGAAGCACCATTAGTCGCCTTTGGAGGCGATTTCAAGAAACTGGCTCAGTGGCAGACCGGCCGCGCAGTGGAAGACCCAGAGTCACAACTCCTGCCGAAGACTGCTTCATACGGCTGCGTCACCTCAGGAATCGACTTGCATCTGCGTCCTCCACAGTCCAGTCAATGTCAGCAGCTCGTCGAATTTCAGATCAAACGGTCAGTGTCACGAAGTGGATTTAAGTTTATAGAGTTTGCCTGAATGAAAGCAAGACCCCTAGTATGAGAAAGTCTGAGAAGATAGAATTCAGATGAGACTATTGACTCAAGGGATAGAACCAGGAGTTGACTCTCCCCTTGCCGCTTCGTGACTTCAGAAAAAGTTATAATCTCACTCCCTCTAGCTACCTTTAAACACAAGGAGATAAGGTGTATAAAACGACCACAGACACCACTATACGGACCACATGTAGGTATAGTATAGAATAGAAGCTGATCCAGTAAATAATATATGTATATATTTATTTACATACAAGAAAAACAAAATGGCATCATACGTCATCAAGTCAGTCGATAGTGTGCACTGTTGCACGGCCTGAAAACAACGTACCAATTAGATTAGATAGACACTAGAAAAAAAAAACCCAAATCACATTCACTATTTCTGTCACCCTGCTGAGGAACAATAAAATGATTAGTGATTAAATAACTCTACTATTGTGGGCCTTCTTTGGCCTAGATAACATCTGGAGGTCCTCCCGGTACAGCACGGGCACAAAATTGGGGTTGTGCCGGAGTTGCGTGCTTTCTGTGCTTCTCTGTGGTGCGGAGTGCTGGGGAGTCGCAGAGGGGGAAGTGTCGAGGTTGTCCTCTTTTCGCACGGCATGCCTAGGAAAGGTTCACCGCATCTTTTGGCCGGGTGCCATCGCCGGCCGGGATCTGCTTGCTCGTAGCGGGCAAGAGGACATGCACACCATCGTGGCTGGCAGACGCTGGGGCTGGGTTGGTCATGTCCTCGGGGGAGACCCCGATGCCGTCGCGGGAGCAGCTGTGCTTTGGACCCCTGGGGGAGGGCGGGGGGGGGGGGGGGCCGGCCGGAGGCAACTTGGCGGAGGACTGTGGAGGCTGAGATGCGGGGGGGGGGCCGGGGTTGGGGCGCTGTGCGAGGGATGGCCACCGACCGTGCAAAGTGGAATCAATTTGTTGTTGCCCTACAAGACGCCACTAGGCGTGATGGCCACTGACTGCTTTGACGGTCGGTGGTTAAGGATCAAAGAAGAAGACTATTGTGGGGGCTGTCCACTCTAGCCTCCACTCTCTAATACAAATAAGATTCTACTGTCTCAGTCCGGTTGACTCTTCCTCAACGAAAAACATCTACACAGCTTCCATCTTGGTAGGCGATATGCGCCGCTAACTAACACCACTGGCGATGCTAAAATAATAGACTTGGAGTAACCCAAAGGCTCAGTGTCTATCCTTCGAGTGGACACTGAACAGACCCTACTGGTCCTGACTATTTTCTCCCTCCTTCTCTCTCTCTCTATCTCTCTCTCTCTCTTGGTCTCAGTGTCTCTCTAACACTCGACGACTGATGATGCGGCGTCTCCGTTACGCTCTTCTCTCGTTACTTTCAGGACCTAGGTATGGTAACCCTGTCACCTGTTCCTGAATTTGGTGATGACGATGCTGTTCAGGTATCAAGCCTGAGGTGCTTGATAAACTGTAGGAACTACTCTGCTGTTGACTGGCTTCTATACGTTCCCCTTTCAACCCGCTCCGGCTCTAGAGGAAAACCACAGCCGTGATTTCTGGCTGTTTAAGATTACACCAATCTCCCGGGCCACTTGCCGTTGCTGGAGACTATAATAGCGATAAGCTATGGCTGTACGATAAATAAACCTCGTTCCCGCTAAAGCATGGTGATAACGTCTCTTTTTCTTGGAAGACAGACATCATCATCATCAGTTGATAAGATCTCTATGGTGTTGTTTGCTCCACTGTAGTGTATGGAATGTCAACTTGACCTACGCAGTGGTGTAGACATGGATTGAGTGTATAATGTGCGAATGATAATAAGGGTTCGTGGTGTTGACAAATGTTCTTTTCTCACACTCATGTATGGCTGGAAGTCATCGACACCAACGACTGTGTACCTTTCTACAGTTTAATTGGACGTATACACTCGACAGCACAGATAGTGACAAATCACAGGTTGGCATAATACATCATGGTACAGTGGATAAATGGTCTTGCAATGTTACATGGGCACTCATGTAGAATAATTGTATAATGGACTGTCAGTAGCCAAGCACTCAGTATCGCCCATACATATATATCATCTGACTTCACTGACTGAGCACGTCAGCTTATAAATAATATTTCAGATGGCTTCTAGACCTAATCTCGTCTAGCGACGATTCTTTAACATAATGTTCAGCACATATTTTTCCATATAATAATATTGAACCGCTAATAAAGGGTTCTCATGTGTAGCAGTGATCTCTGGACTAATCAAGCGATAATACGGGCATCCCTTTTCTCTTCTTGAAAGTCACTACATGTTTGGTTCCAAGATGGCTTCACTCGTGAGCTGTCACTCACGTTTGGATACAGATAATGAATCTGTCCTAAAGTTAGTCATTCATTAAACTTTCATTGCTCTGTAGATTTGATCATGAACAATTGACTGCATTCTACAGGATATAGTGCTGCTAGGAATCGAAGTCGTTTTCATCGAGTCAAATATATTCTCTTAGACATACAAATCGTACCTATCGAAAATGGTGGCTTCGTACGAGAGTTCATAAGAGTATCTTTGATTACCTTGGTATCAGAAATATGATTCTGCCATTCCTTGGCAATACGAATAAACACTGGGGTAAAGCATACACGATAGGTCTAGACGACTATCACTTTCCCCACAAATACTGAGATCACTTTTTCCGGCGACAAGCCGACATAGAAAAAACACAGTCCCCATCAGGACGAAGCCAAATCACACCACACTCTAGCGGCACATCCGCCGAATAGCCTTTGACCTCTCTAGAGACAACAGAACATATAGTTCGACTTAGATATGTAAAGATATACAGATATAAAACAAACTCGTCCTACTCAGACAAACAATACACATAAATTCAGGCCATAGATATTCTGAAGCAAGAACAATCTATTACCACCCAAACAACGAATAAATCGCAGTAAAATGGATTCATCCGCGGAGTTCGATCGAAGAGACGGCACAACTTTCAAGGGAAGTAACTCAATAATGACTTTCCCTTAAGCACTAAAAAATTACCTATTTTGTTTACAAAATATTTGCGAACATAACAAGTATACTAATGTATAATATTGTAAGATATCAAAGACTGCACGTAACAGTCTTACCACACCTCCCGGGGAAAAAAAATGGAACATTTTTTTTCCTTTTTTGAAATACATCTAGGAGCAACATACAATAGGCTCACAACGCATGAATAATGCGCAGATGAAAATATCAGGAATACATATAACGCCTAATATGAGGCTAAGTCGACTTATGTAGCGACTGGTGAGAATGTGTCTCATAAACTGAGAGAAATTATTTCTCTACAAGTAAATTTTTCCAGGAAGGTGATCAAAGTATAATACAATCATTATATTATTAAATTACAAATTTGTATCTATCATGATATGGAAAAGGAACTACTATAGAACTAGACATATCAAGAAGTCTAAGCCCTAATAGTTATGTGGAATCATGTGGGCATCTTGACAGAATGTCTGCCATCACATTATCTGATCCACGAATAGCTCGCACAGAGAAATGAAAAGGTTGAAGAGCAATTGCATATCGAGTAGACCTCGAGCTCTTCAAATTCTTACTCTGTATAGTGTAATGTTATGATGTATGTATATAATCATTACCTCGTCATCTACACAAGCACACACGTTTCAGAAGGGACTCAGTAAAAGCATGTTCAATTCGTAGCCATGTTTATTTACAGAATATCGTACATGTCAAGATTCGCATTATATTACAATGTGTGGTTCGTACTTTAATGTATTCATATTACATCCCCCCTTTTTTGAAAAAAATGTGTGTAAACATTTCCAACGAAATGTTTCATGTGAGAAAGGATAAGTATGTGTAATGCTCAGTGTGAGTATATATATGTCACTGTCTGTATCGGCTGGGAGGTGTCACTGTACGGCCAGAACGAGTGGTGTAAAGTGCTGGTGGTTCTGCGGAAGTCCCTGGTTTAGCTTGAGTTGGTTGTGATTTCGGCCTTGGCGCTTGTTGGTTTTGTGGGGCACCAAAGTCTGGAGTTACTGCATTGTCTGATGAAAGCATGGGAATTCTCTGTTCTGTTGTATTCTGTGGGATTTCTCTTATGTCCACTCTGTTTCGCCTCAGGAGGTTGCTGCTGCTGTCTGGTCTTAAAGTATAGCTCCTGGGTTCAGGGTTTCTGGAAATGATTGTTGCTTTTGACCATGTGTCATTGTTGTGGTTGTAGGTAGTCACATGCTGACCAGGATATAATGGTGGTAAGTCTTTAGCACATTTGTCATAGTTGGATTTCTGAACTTGCTGACGATGCTGAAATTGATCATATGGGCTGTCTCTATGTTGTGGACGGAAGTGGACCTTAGATGGTAGGAGGTCTTTAATTCTTCTATCAAACATAAGTTCTGCTGGACTGTCGATCTTACTGTCTACCGGTGTTGTTCTCCATCTCAAAAGTGCTAGGTGTACATCCTCTGTTCTTGTTTTCTTCATGATTGACTTGATAGTTTGTATCTGTCTCTCAATGAAACCATTAGATTTAGGGTATCTAGGTGACAACTTTGATGTTTGGGGTAAGATCTGCTGTCTTGTTGGGGTTTGGTAATCTGCTGAGAGCATCTGCAAGACCTATATCCTCTCCTGGGATATACTGAATATTAAAATCATAACCTTGTGTTTCCAATAACAGAGCTTGTAGTCGTGGTGGTGCTGAAGCTATTGGTTTTTTATGAATCATCTCAAGTGGCTTGTGATCTGAGAGAATTGTAAATGGGCGGTTGAAAAGAAATGTTGTGGAAGCGTTTGATTCCAAAACGTACAGCTAGCATTTCTCTTTCAATGTTTGCAAGTTTCTTTTCGCCAGAACTTAATGATTTGCTTGCGTAAGCTACAGGACGAAGTTCTTTGGCATAGTGTCCTTCAGGATTTTTGTCTGGTTGCAAAAGTGCTGCTCCTAGGCCTTTCAGACTGGAATCAACCATGAGAAAAGTGGGTGCTTGCATGTCATAGTATTTCAAGCATGCATCAGATGATATGAGGGTCTTCAAGTGGTTGAATATGTGTTGGTAGTCTTCTGACCATTCATACGGAGTTTCATTCTGTAGTAGAGATCGCAAAGGTTCTGCAGCAGCTGACAAATTTGGTATGAATTGTGCTAGGAAATTGACAGCACCTAAGAATTGTTGCAGTTCCTTCTTTGTAGCTGGTGTTGGCATGTCATGAATATCTTCAACCTTTTTAGGGTCTGGTTTTACACCATTCTGGGTGTACAGCAATCCAAAAAATTGTATCTCCGTTGCCTTAATTGTACACTTTTTGCTGTTGAATGTTAGCCCATTGGCCTGTGCTACATGCATCAAGTTAATCAAGTTACGGTCGTGTTCTTGTTCTGACCTGCCGCAGACTACAATGTCATCCGCAATAGCCACTGTACCAGAACATTGCTCAACAATGTTGTCAATCTTCTGTTGAAGATGTCTTGTGATACATTCAAACCAAATGGGAGTCTCTTGAAACAATATCTGCCGAATGGTGTTCGAAAAGTTGTAAGGAGTTGACTTTCCTCTGCTATCTCAACACTCCAGTATCCGTGTACAGCATCTAGTTTAGAAAAATATTTGGCATTGTGGAATCTGTGAGTTATCTCTTCCACTGTATGCATTTTGTGTGGACAGCGCTTTAGACTGTTGTTTAAGTGTTTTGGGTCAAGGCAAACCCGAAGAGAACCATCCTGCTTCAGAACGGTTGTGATACTACTACACCAATCAGAATGCTCTTCAACCTTTCTAATAACATCATTCTGCACCATCTTTTCTAGTTCTGTGGCAAGTTTCTGTTTAACATGTATAGGATACTTTCTAGGTGGGTCTATCTTTGGCTCAGCGTTGTCTTTTAAAAAGAATCTTGCCTTTCCTGGAAGTTTGCCTATTCTGTCGAACTGTTCTGGGAATCGCTGTTTAAGGTCATCTACTCCAGTGACGTGTAGAGTAAGATGTTCTTTTTTGTCAGCTTTAATGTTGTTAATAGTTACCACACTCAGCTTTTCGCACATTGGTAAACCCAAAATTGCAGGTCCTTCAACATCTACCAAGTAAAATGTTGACGATGTCCATTCAGAGTCTCTGTATAAACATTCAAGTGTTACTGCTCCGAAACAGTCTATACTTGTTCCATTGTAAGCTCTTAGCTTTGTCCTGCCACTCCTACTTTTTACATCCCTTGTGGGAAATCCTTGCTTATCCACCTTGTCAGGCATGATCTGTCTGAATATTCTTAAGGGTAGAGTGTTACCTTGGGCACCTGTGTCTATCTTGAACCGAATATATCTTTCTTTGTGCCTTTTAATTTCTGGTATTCGGAATTGTACCTTGCAGAAAGCCTGCGTTCTCTTTGGTTCATTACTGAAAGTTAGTATCTTCACAGTATCAAAAGTGGAAGGATCACTTTCTTCACTGGAGTCAAGGTCCTCAGTCATCATAGAGTGTGTTTGTTTTGACGACTTTCTGCTGTGAAGTTTGTGTTGAGCACTGTCTTGTTTCCTCTTGAAACATAATTTTATCCAGTGGCCCCTCTTTCTGCAGTAATGACATGTAGAGTCTTTAGCTGGACAGTGGTTTTGTATGTGGTTTAGGCCACAACATTTACACATAGCACCTCTGCTTGTGTTGTGTTTTTCTTGTTGTTTCGAACCAGTTGCTTTGTTGTGTCTAGGTTTATAGCTTTTCACTGCATCCACCTGGGCTGCTAATGTACCTTGCTGAATTTGTTTAATGTTTAGTGCTTGTGCCTCGTGTTTCCTGCCTTCATCCAGAAGTTGTTGTAAAGTTAGCGTATCACTCTGGCTCAGTAGCCATTTCTGGAATTCTGGCATTGGTGTGCTAAGAAGAATCTGTTCAATAATTCGCTCTTTTTCTTCTTCTTCGTTGCTAAATTTACATACTCTTGTTTTCTCCTTAATGCGAGTGAAGAAATCATCTAGGCTTTCACCACGTTTCTGTCGCAGGTGGTGAAGCTCTAATCTTGCCGCTCTAAAGTTTGTGTGCTTTATGATCAGACGCTTTTCAAATTCGTCCAATATGGCTACGGGGTCGGTTGCCGACTCAACCGGCATGGCGGTAGCAAAACTGTTGTAGATTTTCAAACCTTCATCGTCCAATGCTTCTAGGATATATGGAGTTAGGGTTTGTCCTTCCAGACCAGTGGTCTTGGAATATAGATCTATGCGTTGGCGCCATAACAAGAAAGCTTCACTCTTATCGTCTTGACCGGCGAATCTCATTTGCGGTGCGTTGCGATATTGTTTCGCCGCCATGGCTGACTTCGATGACGAAAATTAGCCGAATACTGTACTCACGTGTTATCGTGTAGCTGTTTTTGCGTCAGTCCGGTATCGACCGCTGCCACCATGTAATGTTATGATGTATGTATATAATCATTACCTCGTCATCTACACAAGCACACACGTTTCAGAAGGGACTCAGTAAAAGCATGTTCAATTCGTAGCCATGTTTATTTACAGAATATCGTACATGTCAAGATTCGCATTATATTACAATGTGTGGTTCGTACTTTAATGTATTCATATTACATATAGCAGTAAGAGCTTTTTGGTCGGTTTCTACTATGAAATGTGCGCCTAGAAGGAATCTCTGTAGTTTGAGGATCGACCAAACCATAGCTAATAGCTCACGGTCTAAAACCGAATAATTCCTTTCTGCCGCATTAAGTTTTCTGGAAATATACATTACAGGATGCAGAGTTCCAGAGTACTCTTGCATTAGTGCCGCTCCAATCCCAGTGGATGAAGCGTCACTACGAAGAACGAATGTTTTATCTTTAGTGGGTAGCACTAAAATAGGTGGTGTTGAAAACAATGTTTTAATCTTATCCAGAGAGCATTGGCATTCCTGAGACCAGTGGACCACATTAGGCGAACCTTTCTTTAGAAGTGTTGAAAGAGGTGCCATGATAGAGGATAGATTCTGAATGAATCTGCCATAAAATTGAATAAGACCTAACAGACTTCTCACCTGTTTTTTAGTCTTAGGGATCGAGATGTTAAGTATCTTACTAGTATTATGGTCCTCTGTCTTTAGGAAACCATGACCAACTCGGTGGCCTAGGAAAGAAATTTCGCTAAAACCAATATAGGCTTTAGAGGGTTTCGCTGTCAGGTTGTGCTCGCGCAAAGTAGACAGCAATTCATCTAACCCTGAATAGTGATCTTCCCAAGTATCGCTGAAAAGACAGATGTCGTCTAGATATGCAATGACATCTGACCGATAAGATAGGATTCGGCGCATCATGCGTACGAATGTAGCTGGTGCGTTCATAAGACCGAAAGGCATAAAATTCCATTGGAACAAACCTCTAGGTGTTGAAAAAGCCGTGAGAGGTTTGGCGCGTTCAGATAAAGGAACTTGCCAATATCCTTTAGACAAATCAAGTTTAGTGAAAAAAATGAGATTTGGAGAGTCGAGTAAGTAGCTCTTCCAAATGTATAGGTATAGGATAAGGTCTAACCCTAATAGGAGTATGGTCAGTTAGAACAATGTCATGTTGAATGACATTCGTTTGTCCAGGGATGTCAGTGAGTACATCCTGAAATGTTTGCAACATAGTTGAAACTTGTCGCTGTTCTCCTAGAGACAAATCAGGAGAGACAGTAACGTTCTTCCATGATTCACTAGAATGAAGTGGGATCATTGGAAGAGGAAGATTTACATCTGAAAAACTTGTTTCCTCATCCTGTATCACGGACAGTGATGAGTAATGACCATGTTGTACTGGAGAATTGTCCGTTGCTTGGAAAATGGGTTGCAAATAATCCGGACGTTCATGGAATTCAGTAAGCATATTGATGTGGAAGGTTTTATGCTTCCCATCAATATCGACAATATAGTCGACATCGGAAATTTTCGATATTATATCGTACGGACCTTTCCAAGAAATAAGTAATCTGTTTTCCCTACAAGGTAGTAATACAAATGCTTTGTCACCAGGACAAAGTTGTCGTAAGCATCTCTTCTTATTGGCAAATTGCCTTGCCTTCTGTTTCGCAAATTCAGAAGAAGAAGTTGCTAATTTGCATGCTTCGATAATTTTTTGTCTCAACGCGATGACATATTCGTAGGATGACTTTGTGTCATCGTCAATATTGTCAGATGTTATGAGATCGTGAAGCAACGACATAGGGCCACGCGGACGCGCGCCAAAGACGAGTTCAAAGGGAGAAAATCCCGTATGTTCATTGGGTACCTCTCTGTAAGCGAAGAGGGCCGCAGGTAAAACTCTGTCCCAGTCTTGAGGATGATCCTCAGTTATCTTCCCCAGTAAGTTTTTAAGTGTTCTATTAAGGCGTTCGACCATACCATTAGACATTGGATGGTAGATACTACTTAAAGATCTATCTATCTGCAGAGTAGACATTACTTGAGACATGGTATCTGATATTAGTTGGGTGCCATGGTCTGACAATATCTCTCCGGGGAACCCCAGACGAGAAAATATAAGCCAAAGAGCATCTGCAATATCAGCAGTAGTAATGCTCTTCAGAGGAATAGCCTCTGGCCAACGTGTGCACATATCAACACACGTCAAGATAAACTGATGTCCTCTGGCAGACTTGATCTTAAATGGACCAATAATGTCTATGGCCATTTTTTGGAACGGCCGAATAGGAATGTCCGCCGCCTGAATGGGTGCAGCATGCCGTGGACCTTTGGATTTAACTTCCTGACATACTTTACAAGATCGACAATAAATCCGTATGTCCTTGTTTACCAATGGCCAAAAGAAAGCCGCAAGGACTCTTGACTTAGTACGGGAAAAACCCATGTGTCCAGCACACTGAGAGTCGTGAGCGTGCTGCAAAATTTTAACTCTCAAATTCTTGGGAACCAGGATTTGAGAATGACTTGACGTAATGGAGTCTTGAACCATACGTACAAGTACGCCATTCTTCTTTGTAATCCACGATTTACGACTTGTGTCTTTATTCGGATCACCTTTAGTTGCAAGAATGAAGAATTTCTTCAGAGTGGGATCATCTTCTTGCTGTTTTATAAACGAGTCACGAGAAATTACCAAGGGATTATCTTGGTTATGCACTTCATTATCTTCAGTAGATGAAGTTTGAGGCATATTAAGAGCCTGAGCTCTAGTGACTACAGCGTTAGCAATCTGCATGTTTTGCCTTTCCCACGTGGAAATTTGTTGCGGAGTGCATTCCTTGACTCCATGAATGCGACCGATGATGAGGTCAGCGATCGGATTCGGAAGAAGACATGCGTGTACATCTCCTGTAAAGAAAGGAGTAGCAATCCTAATGATAGCAGTAGAGTATTTCTCTAATGTGCCGCCAAATGTTACACATTTGACTACTTGTCCAGTGGCACGGGAAGGATCTACGAGTGACTGCCTAACACCAATTGTGGTGCATCCAGAATCAAATAGCACAGAGACTGGATTGTTATTCACTAAACCCTTATGTAAGACAAGAGATCCTCTTCCTGCTCTTCCGGCATCAGTCGCGCATGATGGAAGAGGTTCTCTTGTCTTACATAAGGGTTTAGTGAATAACAATCCAGTCTCTGTGCTATTTGATTCTGGATGCACCACAATTGGTGTTAGGCAGTCACTCGTAGATCCTTCCCGTGCCACTGGACAAGTAGTCAAATGTGTAACATTTGGCGGCACATTAGAGAAATACTCTACTGCTATCATTAGGATTGCTACTCCTTTCTTTACAGGAGATGTACACGCATGTCTTCTTCCGAATCCGATCGCTGACCTCATCATCGGTCGCATTCATGGAGTCAAGGAATGCACTCCGCAACAAATTTCCACGTGGGAAAGGCAAAACATGCAGATTGCTAACGCTGTAGTCACTAGAGCTCAGGCTCTTAATATGCCTCAAACTTCATCTACTGAAGATAATGAAGTGCATAACCAAGATAATCCCTTGGTAATTTCTCGTGACTCGTTTATAAAACAGCAAGAAGATGATCCCACTCTGAAGAAATTCTTCATTCTTGCAACTAAAGGTGATCCGAATAAAGACACAAGTCGTAAATCGTGGATTACAAAGAAGAATGGCGTACTTGTACGTATGGTTCAAGACTCCATTACGTCAAGTCATTCTCAAATCCTGGTTCCCAAGAATTTGAGAGTTAAAATTTTGCAGCACGCTCACGACTCTCAGTGTGCTGGACACATGGGTTTTTTCCCGTACTAAGTCAAGAGTCCTTGCGGCTTTCTTTTGGCCATTGGTAAACAAGGACATACGGATTTATTGTCGATCTTGTAAAGTATGTCAGGAAGTTAAATCCAAAGGTCCACGGCATGCTGCACCCATTCAGGCGGCGGACATTCCTATTCGGCCGTTTCAAAACATGGCCATAGACATTATTGGTCCATTTAAGATCAAGTCTGCCAGAGGACATCAGTTTATCTTGACGTGTGTTGATATGTGCACACGTTGGCCAGAGGCTATTCCTCTGAAGAGCATTACTACTGCTGATATTGCAGATGCTCTTTGGCTTATATTTTCTCGTCTGGGGTTCCCCGGAGAGAAATTGTCAGACCATGGCACCCAACTAATATCAGATACCATGTCTCAAGTAATGTCTACTCTGCAGATAGATAGATCTTTAAGTAGTATCTACCATCCAATGT